>CAWUFW010000780.1:3097500-3631407 GCA_963921515.1 Calotriton arnoldi
CCTGAAAAGTAATTTTAACCGTACTTACCAGTAACTTATATTTTCTTCCATAGGAATCCATTGTCTGGTTTTCAGCAAAAAGTTTCAAAGTGTTAATTTTTACAAACTACAAATATTCCTTAAAAATCACCTGTATGACTTAAACGCATTCTTTCAACTGTTTACAGGAGATGCACCAGTGCTGGATCCAGGATCCAACACTGAGTAAGAAAAAGTAACAATAACAGTTTTTACCTGCTAAGTGAATTTCCTTCCATAGGATAACATTGGTGACCATATGAGAAAAAGTTTCTAAGTGTCAACTTTTAAAATACAATAATATTCCTTAAAAATCAGTACTGTAACCAAAACGCTTTTACTCAACTGTTTACAGGAGATGTCCCAGGACTGAATCTAGGATCCAGTCCTGTGGTTAGAAAAGTAATCCATAAAGTAACTAATTGCATTTAACTAGAAATTCACATTGAGCTGAATGTTGCATTGTGTTTGAAAATGTGTTGCCCATTGCAACAACTGTAACTACTGTACTTAAAAGTCTATTGCCTATGTGCAAAGTATTTAAACTAAAGTAATTCATTCTGAGAAAGTATTTTTGTAATGTAATGTATAATGTAATTACAATGTAATTTAAAAATAAAATATGTAAAAAAAAATTGTTTCTAAAAATGTAGTAAATCAGTATGAAAAAATTAATATAACAATTAATACATTTAAAAATTGTCATTTACAAAACCTTTGAAATTCACTGAAAAAACCATAGGTTTCAGGCACGTTATAGTTAGAAATTAGCATTTAAAAAACCTTTGAAATTCACTGAAAAACCATAGGTTTTAGGGACAGTTATAGTTACTTGGACATTGCACTCGTACAAAACCCGTGAAATTCCCCGTTATAGTTAGTTCAGCTAACTATAACTCGCGCCCGCAATGCACTGCTGATGACGTCACATATTACATCACTCATGACATGGTCAGTGACATCACTGATGACATCACTGATGACATCTCAAATGACATCACTGATGACATCATCCACGTGATAATCTGATGCACCTCCTCACACCCTAATATAACCTTTGATACACCCACTCTAAATTACAGACTGCCATTCGCAAAACCATAGACACTCCAACACCAATAACTACATACCCACTCACTGATTCTTAGGTCTACACACACACATCCACTCACTCACCCGTACAGTCACTCATACTTATGGTCACTCAGTACAGGACTATCATATGCACTCTTACTCCTATATAGACACTCAAACACCGCCACTCATCCATAGAGGTACTCACACTCCTAGTCAGTCATGCAAATAATTAACACACTGCCATTTACTCACCTATACAGTTATACACACACCAGCTCACTTAATCATACAAATACTAGCACATTGTTACGCTCTTATACAATCACTGATACAAGCACACACTCATCCATACAGCCACTCTCACAATAACACACTCTCACTTATAGCCATTTAAATACTCTAACACACATATATACTGCCTTTCACATATGTAGTTACTCACACATGTACCACTGGGACATACATTCACTCACTAACACACTGTTACACACACTTACCCACCCATACAGTCTATCACAGATGCACTCTTGAAACCATCCACCCAGTGAATCACCCACCCACACATCTATGCACAGTCGCACACACCCCATCCACACAAACACTCAGGCACCCATACAGATACTCGGACAACAAATCAATAACTCTTATAGACACTCATGTAGCTGTTCACAAACCCATGCATCCACTTACACAGCAACAGACAGATACAGACATTCACCCAGTTTAGTCACTAACCCAAGCATTCAGTAAGATACGTTTAATCACTCACTTATAGAATTAGTCACGCACCTACTAAATCATCCATACAGACACTTATACACCCACTCATTCTTCAAAACGCCTTTCCCTATATATATTAAAAATATTTAAACTTTACAGAAACACACAGTCACTGGATGATGTCAACAGTGATGTCATTTGAGATGTCATCAGTGATGTCATCAGTGATGTCACTGACCATGTCATGAGTGATGTAATATGTGACGTCATCAGCAGTGCATTGCGGGGGCGCGAGTTATAGTTAGCTGAACTAACTATAACGGGGGAATTTCACGGGTTTTGTACGAGTGCAATGTCCAAGTAACTATAACTGTCCCTAAAACCTATGGTTTTTTCAGTGAATTTCAAAGGTTTTTTAAATGCTAATTTGTAACTATAACGTGTCTGAAACCTATGGTTTTTTTCAGTGAATATATATATATATATATGTGTATATATATATATATATATATGTGTGTGTATATATATGTGTGTGTATATATATGTGTGTGTATATATATGTGTGTGTATATATATGTGTGTGTATATATATATGTGTGTGTATATATATATGTGTGTATATATATATGTGTGTGTATATATATGTGTGTGTATATATATGTGTGTGTATATATATATGTGTGTGTGTATATATATATGTGTGTGTATATATATATATATGTGTGTGTATATATATGTGTGTGTATATATATATGTGTGTGTATATATATATGTGTGTGTATATATATATGTGTGTGTGTGTGTATATATGTGTGTGTGTATATATGTGTGTATATATGTGTGTATATATGTGTGTGTATATATATGTGTGTATATATATGTATATATGTGTGTGTATATATGTGTATATATATATGTATATATGTGTGTATGTATATATGTGTGTATATATATATGTGTGTGTATATATATGTGTGTGTATATATATGTGTGTGTGTATATATATATCACACCCTTCAATTATGAAAGAAAGGGTCGCACTCTCGCAGGATCCTTTTCGGCAGCTTTGTGTTTATTTCACATCCATTTCATAGGGACAGCAGGCAAAGCCAACGCGTTTCGGTATTTCCGTAATACCTTGTTCACGGCTGATGCCATTTGCAAACACACTCATTGGTCAATCACCACCGACACCTGTGCTAGTACCCAAGGATGTCAGAAGAGGGAAAAGAAACGCTCAGCAGAGATTGGACTTTAAAGCTAAAACCCTGGCACTGGCTGAGAAAAACTTACAGATTGGTCAAAATGCCTCTGATAAAATCTTGGAGGGAGAGGAGACCCTATCTGAAATTTCAGCTGAGTTAAGTATGTTGGCTGTGGGGGTGAAGAAGAAGTAAGAAAGGGGGTGAAGCAGGGGATACATTGAAAAGGATGGAGGATAAATCGGGGAATGTCAAACAGTATCCTCTTTTTGGTAATACCCTTGCGACACGGAGTATACCGACCAGCACTCCTCTTGTGAACAGGGAGGTGCAAAGGCTGGAAGATCTAACAGGGCAGGTAGACCCACAGGATACCCAAGGCCAAAAAACGCTACCACCCCCCACCCCGGCTCACACCCTCTCAGTCCAAACAATACACTCACAGCCGCAAGTGAAATCGCATGCTGTGTCAGATCCTGCAGAAATAACTACAGTCATCCAGGGGGAAGCATCTCTGGTTAGCCAGCCACTGTCCCAAGACGCTCAGATACCTCTACAGACCTCGCAAAAGGAGAATGGGAGTCGGGCATCAGCAGACAAGTCAGACAAGCTGGATTCTGTGTCCATATCCGATTCAGAATCAGAACTAGAGCAGGGGGAAAGGAAAAAGGAAGGGGAAAAGGAAATAATCTCCAACTCTGAGAGTCGGCGAAAATCCGGGACGAGAAAAAAAGAAAAAAAATGCTGAACTTGATACCTCAGTACAAGAAATGCTTACAACTATTCTGCAAGAGGTAAGAGATCTGAAGGTGTCACAAACATATGAAATATCACAACTACATGATTGTTGGAAAACGAGGCAGTATCTGTGAGGCCTGCACAAATAACATGACTACATTTGTCCTTCACTGGGAACCAAACACCCAATTGTAGCGCCTGACTCTCAGAGGGTAGCGTTGCAGAGCAGTCTGAGGCTTACTCAAGGGAGGTGGTGTGGGCTAGTCATCGCCATTTGCCGGTGCGCAAAAATAACACTCAATAATTGATTGTCCAGTCTGTACTTTGCTTTATAAAAGTAAGAGTACATTTATTAAACACACACACTACTCAATACTATGCACCAATTTACAAATATACATAAGCTGTTGGAATTACTTTGTGACATTGCGTAACATCTCCACCCCTCCCAAAAGGGGGGGTGGGGTCCAGTAACACCACTCCCATGTATGCACATCATCTTGCCCCCTAATGCAGTGTGTTGAGCATAACCTGGAGCGAGGGCCCTGCGCACTGGCACCATCCCAGTGGCGACCCACCCCATTACCTCACACGCATTAAAAATAGGTTCACCTGCCCTAGTGACACATAACCCTGACTGAGCATCTTATATTGACCATACAGTACGCACCCCTACATATTCAGGGCTAACAGTCTGGGTTGTTCCTCACTTAAGCGCAGCAGCAAAAATACATGTTTACGCACACTTTAGAATGACAGTACTCAGCACATTTGTTGGACATTAAAATGCGTTGCAATTACAGCCCCTAAAGGCATCACAGATGAAATCACAGGATTATGCCTATACAGCCAGACACCCTATCAGGCGTGTCTGGCAACATAACCCCACTTGGCTTATGACCTCTCCTTACACATGTGACTTA
This sequence comes from Calotriton arnoldi, assembly GCA_963921515.1. Taxonomy (NCBI): domain Eukaryota; kingdom Metazoa; phylum Chordata; class Amphibia; order Caudata; family Salamandridae; genus Calotriton; species Calotriton arnoldi. The sequence goes on from CAWUFW010000780.1 coordinate 3,102,179, forward strand.
CAGTCCCTTTAAAAGAAGTACTCCTGGCAACTACACTTCTCTTGCAGTGCACCACCTCACTTTAAAAGGAATCACAGGTAATAGCATGGGATTACGTAAATGCCGCCAGATCCCCTAGCAGGAAGATCCAGCAACATAACTCCATTAAGCTTCACATCACTTTAAACTAGCACTTCACTATACACATGTGACTTTCAGTCCACCTAAAAAAGAATAATCAGGTTAAATGCATTTCTGGTGCAATTACACCTCTCCACCTCCAGGGGATGCCCTTCTCCACACATCCCTAACTCAGCCTTTCACTCCTTGAGACACTTCTTCATTCACCTTCAGCTGTAGAACAAAAGTTCCAGCCTAGAAGGTGTTAAACGCTGACTGAGCCCTTGAGGGGTTATCCTTTGGAAGTCCCCATGAGACTTAGGGTGGACTTTTCTGTGGTGCTGGGGGGCAGACTGCATTCCTCCTGCAGCTCCCCCTGCGCACAAGCACATGGTTGGTGGTGACCCCGTCCTCCTGGGGCCACCAGAAGCGAAGAAAAATGCTGTTTTCTCCTTGTAGGCCGGTCCTGGCCTGCAAGGCATTGTGGGTACTGCCGCATATTGTAGTAGCGGCTCCCCCGCTGCTTCGGAGCTTCGGAGGGAGCCGCGGTCGCGCTGCGGCTTCGCCGACTCTCTGCAGGCTTGGTGGGGGGCCCGGTCCCACCCGAACCCCCAGGTACGTCTTGCGGCGCGGGGAGCCCACCCCCGGCCACATTGCCAGCTTTCAGGGGCCCGGTCCCACCCGGGCCCCTCCTTTCTCTGCCGGGGTCCCGGTCCCACCCGGGACCCCTCGCACTGCCTGCTGCTTCTCCAGGGGGGCGCCGGTCCCACCCGGGACCCCCGCAAGGCCACTCGATGGGAGGGCAGCTCGGGGAGCCCACCCCCAGCTGCCCCCGCCGGCTCCACGCCCGGCCCGCACACTCGCGTGTGGCCGCGGGAGACGGCCAGGCATTTTTGGGCCGCCCGCTTCAGCGGGCGGGCACACACCTCTCTGCCGGCTCCTCCAGCCCCCGCATCTTCCTCTTCGGGGCCCGGGGATGGGATCCCGGGCCCCCGGACCTCTCCGGCTGCATGGCTTCGGTGGGGGCCAGGGTGGGCTCCTGGCCCCCTCCTCGGGGGAAATCTTCACGGGGAGCGCGACGGCGCTCCCCGACTTGACTTAGGGGCCCGGGGATGGGGTCCTGGGCCCCCTTTTGCCAATCTTCGAGGGGGGCGCGATGGCGCTCCCCCACCTCCTGTCTTCGTGGGGGGCGCGACGGCGCTCCCCCGCCCCGTCATTACTTTGCTCGGCGGGGGCCAGGGTGGGCTCCTGGCTCCCCGGGTGGGGGACATCTTCACGGGGAGCGCGACGGCGCTCCCCGGCTTTGCTTCGGGGCCCGGGGATGGGGTCCCGAACCCTCTTGGGTCACCTTCACGGGGAGCGCGACGGCGCTCCCCGGCTTCCCTTCCTCCCCAGGGGTCAAAGGTCGCTCACCTTCCGGGGGCCATATCTCAGCCCCTGGGGGTCCGATCTGCCCCATTTTCGCATCCTCTCGCTCCTGGCGGCGGCCCCCAGCCACTGGGAGCACTCTCCTTTGCCCTCCGGGCCTCCAAGAGGGGGCATTCTGCAGGGAGCGGTCTTCACTGGCTCCCTGCGCCAGACTTTCGCCTGGCTCTCCTCCTGGGCCTCTCTTCTCCCTGCGCAGAGGCCCCTGCTTCTGCGCACCGGTCCTGGGCTCTTCTTCTGGCGCTGTTAGGGGCCTGGGGGACAGTCAGGGGGTACCTCCTTCCAACTGCCCATTGCCAGGCTCCAGCACCTTCCGCCTTCGCAGACCACACCCCAGAGAGACCTTCTCTTCCTGTGCAAGCACTTTTTAAAAGTTGAGTAGGGGGCTGGCAGGAAGTCTCTGTTTGTCCTATCAAACAGCGACACATCACTTCCCTGCCCCTGCTCCCTCCCTCTGGTCCAGCCTCTGGGCTTGTTCAAAATGGCGTCGTCCAGGGTCTCTGGCCACATGGTCTCTGAAACATGAGCCCTTCCTTTCTGGCTGCCTTCCCCCCTTGGTGCAGCCTGGTGCCTGGCACCCAGTGATAGCTGCTGATGGATGAGCCTGTAGCCCCACCCATCTTCTTCTTCGTGGAGAGGAGTCCTTAGCTTGTGGAAGAAAGGTTATCAATCCATCCAGCTGAGGTCAGCCCTCAGCCTGGCCCTGGTTATGACTGACTCAGAGAAATGTGACATTTCTGGACGACCCAAAAGCAGTACAAATATGACTTGGGACTCTGAAGAATACTCCTTGTCACATCCGCTACAGTGGACTTTAGTGCGTGTCTGGAATCTGTAGGCCTTATGGAAGTTAATCTAGCACATGGGCTCCACATCCCCATAGGGGAATAAGGAAGTGAAAAACACAGTAAAGCACACTGACTTTCCCTGGCATGTTCCTTCCTAGTGTATAAGGCCTATTCCGTGTCACCACCCAATTCTGCATAAGTCCTGCCACACCATTCACTTTGTAGCTGCTCCCGGACTGCGCACGCCAAGAATCTCCCCTGCGCAGCCCCTACACGTGTGCACACGCATGTACACAGGTGTCTGCATGTAACCAGCCCGGTGCCCCTTACTCCAGCTGCTGCGCAGCGGCCTAGTCAAGCTAGGGGGACACCAGTAAAATCCACATGCAGTCTCTTTCATCCTGAGTTCACTGTGGAGGAGTCCCAATTAATGAGGCTCTCCCACAGTAAAACCTCAACACCTAGGTGCTCAAAAAGCGAAAAATCCGGGCGGCCCATAGTGTCAGAACCACTTTCTAACAATGATAGACTAACAAAGATGGAGGAAAAATTAGGCAACTTGCCCACAAGGGTCACAGAGTTGGAAACTCGCGTCTCAGCCCTGGAGGATAATATTGTTACTATGCAGAAGGATCTACAGGTGTTGAATAAAAGTAAGTGCCAGATGGAATCGAAGTTACAAGATCTCGAGAACTATAATAGGAGATCTAATTTACGCCTTGTGGGAATATCGGAGGGACTGGAGAGTGCAGAAATGGTCAAATGGACTGAGTCTCTGTTGAAAAAAGCAATACCTGAATTACAAGGGGATCTCACAATTACCAGAGCCCATAGGGTACCCGCATACAAGCCTGTCAATCTTAAGTACCCACAAACAATTTTAATAAATTTCTCAGACTATAGAATCAAGGAGCGAATCCTAAATGCTGCAATAGCAAGGAGATCATTTACAACGGATGAAATTAATTTTTTTTTAAATCTTCTCTGATTTGTCAGCGGCCTCTGCCCTCAGACGCAAGAACTTTATTAAAATGATTGACTTTTTCAAGGCCAAAGGGGCGCAGGCAATGATTGTGCAACAATCCAAATTAAAGGTCTTAGCCAAAGGAAAATCCTTTATCCTTACGGACATACTAGAAGCCCAAAATCTTTTGGAGGGTCTTAACGGTACATAAGGAGAAGGAGACTCTGGGGCCGATTCCGATCTCGGCCGGTAGGGCTCCGAATAGGATTCGGCTTTACCGGATCCGATTCGGAGCCCTTTTTCCCGACCGAATCGTACGCGGGTCCGGCCGAGCGAGTACGATGCGAAATCGCCGACCGACTCGTCCGGGCGACCCGACCGCTCCGACCGACTCGTACCCGGATCGTACCGCTCCGACCGACTCGCTCGGACCCGATTCGCACCGCGCAATGGAGACGTTTTCCGGCCGGGTAAGTACGATGCGCACCTCGACCGCTCCGACCGACTCGCGCCGTCCGACTCGAACTCGCTGTCGGAGCCGTACTTTGGGGGTCCGTGTCGGACCCCCTGTACGCGTACCCGTGCGAGGCGCACACAGGGGGGACCCATGGGTCCACCCTACCTGTGCGTGTACGCCGCGAGCGCTCGCGGCGTACTCGCTGTAGGGGGCGCCCTTGTCCGCCTCGCACCCATTGGAGGCAATGGGAGCCCGCGTACGCGTTGTACGACCGGCTCCCATTGAGTTCAATGGGAGTCCGACCGACTCGTGTCCGGTGGCATACGAATGCATCGGACTCGTTCGGTCGGACTGCACGGGTCCGATTCGGTCGGAAATCTCTCCGGGTCCGGCTCGGTCGGAGAGATTTCCGGCCCGAATCGGAATCGACCCCTTAGTGTCTATAAGTCTGTGTGGAATAACAAGCAGCTGTATTTCAGTAATGTTTTCTTTTTGTGGTTTTTTTTGGGCGGTTGCGAGGTGAATCAGGGGACGTAACAGGATGCAACAAGATGGCATCCAGTAAAAGGAGGGAGAAGGAGGGAAGGATAGTGGGGGAGGTTTGGTTTTCCCTTCTTCTGGAGAGGGTGGGGTGGGGGGGTGGTGGTGGGGGTGAAGCAGTTAGAAAAAGAGAGTTCATAGATGGAAATATTTGTTTGAATAAATCCAAGAAGAGGAGATTAAGTAATGAGTACTTTAAGGTCTAGGAGTAAGCCGTGGTACCGTATAATAGAAAACTATACATTGCACATATATTGCACATGGAACTTTGCACTTTAACGCACTTTAATGCATATTTTGCACAATGGTCATAATTGGTACTGTATTATACCGGTTTAACAGCTGCGTAATTTGCACTTTAATGTATATCTTGCACAATTGATATTATCTCTATTGTCTTCATTCTATCTGCACTGTAGTGTATTGGTCCAATAGCTGCACGATCGCATTTTATCATATTTTATATACATTTGACATAATCAGCATTGCAGTTTATTTGTCCAGTAGTTGTCTGATTTGTATTTTAATGCATATTTTGTACAATTGTTATTACATGTACGACAGCGTACTGATTAATATTTGTGTAGTCTGCATAACAGATAGGGCTTGTATCTTAGCGTGTAAAACAGTCAGCCACTCTTTTACTAGGAAGAAAAGAGCCAAATTGAAAGTTATGGCTCATATGTACACTTGGTGTACTTCGTACAGTTTGTACTTTAGAAAGACATTCTATATATGAATAGGAATAAATTGTCGATATTGTCTCTAAACGCCAATGGTCTAAATAATAGACGTAAAACGTGTGCAATAGAGAGCTGGCTAAAGGGCTACCGCCCAGATGTGATCTTTATACAAGAGACACATTTTCGTGCTTTATCAAATGCTAGCAAAATGTTTAAAAATTGGGTGGGTTTCTGTTGCTCATCTGTGTTGGGGCAGCCCAGAGAGGTGTGAGCATTTTTATAGGCAAGCATGTCCAATTTCATGTTGAAGCATCACATTCAGACACGAACGGTAGATGGACATTCTTGCACGGGAAAATAAATCAGACAAATCTCATATTTGCCACAATTTACGCACCAGTCATCGATGACCCGCTCCCTATTTTACAGCTAAAGCAAGCACTTTCTGGTATACCGGGTCAGATCATATGGGGAGGTGATTTTAATTTTTTACAAAATCCCGCGGTTGATTCAACTAAAAAAGATCGAAGACAAAATAAACCACAAGTTGCCATCGCTTTGCTGAGTTGTAAGTCAGATCTAGATATCCTGGATAGCTGGCGTCTCAACAATCCGGTTAAACGCGAGTACTCCTGTTACTCGGCAAAATACGACTCAGCATCTAGGCTAGACTTTTTTTTAACTTCTCACAATCTTGAAATTAGTAAATATGAGCATATAGTAAATCCCTTCTCAGATCATGCCCTTATTAAGCTTCAAATTATTTTAGGAAAGACAGATGAAGAAGTATCAAGAAGGTGGTATTTCAATAGACTTAATTTAGCTGAGAAACAATGGTGTGCAGAAATAGAAAAGGAGATTACCTTCTTTTTTAATATAAATAAGGATTCTGCCCCAATCGACGTAATATGGGATGCATTTAAGGCTACATTGAGAGGCATAGTTACCTCAAAAGAGATACCAAAACAGAAGGCTAAAAAGGAGGAGAGAGTGGCGATAGAAAACAGGCTGGCCCATGCAAATCAAGCTTATTTTAGAAATAGGACCCTAGATACTAGACAAGAAGTATTGAATGCAAAAACGAGAATGAGGGAATTTTACTATGAATTAGGTGATACGGCAAGTAGATTATACCTTCAGTCAAGCTATGAACATAGTGAGTATACGGGAAGACTGTTAGCCTGGCAAGCAAAGGAGAAGCAAGTCCGTAATAGAGTCGCATGCATTCAGGATAACGTAACTAAAACGCGTGTAACGACTACACCATAAATAGGCGAGGTTTTTCTTAAACATTATAAAGACATCTATCAGACATCTCACCAGGTCTCCTTAGAATCAATTAATGATTTCCTACAGGAATTGCCAATCCCAATTTTGGGAGATAATCTTAAAGAGCTGTTGCTTGCCGAATTCACTAAGGAAGAACTAGATGTAGTCATTAGCTCCCTGCCAAACTGCAAAGCGACCGGGGAAGATGGTATTCCCGCGGAATTTAAAAAAACATTTGCTACAATACTCTGCCCCGAATTTTTAAGACTTGCGAATTATTTATTACAAGGGGGTGATCCGCCAGCATCTTTCCGTACTGCAGTAGTGGTTAGTATTTTTAAAAAAGACAAAGGTAGCGAAAATGTGAATTCTTACAGGCCAATAAGTCTTTTAAATACTGACTATAAAATTTTCACTAAACTTTTAACCAATAGACTAAATAAGATGGTGGGCTCACTTATTGGGACGGATCAGTGCGGCTTTGTAGTAGGGAGACAGCTCTATACTAACACAAATTTTTTATTAGAGGCACTGGATTTTTTAAATATTAATAAGGTTGAGGCACAGATCTGGTTTTTAGATGCTGAAAAAGCATTTGATCTTGTTTCTTGGAATTGTCTTTTTACGATCTTAGAAAAGTTCAGCTTCCCAATTGAGTTCATATTTTTATTAAAACAACTTTATTCGAACTCCCACGTGCAAATTTTAATCAACTCTGTTAATATTGGGATATGCCAAATAAATAGAGGCACTAGACAAGGCTGCCCCCTCTCCCCGATTTTATTTGCTCTATTTATAGAGCCACTGGCAATCGCAATCAGGGAAAAAAGAGCTTGTACAGTCCCGGTTCAAGGCATGACAAACATAAAACTCTATGCTGATGACATTGCTCTTTTTTTGGACTCAAAGATAGACACCCAGGTGGAAGTTATGAGGGTATTTGCAGACTTCGAAAGAAATAGGTTGTTATAAAATCAATAAGACCAAAACAGAAATTATATTATGCAATTGTGGTGTGAATTCTTTATCACCCGAGTTCAGACAGATATACAACACCCGCCCCAAGAGATATTTAGGGATTCAGGTAACGGAGAAAGTAGAAGACCTTTTTTCCTTAAATTATATTCCACTGTTGAAAAAGGTGAACTCACAGCTATCACGATGGAACCAGCTCCCGCTATCAATAATAGGTCGAGTTCCGTTAATCCGAATGTCTATTCTTCCATTGTTTAATTTTCTCTTCAGTGCAGCTCCTTGTGCAATACAGACCTCTTTTTTTTAAAGAGATAGATAGTATGTTCTCCTCTTTCCTATGGGCAAATAAGGTACCAAGATTGGCACTTAGCACTTTAACCTATCCTGTATCAGAAGGGGGATTATCTCTTCCGAATATTAGAAATTTCTATTATGCGACATTTGCACATCACAGTTTTAGATTTTTCTTTTTAGACCCTCAAGAGGCAGATAATTTTTTTATGAAAAAGATCTTAAGGGAATACAATCTTATCGACCCTACAAGAGTTACTAAGTACCCTAAGAAAGTACGTTATAAGATCCTACAATGGTTTTTTAAACAAAAAACTCAGTTTTTAACATACTATGATATTCCAAGAATTAATAATTCAACCAGGCTCTCGAATATATATATGGGGGATATAGGCATTTTGGAGAATAATATACCAAGGTTGTGGGAAGAAAATGGGTACGTCCAGATCCAGGATTTTATCAAGGGGAATTGCTGGAAAACCTGGGCGGAGATTGAAATAGGACTTCAACATTCTAACACAATCTTAAAGTGGTCATTTATTAGATTAAAAATCCTATATTGGAAAAATTAGATATGGAAAACCTGCGCTATAAAATTAGCATTAGCGAAGCACTTAATTGCCCCATTCGTCGGAAGATTAGTACCTGGATTAAAATCTTTGAGGAAAATAATTCTCTCACTATATGAAAAAATTAGAGACAGATGGAAGAAAAGGGAAGATACACAGATTTTTAAACCAACTTGGAACAGGCTTAATAAGCTTAACACAGCTATATTCAGAGGGGCAAATTTTAAACGCATGCAATATTATTCGAAATGGTTGATATATAGAACACCCTCCTTTCTTCATAATATATACCCTCATATAGAAGACAAATGTTTCCGTTGCGCTGAGAAAGGCACCTGGGCGCATATCATTTGGAAGTGCCCAAAAATTCAGAGTCTATGGGAGGAGATCGAGAAATATCTTAGAATCACAATAGATCCCCTCATCTCACTCGATGAATCCATTGCAGTTTTGGGCTGTTCTCCTGCTATTTCTTCGTACGAGGAGTCTTTGTTTATTGCAGCATTAATAGCAAGATCTTTAATCTTGCAACTCTGGAAATCAGAGAAAGTACCTACCTTTAATGCATGGAGAGCAAAATTATCTAAAATACAAGAATTAGAAAGGAAATATGCTATAAGATCAGGAGCTATAAGAAAGTATGAGAAATATTGGAGTATGTTTGAATGATAGGATAATATATTGCAGTTGACACAATAGGTTGGATCGGATAGGTGTGTATTAATTCTGATATCCTACTTTGCATTTTATCTTAGGGCGATATTTTTCTGTACTTCTGTAGTATTTGGTATTAAAAGATAGAACTTATAGATATGTAATTTTTATGATCTAGCACTTTGCACTTTAACTAAATTTGATCTTTTTCTGCATTACAGGAATACCATGTTTGTACTGTTGAATACTTTGAAACAAGTATTTTTAAATTATCAATAGTTTGCACTTTTGACTAATGTTGTCATCTTCTCTCCTCAATATTTTGGAATATGTATTTATATATGATATAATTGTATGTTTGCAATATCTATGAACTCTCAATAAAAATAAATTAAAACAAACCTTAATTCATGGCAACGCTCCTCTGGAATACGAGTGTCACTGACTTCGACCTGCACACAGTCAGTGACCTGATCAGTGCAGCTGCCATCTCCTCACACCTCACAGAGGGAGTCCTCTTGACAGGGCTCGCCACCTCGCTCCCGCCAATGCTTTCCTCTTCTTCACAGGTCACACTGATCTTGGCAAGCAGGCTGGTGCTCCAGGCTCCAGGGCAGGTGGTTTTGGATTCTTTGGGTGAAGTGCCCTCACCCAGCAGGGAGACTGGTAGTCCTTGGCCCGAGTCCTGGTCAAAGACAGAAGTCTTGCAGAGCTTTCCCTCCTCACACAACTCGTCTCGTTGCTTGGCAGATGACCATTTTTGGGGGTCTAAAGCTATTCTTCTTTTAGTCCATTTCCAGATACCAAATGTAATTTAGAGTCTGAGTCTTTGAAGATTATTTTGGGGGTCTGTTTCTTTTGAAGTGCCCACTCCTTAGCCCTCTCTTCTACTTGAAAGCAGTTTGTCACAGCAGGAGTTACTCCAAAGCTAATAGCCCCACCACACAATACACAGGAGTGACTAGAGTTCACATCTGGATGTCAGCCACAGTGATGTATATCAAAAGGTTAGCACAGTGCCTCACCCCTACCCTTTATAATGTTCTTATCAGCCCCATCTCCTTCCTGAGATTGCCTAGAACCCTTTTTTGTGACCTCTCACTGAATCAAAGAGCACCCTTTGAAGTGTACAGGGGAAGTCTGGCTCTCCCCTCTCCAGTGTCTGTCCCACCCAGCTTACAAGAATTCAGCAATACAGAGATCTGTCTGTGGCCTGGGAGGGGGGGGGGGGGTCTACCTCCTCTCTGTTTCACCATGTAGGCCTGGGTCTCCCAGAATGGAACCCAGGACCTTCCATGTATTGTACCGTTCACAGGCACACATACACCCTATGCAGATATGCAGGCTACACACACTGCACAGTACTGTATCCTTCATGTACTTTACTACTGATAGGCACCCATACATCCAGCACATACATTTAACATGCATACACTGCACAGCACTGTATCCATAAATTACTGTACCACTCCTAGGCACACATACATCCAGCATATGCATTTGCCATGCATGCACTGCACAGCACTACATCCTTCATGTATTGTACCACTGATAGGCACACATACATCCAGCACATGCATGCACTGCACAGTAATGCACGATCTCTGTATCGTACCCTTCCCAGGTGCACATATACCCAGTACAGATACTCCATTCCTGCACTGCACAGCACTACTCATCAAACTGATGTAGGCCACGGGTGAGTTAAGCACTCAGCAGTGGAACTTTAACTGAGAGAGCCTATGGGCCTAGGACACAGGTTTAAAAGGACCTGTTCACTCCTACTATCACTACATGATATGCTGCCACTGTTGCAAAATATATATGTATTTCCATTTAAATTCATATGTATGCACTCACACTAACATGAGGCCCAGAGCTCCAAAGGGCTTCCTATCTGACCTTGCCTGAACAAGCTTCCAGCAGCTATTCTGAATCAGCCTTAGAGGTCACTTCCCTTGTACTGACGTCATCATAAGTTTCCTTATCTGGTTGTGCAAGTTGCTTACACAGTGCCGAGCCAGCCTTTCTGGTCTGCCCATATCTAGCCATTTATGATTGCCATGTTACACATCCCTGTTAGCCATGTTTGGCTTGGTGCCTTATTCTAGTTCCGCTGACATGGCATTACTCAATGTATACTGCACCTAGAAAACTGTCACTCTGGGAAGAAGCAGTCTGAGAGCCCCTAAGGCTGGAGACCTGACTTCTTCCTTGCTAATTAGCAATGATGCATGTATTTGGTACCAATAAATAAATTTCACTCTGTTCCTAAGCAAACCTGCTATGTCTGGTGAGTTTCATTCTTTTGCTCCTGGGAGGGTGCCAGTATTTCCCCATCAGCCACCACCATGCTTGTGCTGCTTAACTTCTGGTGAATTGGCTCAAACGTTCCGTCCATCATCCCCTTTTGTATCGCTTTGTTCGCCCTAAGTTGGCGGGGGTATGCCCAGACGTGGGTCCCTTGCTCACTTTGCCACTGGATTCAAGCAAGCCTGGCTGATGACGGCTGGAATGCCAGAAACCGGTCCTAGGATGCTTGTTTCCGGTCCAGGGAAGACATGGCTTGGCAGTTCGGGCTGGACTGTTCCCATGAGGCACAGGGTCAGACTGATTTGCATATGGCCATGTCTGAACTGGGGTGGTGGAGTGAGCTAAAGAATGATGATGGATTAAACCCAGATCAGTTGACTGGGGGTGAGTGTCTGATTGGCTCAAACGTTCCGTCCATCATCCCCTTTTGTATCGCTTTGTTCGCCCTAAGTTGGCGGGGGTATGCCCAGACGTGGGTCCCTTGCTCACTTTGCCACTGGATTCAAGCAAGCCTGGCTGATGACGGCTGGAATGCCAGAAACCGGTCCTAGGATGCTTGTTTCCGGTCCAGGGAAGACATGGCTTGGCAGTTCGGGCTGGACTGTTCCCATGAGGCACAGGGTCAGACTGATTTGCATATGGCCATGTCTGAACTGGGGTGGTGGAGTGAGCTAAAGAATGATGATGGATTAAACCCAGATCAGTTGACTGGGGGTGAGTGTCTGATTGGCTCAAACGTTCCGTCCATCATCCCCTTTTGTATCGCTTTGTTCGCCCTAAGTTGGCGGGGTATGCCCAGACGTGGGTCCCTTGCTCACTTTGCCACTGGATTCAAGCAAGCCTGGCTGATGACGGCTGGAATGCCAGAAACCGGTCCTAGGATGCTTGTTTCCGGTCCAGGGAAGACATGGCTTGGCAGTTTGGGCTGGACTGTTCCCATGAGGCACAGGGTCAGACTGATTTGCATATGGCCATGTCTGAACTGGGGTGGTGGAGTGAGCTAAAGAATGATGATGGATTAAACCCAGATCACTTGACTGGGGGTGAGTGTTTGATTGGCTCAAACGTTCCGTCCATCATCCCCTTTTGTATAACTTCTGGTGAAAGCAGTAGCCTTTCACCACTATGAAGGTAATCATTTGGCCACCCCACCTGGTCCAACAAGACTGCAATCTGTGAGACAGGCCTATGTCATGGTGCACATGCATGATCTGTGTTTGCCTACGACAATAAAAATCAACATTAAGGATCCAGACATTAGCACAGTTAGGCCGCTAAGGACAGGGGTGCACATCCATTACCATGCGGTGGACTTTTCTGTCCCAACAAGTTTGACTTTTTTAAAAATGCTAAGTAATACCGGATCTTATTACATTTTTTTTTATATAACATTGACCATATTTTGAGTGCTCACAATTTTTATTTATTGAATTGGACATGGTTATAAAGTTGCCCTGTAGTCATGTTTAAATTGTATAACTTGGAAACCGAGGACCAAGGCATCTTACTTACAGAGCCTTCTGAATTTTTTTTTTTCTTTAGGTTTTAGGTTCTGCATGGGATCATCTTCAGTCATATCTTCCAGATTACACATTGTCTGCATCTCGGTAAAGCTCTCAGTTTGCACACCTCACTTTGTTCTGCATGGTTTTCATGAGGACTCTGTTCTTCGTCTCCTGCTTTTTTCTCTTTATACTATTCACCTGATGACCATAATATCTTCCTATGTTCAGGAGCCTACTTTTATACGGAGTATTTCTAAATCTTCATTTCCTTTAATCTTCTTCTCACCTCTCTTCATGCCCAAGCCTTACTTTTCTCTCTTGAAGAATGGAGGGCCTCTTATTGTCTCAAATGTAATCCTAAAAGCTGGTGAGTAAGAAAGGTGTTTGATGTTGCTCACCCCTTGGGGTAAACCTTTGAGGAAGAAGAATTGCACTGTTATAATCCTTGTTAAGAGAACTTCTTAAGAGGGGTTGTATATGCCGGATCTGGTGGCTTAGTGGACTAATGCGTCCACTGTAGGGGCCTGTGTTCAACCTCATGGTCACAGGTTCAAACCACTGTGGGTACACTCTGCCTTTCATCCTTCTGAGGTCGATAAAATGAGTACCATTGATTTGGTTAACAATAAACATCTGCTATTCAGCACCAAGATACCCTCGTGTGAACGTGCGCTTTACAAATACACGTTATATTGTTTTGGCAATTGTGATTGTACGCACTTGTAATTTTGCCCACTGTTTGCTTGATGGTTGTCTTGTGAGTAAGCTTATACTTGATGTAGTATGCCTGAGGTGGTGATGGTGATAAGCCAACGATAAAGGTTACAGCCCTGATTAATTTGGGTAAGTTATATCAGCTGCCAGAAGACATATATTTTTAATATAAAAAGTTATGACAACGATTTACAGGTGTAGTTGCCTCTCAGGTTGTTGTAAAAAATAAATAAATAACTCCAAAGATATATACATACATAGAGGGTCCTTGGGTCAGCCTCTTTCTATCTGTTTCAGTGTAATTCACTTTCTGCTTGTCCCTATGACCGCATTTTGCATGGGGGCAATATTTAAGTCCATTTCTGCCATTGGACTTGTTGGCTTGTGAGTAAGAGCATTTTGCCTGATGAAGGGTACAGATCTGCCTGGAAATAAGTGTGCTTTAGTATCTGGGCTGGTGGCCTGTTCTTTAGTTTTCCATTTTTCTTTTATCAGTCTCCTTTCATTTCTTTCCTTCTACCCTTTTCCCCCAGGCAGTCATACTGGACTGCTTGCTTGGCACTCATTTCATCTGCCGTGCGCTGCATCCATTATTGCTAAACTGGGCAGCCAGCTTTGAAGGTATTGTTTGTAGGGTATCATTGTTTTACCATTCCAAGATAGCCACCATGTTTAGAATAATTGGGTCTGATTCACAAACTGCACTTTGTAGTATGTTTTTTTAGTACTAAAAAACTGATATTTATCTACACCTATTTGTGTGGATTTCTAAGCCCCGACTGCGGAGTCTCTGCATACGTAAGTATAGGTTTTAGTAGTTGATGTGGGAGGAATACAGGGGAGTGGGTGGGAAAAGGAGCAGGCTTACTATTAAAGGGTATGGGATAGAGAGGAGAAAGAGGGGTTTTGAGAGGGTCAGGAGAGGTTTGGAGAGAGATGTCAAGCACCCACACAAAAGTAAGCCAATTGCTTTAATCTGGTGGTGGAGACATGTAATGCACACTTTTGTAGTGAGTTTACACTTAGAGTTTGTGACTACTGATCGTAGTAAACTTACTCCTAGGTGTAATCTTGCATGCACCTGAGAACAGTGATATATTATACACTTTAGAATTCAATTATGGCTATCCAGTGCCAGTGGTGGCTCCTCCACTAAGGCGGAGGAGCGTTGCCCCTACTGCCAGCCTCAAAACTTGAAAAATTAAATATTTTAACCGGGTTTATTATTGTTTTACTTTTTATGTTTTAGTCTTGGGGCGGGATCATCGCGGGGGCAGTCAGGAGAGGTAGTGGAGGGCACTAGTATCGGCGTGCATGTGTGTTTGGCCGGCCATCTCAGGCCGGCCAAACACACATTCGCACTGAGCTGTCTCCAATCCCAGCTGTGTTGCTGGTTTGGAGACAGCAAAGCACAGGTTCCAAGTCTCACTGGGAGCACAAATTCTCAGCGCTCAGGCCAATCCTGAAGCTGCTTTCAAACATGAGAGCAGCGTCAGGATTGGCCGCAAGGGACACTGGGAGCCTGTGTCGCAGCTGCAGCAAGACTCGGAGCAGAAAAGCAGCGGGCAATCATAAGGTAAGCTTTTGTTTTTTCCTTTCTTTTATTTCTGTTTTCATCCCATTTTATCCCCACCCTGTTGCTCTGTCCGCACAGCAGCCACTACTGCCTAGTGCAATTTTTACTGAGTGGCCCTCTTGGAATCGTATTGTGCATAGTTTATCATTGTTTTTACTGCTGCAAGATGGCCAACACATTGCCTCTAAATGTGACAGCAGAGCTGGTCTTTGCTGGGATAACGTCCTGGATGAAAAGAAATTTGGCACCTTCGCTGCTATGGTGAATAAAATGATTAGCTGATACCACCTTGTTGATGGGGGAAGGGATTGTTGGTGTGTGGCAGAATGGTTTTTTTGCCCTTAGAGCAGTCGTGGCTCGCATGACTCGCGTGTGGGGTAGTCGCGTGGGAGTTCGCGTGGGGGGGGATTTAAAAAAATATATTTTTTAAATTAACTTACCGGGTCCCGCACCGCCTCCGCTCCTGGCCGGGTCCCGCAGCTGGAACAGGAAGAAGGCAGCCTCCCTCCCCTCAGCCAATCACAACGCTGCAATGGCAGCGTTGTGATTGGTGCGGACGGCGCCCGGCCGGGCGCCTGTAGGGAGGCCATTTTCTCAGAAAATCCAGAGTGCGTATGACTGGTTTGGTCGGCCCCAGAGGGCCGACCAAACAGTCAGGGCACTCAGAGTGGGCAAGCCACTCCTCCCCGACCCACCCACCCATCCGCCCCCAACCAGGCATACCCTCCCGCGCGCCCCCAAACAGGCATACCCTGCCTTCTGCTTTCTCGCAGCGCGAGAAGCAAAAACATAAAATGGTATTTAAAATACCATTTTATGTTTCTGCTTCTCGCACTGCGAGAAAGCAGTGGGGTGACGCTCCTCCACCCTAATGGAGGTGCCACTCCTGCTCAGACGAATGAAACGGGGAGTGAACTTGCCACGACTCAAACTTGAGAACACAAGCTTAAACACAGATTCCTGAAGTGAGCACATTAGTCACCTAACCACTAATTTTATATCACATTCTTATATCCAGCATTTTGGACAATAGTTCTTTAAAAAATTAGTGATTAATTGCTGTTTTTCTTTTGTTAAATTTGTTCGTTTTTCTTAATGGTACCATTTACTAAAAAAGTAAAGATTTATAGTATTCAGACCTAGAGCACAGTGTTTTTATTTTTTTTACTTTCTTTTCTAATTTTTTAATAAGTTGCCATTCTTCCAGCTGTGTTGTCACAACCACTTAATAAATAATGTTTGCAATTAAACAATTGACACATTTTCTGCATGTTTGATTTTTAGCATATATTTTTTGAATTTCAATCCCCTCAGTTCTTTTTATATTTAGCAGCAGGGTTAACCATCTCAAATGTGAGGTTTTCTTTTTAGACATCCCAGTTCAATACCAAAGACGAGTCAGTGTTAAACTAACACTGTATGAAAACAACACAGTGCTGGTTTTGAATCTGAGGACCAATTGCATCCAGCATTGGTCTTTGGTAAAAGTGTGCACTGCTATGTCGGCTCATACACCTGATGTAACTATGACATTGGAGTTTGCCTGTAAAGAGAGAATGGTCCAATGGTAATGCTCACAGCTACAGCAACCAATGAGTGTGATGTGAGCTGATCAACAGGGGATGACACAGCAACCACTGGGTGGGGTTGGTTGGGGGGGGGAGGGGCTTATCTATTGACTCTCTTTCTAAGTCTTTCTGTGTAATGATGGGCTTGTCTCTGCCAGGCAGCTAAACCCAGATCCACTGAAATGATGCGATGTTGCTGCATAAATATGGTTTTGGCATATAAATAATCTGCTGCATAATCTGCAGATTTTAGCAAAAAAAAATTCCAGCTCGAACAGACCAAAAATTACTAAAAATGCAGTAACGCATGCTGCCACGCAGAGGAAGGCCCTTCACAAAGATGATTGGTTACCTTTCTGTTGCTCATTGCTGTAGTATAGTCTCAAACTGGTACTGATGAGGTGAACCGTTTGCCAAGATACTGTTAAAACGTGTAATAATTACAAAATAATGAGGTAACATTATCACAAAATGTGGTGCATTATGCTGCATAATTTGTTCATTATTCAGTGTGATATAGCCAACCCTGTCACATAATTTGATTCTCCCATGCGGCATAAGTCCACTGGTCCTGGCTAAGCCTGTCAAAAGTAATTCCTGCTGCCCATGGACATTACAAACTTGGATTCTGCATGGGAGAAAACTGAACTTGTGTGTTGGACATGATGGGGCGGCCTGGTATGGCTTTTGTGGGTGAATATTTAACGAAAGAGAATTGGATTTCCTGGGTAGCAGAAAATTGGACGAGGTCTCCATTTGAAGTCCATGTCTGAGACGTGCATTCTAATCGCAATGTGTGACCCTGAGCAAGTTACTTCATATTGCTTTGCTTCTGTTGTCATGTCTTCCCAGCATTTGTGTATCTGATTCACAGAGTTCAGACTGTTAAAAATGCAGCAGCGAGACTGATCTTGAATTCCTTTTCAACAGTCACCCCATATCTGAAACGTTTTCACTGATCACCAGTGTCTAAAGGCATTCAATTTAAAGCGGTAATCTTTGCGTAAAGATTTTTTTTTTTTTTTAAAGGTCCTGTATATATAAGGAAAAGTCTTAAGCCTTACCACCAAGGGAGATCTCTTAGATCTAACAAGCTTATGTTGCTGCAGGTTCCCATAGTAGACAAGGCCAAAAGACTCGAGGTGGCAGATCCAGCGCTTACCTCGCTCCTAAGCTCTGGAATGGCCTCCCTTTGGCTTTGCAGCGGGCTTCTAATGTATCTATTTTAAAAAAGCAACTGAAGATGCTTCCGTTAGTATCCAATTTGGGTGCCAAATGCTCCTTATTCTGCTGAGCGCCGGGGCGCTTCTTTGAAGCGGCTGTGCGGCTTTATTATTTGGATAGCCTCGGTATTACATCAGTCCTAACACTGAGGCCAGCATCCGTGCCCTTATTTGCCTCTTGCCTATGCCGAGGCAGAAATGTACTTTTGTTTCCCTGTTCGAGTGGACCAATCGAATAAAACATCCCCGGCACCGCCGTCCACGGAGCACAGCAAGATGACGCGCGTGGTCCCTATGGAACGTCCGCGGCGCTCCTCTGTGTAAATCTGTTGTCCGAAAAACGAACCGAACTATAAAACCAGAACTGTCAGACGGATCTTGATATGTGATGAAAATGGAAGGTAGTGTGATATGATAGAGGGAAAATCTCACTTTGTGGCAGATTGTTAAGGAAGGACGGAGACAAGGACTCCCGCTGGAAAGAAGCGCAGGACTCATTCAGCAGATTTCAGTGTTCCCTTCGCTCCTCCCCCCGCCTCGTCAATCACCCCTCATCTCACGGAGAGTGTGATGCTCAGACTGTCACTACTATGAATGACTACCCGTGTGCTCGGTTTTAGCGTGGAGTTGATTTCCATAGACGGATATGTCTGCACAGAGGTGCCGTGAAGACTGCCTGCGGGGGCTGCTCCAGACTGAGCCCACCAGAGCCCGCTACATGCAGAGGGCACGGCGCTGCCTTCCGTAGGCAGACCTGGACCTCTCCTCTCCTTCACGCACCCTTCCCCTCGCAGCCACACACAGAGCGAGGGCCGAGAGGCGGCTGCGCCCCTGCCTCCCCCCCTCCGGTGTGTTTACACTCATCGCTCCCGGCCCGAGTTCGTGGCAGGTTGAGGCCCCTCGCAGCCCCTGCTGCATCCCTTCTAGCAGGGTGCTGCTCCCCAGAGGATGGAGTGATGCTGCGACTCCCGCGGATGTGATTGCATAGCAACACTGGAGGAGGCGGGGAGGCGGACGGCGGGGCGGCACGCGGCGAGCACCGGTGTCACTTCTCTGCTGATTCACGCGGGCTCCTGCCGTCACGTCCCCGGCGCCCCGGACCCGTGCTGACAGGATCACAGGTAGGCCTCGGCGCGAGGGCACCCCCGCGGCACCGCGAAGCTCCTGCTGCACCCCGAGTGCAGGAAACTTGAGGGGGGATGACGGGGCAGCCCGGCCGGCGCGCGCGCCAGGCTCCTGCTTATGTCATTCCCACAGTTGAGCCCACGCTGCGGGGGCCACGGACTCGGCTGTGTGTCTTGTCAGACTGATGCCTCAGCCGTGGCCTCTCTGTTACCCTGTTAATGGCAGTGGCTCGTTTTATTAGCCAAGGAGCGCCTCATTTGGGAGAAGCAGAGTACAATGGCGGGGATGGGTAGCAATAGAGGCAAAGAGTGACAGGACTCCTCGCAGGCAGATGCGATGAGGAATAATTCAGACAGAAACAGGTGTTGAATTCAACCCGACCGTGTTTAACTGTGTGCTTCTGGTCTGTGTTCTTAGCTGTGTTTTCGTGTGACAGCCAGTCCCGTTTAAACTAACTAAGCACCATAGTTACAAGGTGCGATGAATAAAGAGATTTGACATTGTTTTTAACTCCATGCACACCTAGTTGCGGATGTGAGCAGAGAGGCCGTATATTGTATGGATAACAAGCTGAGGCGCCCTTTCGTTGCTCCTGAGATCGGCAAGGCTAGGTTGTAGTGCTATTTGTACTGTGTATTTGTTTAACTCGACCTTTTGGTAAGCACAAAGTATGGTGTTTAAAATATTCTACAGCAGATCAGACCCCCCCCCCCACATTGTGGGACCGTTCCTTCAAGTACCCAGTAGGCCCCACACTGCCTTCTCCGGGTAGCGGGTTCCAACCAGTGAGTAGGGCTTTGATACCATCTGTGAACATGACTTGGGGAAGGACAAGTGATGGCTCGGTTCACCATGTCCGGCTTCCCTACAGGCGAAACACTGCAAATAAAGGGGAAGATTTACAAGCCCCTTGCGCTGCCGGTGCATCACGTTGCGTGACGCACCGGTGGCGCAGCCTGCTAAGTTATATTTACAAGAACAGGTAAAGTCACCCTGCGTGACTTAACCTGTGCTTGTAAATATCGCCCCTGTTCATGCAACTCTTTGCGTGTTAGGGGCGTGACATAGGTGTTGCTGTGGGTGTTCCAACTTCCCACGCAACACCCATGTCCACTGATGCATTTCCAGATTTACGAGAAATTGTAAATCTGGAAATGCGTCAGCGTAGCAAGGTGCAACGAGGAGAAATGTTTTCATTTCTCCTCGGTTTTTTCCTCTTTCAATGCGTGCTGCATTGTACAGCACACATTGGAAGAGGAAATCACCTCAATTGATTGTTTTTGTGCAGGAAGGTGCTCCTTCCTGCACAAAACAATCTCCCCACGACGCAGGCATCCTTGCACCATGGTGCAAGGGTGCCTGCGTCGGCGCATGGCAGCAGTTTGAGCGCCAGCTCAGGGGGGAGCACAGAGATGCAACATGTTGTAAATATGTCGCAACCCTGAGCTTCAAAACTAACGCAGCGCGGCGCAGCAAAATGACTTGCAGCACCGCGCTGCGTTAGTTTCCTGTAGATCTGCCCCAAAGTATGTACCAAGAGAACACGTCTCAATGCAGCCTCATTTACAGGGTCTTACACTCCATGAGCTCATCTCCGCCCTCCAAACAAGATAAGTGGGTCCATTAGACTTCAAAGGGGTCCCGTGCTCTGAGAGCCTCCGGGGTTGGTCTGGGACAGAGAGTAGACCCGAGCGCCACAAAGTGTCACCCATTAGTGAATTACATAGGTAAAAAAGTGGCCCCTGTTCGCAAACTGGGCCAGCTTTGAACCTGTAAAAACCTGCTGTATTCGTGTTTTAAAAGGTATGGAAGATTGCATTGATTTGAGCTTGCTGCAGGCAATGTTTATTTTATTGTGAGGAAAATCAACAGTAAAACACAACACAGCAGACCACAAAACAGGCACACAAAGAACCCCAAAAACGAGCTCCTTCACTGACCTGTGAGACCAGCCAGACATTCGGGCACTGCTCGATTACTTTCCTCACACTACAAACATGTTTTCCACTCCCTTGATTTCAGTAGGACGAGCCACAATCTCACCCTTCTTTGAGAATCAAAAAGCTGAGAGACATCAAACCCCAAAGGTCAGACAGAGCCTGTGCGATGAGACGGGACCTCTATGAGGTGCCCCCCCCTGCTGGGCTAAGCCCTGCCTCTTCGGTCATGTCTGTCATACATGCTTTGCCCCATTAACAGTGGTGACGTGAAGGTTTGCATTGCGTGCATTGCCGCCTCGTTGTTAGCACGTGAAGAAGAGCGAGGGACCTCTTCACCCCGGGGCAGGTTTACAGCGGCATTAATGCGAGTTAACTCCAGCCTGTATTTCTCGTCAGGGGCTCGTTTGTAACCGCGTCAGGGCAGCTTATGCCCCGGGGCCGCCTTTGAGGTCTCCCCTGACCGGCACACGGAGCAGGAGCCTGACCGAGGTGCACTGTGCATGGGCTGAGCAGAGGCCAGGCTCCTGGGCAGACCCCCAGTCCGTATTCTCTGCCTCTCATCTCTGACCTTCTCTTCTGCCCCTCTCCCGCCCCTCTCCCGCCCTCTGCCTCTCTCCCCAGCCTCTCACAGGCTCCCTCTCCGGCCCTCAGTATTCCATGCTCCTCTTTGGACCACCCTTTCCCAGTCAGTGTAACCTTCCTTCTCTCGTCCTCAATGTCGTCCTCTCTCAGGCTGCCACTCCATTCTTCAGCCTCCTCTGGCAGCTGTCCGCCTCCTCTCTCTTTTGTCTCCCATCCTGACTCTTTATCTGTCCCAGTCACTCCCTTGGTGTCTCTTCTATTCTTACCGCCCAACTCTTCTCTCTTCATCTCACTTAATGTCTGTTTCGTTTCTCTCTCTCAATTTTTGCTCTCTTTCTCGGTCACCATCTTGGTCAGCCTTACTCTTTCTTTTTCTCCCCAAGTCTCTCACATTCTTCTTAGTCTCTTTCTTTTTATCTACGTCTAGTCTTAGTTTCCCTCAGTCTCTCTCTTTCTCTCTGACTGATTCTCAGTAGTGAACCTTTTCTTTCATTCTCATGAAGTGTCTCTCTCAGTTCTTCACGGTTCTACATTCTCTTAAAGCCCCTCTCTCCCCCCAATTGCTCCTTCTCTCAGTCCCCCAAGTCTCTCCTCCCTCTCACATATCCTCGTCAGTCTCGCTCTTTATTTCGGTCTCCAATTCACTCTTTTATTCTCTCTCTCTCTCTCTCACACACACACTCTCCACCTATGTGTATAATATTTAATTCTCTTTCTCTCACCGTTCTTTCATTCTTCATTGCTCACCTTCTCCTTTTTTTCTTCCACCGCCTACGTGGCCTCTTTCCATGTTTCTGTGTCTCTCTCTTGCTTCTGTCTGTCTCCATGTTTCTGTCTCTCTCTCTCTTGCATCTGTCTCGCTCCATATTTCTGTCTCCCTCTTGCTTCTACCTCTCTCCATGTTTCTTTCTCTCTCTCTTGCTTCTGTCTCTATCCAAGTTTCTGTCTCTCTCTCTTGCTTCTGTCTCTCTCCATGTTTCTGTGTCTCTCTCTTGCTTCTGTCTCTCTCCATGTTTCTGTGTCTCTCTCTTGCTTCTGTCTCTATCCACGTTTTTGTGTCTCTCCCTTGCTTTGTCTCTCTACATGTTTCTGTCTCCCTCTTGCACGGGGACAAGCTGTTAAATAAGGAAAGCACCATGGAACCAGAGATTCTTGTACTCACTGTCTGCACCTGAAACACACTCTCCCTTCTCATGTCTGGCCTGTCTGCGCGCGCTCCATTTCACTGGTCCCAATAAACATACACAAAAAGTCCACATATTTTGTATCCTCCGGGGGCTGTCGACTGCAAATACCACCATCAATAAATATCTTTAGATTTCAGTTATTCTTGGGCAACAGACAGCATAGACACACCATGAAGGTGTTGACTTGTTCAGAGTCTCTGTTGGGTTGACGTGGGTGTTTGTTAGTGAATTCTGTTCTTCTGCTCTTACCCAGGGGCAGACCCACAGGCACACACCTAAGTGTACGAAACCTTTATCGTGTCAGTATTGTGTCCAATTACGCTTCATAATTCCCTTTCTCGGTTCTCCCTGTCTCTGCTATATCTGTTATTTTTACCTGTTAGCCCTCTGGTCTTGTTCGTTTTCTAGCTGCCTTGTGGTGTTCTTTGGTATATTCTATTTAAATCGCCTTTCATTGAATGCCAAGTCCTCTCTGTAGCATGCTCTCTGTAGCAGTGGTTTGTATTCCAGAGTCTCACATTAGCTATTGTATGTGACATTGCTCTGGTTTTCATGTTAATGCAGTGAAAGCTCTTCCCTCTGCCTTTTCCTGTTAGGAATGTGCTCACCAGTCATTAACGAGGAATCCCTTCTGTTTCTCAAACGAATTCCTACCTGATTTTAGGAGGTGCCAGCACCGCAAGAGCAGATCCAAGAGGTGCTGTTCCACTGGCAGTACCCTAGTAAATTCCAGTCACCAGTTAGAACTGGTTGCTAGTTCTATTGCTGGTTGTTTATTGATATCTAATGAATTGTGTTAGTGTCAGTATAATTAAACAATACAACGCCCCTTTTGTTTTATCTGCTAGTTGTCCATATCCCAGCTCATAACTAGGTTTCAATACCCATGAACCACACACAACATGATGCCGAAGAAACCATTTGATAATCGTTCAACTGAAGTACATAACTAAAAGCAGTACCAAAGAGCAGAAAACAAGTGGAAAGAAACTACTGATAAGATTATTTGAGTCCAAAACACTTTTCTTGCAGATTAAGTTGAGAGCTGGAACCATAGAACCAACTCAACTTATTGCATCACATCTTGAGCTCCTGAGGAAGTCTGTGGTAAACACCCGACCTGCCACTGTTTCTGTGTAAGGATTACATTAGAGATCCCTGTTTTGATGTACTTTTTATATTTTTTGGGCAAATGAATACTTTTCTGCAATAAATCACTTAATACGTAATCTTTCTGGGATCGTGATTGATTCCACTCACTGAGATGCCT
This sequence comes from Calotriton arnoldi, assembly GCA_963921515.1. NCBI lineage: Eukaryota > Metazoa > Chordata > Amphibia > Caudata > Salamandridae > Calotriton > Calotriton arnoldi. The sequence goes on from CAWUFW010000780.1 coordinate 3,125,896, forward strand.
TTTGCTAAGCCTTAATAATATGTAGTTTTTTTCTCATTGGTAGACAGTGTTCTGCAAACTTTGTAAAGTGCACCGTTGTCTACGGTGCTTTGGATGCAAAATATAATAGTAAAAAAATTTGAAATAAATAACATGTTACTTACTCATTGTCAACAACCATGCTGTGGGGGTGAATGTTGGTTTAAATAGTGGTCATCGTTAGAAAAAAGTAATGTGCGTAGCCTGGTGGAATAGATAACTTCACCAGCGGAGTCATACATTGACTAAAAATTGTTACAATGAATTTAAAGACCACTAATGAATACAATCAGGAGAGATACAGGTGACGAAAATGAAAAAGAGCAACAAAGGTTCATCACAATACAAGCTAAGAAGATCCATCAGGCAATGTGCACAATTATATAGCTAAATATACATGTAAAGCATGCCCCTTGATTTGTAGTGCAAGGACGTTTTCCCAAATTACTATGTAGATAACGGTAAATGTCCCTATAAAACACACAAACAAAAAAGGTAATTTGTTCTTGAAGAAGCACGATCCCTACTCTAGTTCACCCAAAGAATGTTAAGAGGATGAAGGGAGGCCGGTCACACTAATGGAAAATAGAACTACATAAGAAGACAAGGAAGATGTACATATCGACATAACAGTGAGCATCTTTGAGAATGATCAGTGCACAGCCATAAGGGTACATGAACCAAATCCAGCGAAACCTTTGTCCAAATCACCCCTCCACCCACTCACCAGATCTTCCTATTATGATCAACTAACAAGCCATATATGCTTTCACCAGCTCACCAAGATGGCAAAGCGAACTGTGAAAGCCTGGGCTGCGATGGTTTAGCCCATCTTCAACAAGAAGGCTGCATCGGGCTCAATCGCGGTCCTTACACTTGAGAAGAGAAAGTATTTTTGCACTAGAAAGCAACTTTCCTGCTGGCTATTCCATTGCATTTTAAGACTTTTCCTGGAACTTTTTGAAACAATTTGCAGGCCATTATGACCATTTTTGAACAACAATATGGAAGTATATTTGTGTGTATGGATTTGGAAATGTTTGTCTAATCTGTGTTGAAATAAAGCTGCAGATCCTTGGTGCATAACAATAGAAGGCCTGTCTTCTAGCCTTTTCCTTCTTGGTATCATCTGTTTAAATGATGGCAATATACTGGGTATGTGTGTTGCACTGACCACCAAAACATTGATGTTGACTGCTGGGTAGAGGGGCGTTTGGTGGGGAGAGCCTTGAATATGATGCAGCATGATCTTGAAGGTGAAGGCTCCTTTCAAGGGGAGCCGATGTGGCTTTTGCCACGCGGATGTGATGTGGTTGAACTTTCTCAGCCACTTGATGAGTCTTGCTGCTATGTGGAGGGTTTTGTTTAGCAGTGTGGGGTGGATGTCTGTAATGCTGGTGAGCAGAATGTTATTGCTCAGTGGGTGTGGCAGGACAGGGTCTTGGTAGTTCTGAATCCATACATCTGTAATGCATACTTAGAGTTTTTGCTAAATTTTCCCTGTCTTAGTGCTGTTGTAGTGAAATTTGAGAGACTGTTGACGAGCTCGGGGGTGAATTCATCAAGGTTTATACTAGTGAGCCACTTCTGTACTTAAGCAAGTTTGTTGTAATTGTCAAACTCTTTTTCCTTGGGGTTACACTTCATGTAGGCTTCAAACATCCAGGTTTGGATGGTGGAGAGAAAATTCTTTAGGTGATATTGTTGCCATCAGATGCAATTTTATGCTAGAGTTGTGTTTTATCTACATACTGGTAAATCTTAATGTCGTTTCCAGCCTGGAATACTCTGCGAGTTTTTGTACATATAGCAGAGCATGACCGGTGACAGGATGGCGCTTTTGGATGTGGTGTGGGTCCTGAAATGCTTTCTGATCATGAGGTTCTCTATTACATAAAGTGTTCCAGGAGCACTGCACGCTTGTCTGCCCACTTTCTGTGCCGCTGGGGCAGATTGGTATTATAGAAGGGGCTGCAGACGCCTCTGTAGCTACTTCTAAGATATAGATTATGCTGGCAATATATGTGCATTCCCTCATTTGCATTGGGTCGTGGTCCCATGGAAATGAGGGGCGCACTTTGCGTCTGAACCCTCACAGTATTATGAACACAGGCACAGAGACAAGAGGCAGTCAAAAGACTCACTGACTGTGTGCCACAAAGAGGTGCTGCACAATCAGAGTGCCCCCCAAGGCTGCTGAGAGTTTGCATCCACCCTGGGGGAGCAGGACATTATCTGCATGAGGGCCCCATGTCTCTGTTTGTGCCCGGCGCACCTAGTCAGAGGTGTGTCATGGAGCAAACAATGACAGCACTAGGGGTGGGCGCAACCCCTTGGGCGGAGTTACCCAAAAACTCTGTTAGATTCCGCAGAGTTCCGCGAGCAGCGGAGTTGTGGTATGTCGCGCTGCTCACAGTGATTTTTAGCACCGGGAGCTTGTCCTGCACTGTAAGATCAGCGCAAACGGCACCACAGTGCGCCAGAGGGCGCTGCTACTTTCTACCACTTGAGTAGATTTTCTACGTGAGCAGCAGCTTTCTCACCACGAGCGGCAGCTTTCTCAATGCAAGCAGTAACAACCTGCCGCAACTGCCTGCATTGAGAAATCTCTCCTGGAGGCGTTCTAGTGTTTGATTTTCTCGCTTGCCAACTTACCGTTGGTGAGCCACGCATGAGAAAAAACTCCGCTTTGCAGCGGTTGGCTGAGTTTATCCAAACGTCTGGGCTTCAAGTGGAGCGCGGGGTGGGCAAAACTCCGTGAACTCCACCGGAGGAGAGGAGTTTACCACCCACCTCTAGACAGCACACCATTTACATAATGCAGGCTAAGTAGTTTATTTTGATAACCTGGTTATCTGTTGATTAGACCCACTTATGAGCGGAGCCATCAAAGCTCTTAAGTGAAGTCAGGATTTTGAGCAGGTCTAGATGATCAATTGTATCGAATGCTACAATTATAGGGGATTGTCCACCGCTTCATTAGTGGTTGTCTTTGTGTTGCACAGTGGCCTTAAATCTGACTGATAGCCATCTTTAAGGGCTTTGGTCTCAATTTATGATTTGGGATGTTTGTGATTCTGTTTTCGATGATGTCGCTGCGGAAGGGAAGATGAATGATTGAGCAGTGGTTCAAGAGGTTGTCAGGGGTAGGTTTGCTTTTCTTCAATAGAGGAAGGATTTTTCCGGTTTTGAGTGTGTCAGGAATGATGCCTTGTGTGAGGGAGATATTAGCAATGTATAGCAGTGACTTGAGTACTTCTTATTTTATTTAGAGAGTTTTATAAAGCACGAACATGGCCCAAAGGGTGATGGATTTCACTATTGGGGTTGGGTGATACCTTCATAGGATGTGGCATTGAAGGAGTTCAGAGGTTAGCTATATGATCAATAGTGCTGGTTGTCTGGAGGGCATGAATGTTCATTACAGTGTGTTGTGGCGTCCCTAATGAGTTTCTCAATCTCATCTTTTTCCTCCTCGATGAAGAAGTTAACAGCACAGAAAATGGTGCTTTGTATATTTTTAACTCTGGCAGCAAAAATGGCTCTGCTGGGCGTGTTTAAGTCGATAAACCTGGGCATATTGCAATGCCACCAGGGACTACTATTGCCTTCTGTTTTTCACTGTATGCGGCTTCATTGTTCCTGGATATATTTGCATTGTAGCGTAAGCAACAGAAGTATTCTTACCACTCACACTACCTGAGGATTTCTCTCCACAAGTGAAATCACTAATTATGTCTCCCCACTTGCCTGCCTTGAGATCTCAGTCGGGGAAGCAGTAAAATGTTGGAATACAAAGTCTATAATTGATAGTGTTGCTTAAAGGCACCGGTTTTTATGTTGTTGTTCGCGAACATCTGTCTTGTACACGAGAACAATAGCCTTGGATTGTAACAACCATCTTGTGGTAGGTATACATTGTACTGGGTCTATGTTAGAGCCTGAGGGGGTGGGGTGGAGGGAGGCACAAGAGATGTTTTCCTGCTTAAATATTGTGTTGTTATTAACTTTGTCAGTATTGGTGCCGTAATTATGACAATACCAATAAAAACTTACACTTAAAAAAAAAAAATCTTGTGAACGAACCCCAATGCAATGTTTGTGTTATTCGATTTCATTTTCCTTTAAAGAGAATGTGCTTAATGCTTCCTTTCCCTCATGCCGATGTATTTTGTCAGGGTACATGTATACAATGTCCCTGGACTCGCCCCTTCCCCGTGGCGCCCTGTCAATCACACGCCTACAGGCTGGTCTCGAGCCATCACGCAGTCGGCTCATGGTTTCTCATTACCATGTTCCTGTTTCACACTTTGGTTTAGCATTGTAAAGCACTTCACTGGCCGCTGATTCTCTCACGGATTTATCTTGCCGTTTCGCGAGGCTGATGTGTATTTCAGTGTCTAGTTTACAGGTGGATTTATTTTCAGTTTGCTGTTTTATGGATGCATGCAGTCAGTGCGGCAACTGGAACATAATGACTGTGGGAAACCTAAGATAGGGACACTGCGGAGGTGGAGTTAAAGGGGGCGGGTCAGGCAAGGAAGAGTCAGAAGAGATGCATTCTGTGGTGGGCAACCTAACGTCTAATGTCTGCAAGTACATAGGAGTTATTTGTATGAACTCTGCTCCAAAGGAAAGTGACAATTAGAAAAGCAATATTAAACTGTACTGGCATATTTGATTTTCTCATATAGACCACATTTTACAAAACCCATCACTTTGCATAACATAAATACTCATACCGGATATAAATAAACTTGAATACAGATGTGCACAACCAAAAGTTAATAAAAGAAACACTACACTAATATATAAACGTATCCCTCGGCAGATTGACTGATAAACTGCCTCATTGTTCCTTTTATCCGCTGCTCCATCTGGGGATGAGATGTGAAATTCCTTACCTGTGCCAAGCCCAAAAACAACCTATTGAAAATGAATTAATTACCTGTCAACTATGCAAATGTGGAGAGCCCGGCCCAGCCCATATTGAAAGGAAAGTAATCATGTGTCAATATGAGCATCTCTAGTTCACAATGCAGCACACCGCCACAAAGAGGAGGAAATGGCCCCATCTACCCCCTGCTTCCAGCCAGCTGCTCAGTAAAATTCACACAATGCTTGTGAGGGACGTCCGTGATTGCCGAGGGCAGCCTGTGTGTGTCTGTATCGGGGACAGTGGCGGGGGAAGCTGCTGGCACCAGCCAAGAACACGGTTCCCAAAAACAATAATACCTACCGGAACGGGAAGCCTGCGCGTTCCCACAGCTTTCGAGCGCCGGATGTGTGTCCGTTTGCGTCTGATTCACACACGGTCCGCTAATTCAGGAATAGGTAGGCGCACGCTGACGCCGTGTTGATGGTCTCAGTTGATGTTGAACTATCCAAGTGACAGGCGCACTCTAGAGGAAATTACGAGTTTCATAGTGAGGAGGGGCTATGCACCCCCCTGCGCGAGATTGACAGCCATAACCCTCAGGTTTCAGACTGTCTCTGAGGAGAACTTTCTTTCGCTACATGTCTGCAAACATTGCAGTGTTTAAGACGTGCTTTTCATTGACATTTCACTCTGTACATTTATCTGAATAAGGTTTAACTTTACTTATGAGAAATGAATTGCCAGAGTTTCTGAATAGCCAGGAAGTCACACCTCATTTCCTTCCCTCCTTCCACCCACCCCTACGCCTGTTGAAAAGCCAGTAATTCGGAGCCATCTCCGCCCTTCCCTCGCATAATAAACGAATCTGGATTCTGTCATTTGCAGCCTCTGATGATGACACTTTTCTTCACACCAAAGTTTCACTTTTGCGGGGAAACAGTTTCAATGTGCCTGATAGATTTATAAGGGTCCTGATATTTTTTGCTCTTGTGACCAGGGCATTTCATTTACTCACTGAATACTTCAGTTTTAGACTGTAGCTCGTTTGTATCTATAAAATGTTGTCACTTTGCGTCATTTCTAAAGTGAAGTACCCGTTTGTGTTTCAAAAACATACACATGACTTGCAAGAAGTAAAATTAATAATATGCCGCATTATAATTGTTGGTTTTGTAAAGCTATTATTCAGGCAGGGGACCACGTCAGAACGCTGATAAAACATAACATAATAAATACATTTTTGTAAAATGTCACATTTTTAATGCATCTCACATGTGATGGGACTGAGGCATACTTCCTGTGCCATCAGTTCCAGGGACATCAGTTCATGGGACGTCACTGTACATTGCTTCTACCATTTAGTACCTCATTATTTTTTCTAGGACTTGAGCCCTGCATATGATTTCCTCTATTTTATGTACTGCTTTTTCTGTTTCAATGGCACTCTGCTATTAAGCCTTGTTGCCCCAGTGGCCTGTTCTCTTAAAGACCCGTAAAACATTCATTCCAGTTGACCAGTCACTAATGTTTTCTGCGGAATCTAGAATGATGTGCTTATCACAAAGGTATTTGTAAACTACATATCAAATAGGCAAGGCCACTGGAATTATGCATCAAGGGAGGACCCAGCTATGTGTCAGAGTTATTTTATCCTGCTCTGAAAGGCAAATTATGTGACTGAACAGGCACATTTTGTAATAGTATTCATAAGTTTGTCATTTTAACACATGTTAACGCTCTCTCTCCAAAGGTTTCGCCTCATTAGTATTATTTTATCTTTCAAATACAGTAATAAGCAAGTGAAAGATGGTCAGTTAACCTTTGCATATGATCTTCCAGAGTGCAGCAGCACAGGTTGCTGTGATTTTTCTAAATTTTGATCTGTTTAAAGTGGAAACACATTTTTGTTAAATTTGCAGGTTATGCACAAGATGATGGATTATGTGGCTAATCTGGCAAAATCCATACTTATGCGTAAAATACAGCGGCCACAGAATCACATAATTCTAGTGGTCCTGTTCATATTTGTGCATGTAAACCCATTTGTGACAGTGAAATCCTGAAACCTTTGAGCATATACACGTATAAATGGACATTGTGTACATTTACATTGCTCTTAAAAACGCGTGTAAATCAGTTTGCAAGAGAAAAATCCCAATCCCTATTCACTGAATCACACCTGGCAACATGTTACCCTTATTAATGATGTTTGCAATAACTGAAATTTGGAAAGTGTGATAGAATTTTAGCAAGCATAGATTCACGTTAAAGGGTGGCTTTGTGGAAGTTTTAAAGAGGTCCTACATGCGAACATAAGTGAACAGCTATAAACGGTTAATTTGGAGGTGTAGGACAAGTGTTTTTTTTTTTTTTATTCTTAACGACGGAAGATATTTCCCCCATTAGAGAAGCAAACAAAAATGTTAATTGTGCTATTGCATATTTAAACCGTATTTTTAAAGACAGTATTTTCCACCTGATGGAAATTCTGCAATAAAAAACACACTGTTCAGGTGAGAGGTCCTGCTGCAGTTTTTCACTAGATATTCTTTGTAAATTTCATAAAAGTGAAAAATTTTTTCAAACAACGGAATAATCTTAGGGGAGCAAATTTCTGGCATTCCTCATACTTTTATGCACCCGCCCTGTAGCCCCTTGTTATCTAAGTGAGTTGTTCCTTTAACGCATCATTGCCTCTCAGTCTCTAGTTCCTTGTAACCTCTCCCCTACTCTGTTTCATGTGTTTAGTCTCTAGCGTTCATAGCTTCATGAGCCCTTCATGATTTTAGAGTGTCTTGCTTAGTTTAAGTTTAATGTTTTATATAGTACCAAACATATTGAATTCTTACTTGTCAGAACATGTTTCCGAGTGTCACATTTTCCCCACCCATCTTCCCCTACAGCCTTTCAGTTGCTCACTGTTAGTATCTCCTTGAATTCTTTCTGTTTCTCAATGCCATGTTCCCTTTGTACTCAAGGATGGACAGGCCGTACCAGATATCAGGCGTTTCCCTGGGAGGCTGGAAGGGTGGCGGCCGCTTTTGTTACTGGGGGCCGCTTTTGTAGCAGAGCAGCAGTTTTCAAAAGCACTGCAGAGTTTCTTGTATAGCCAACAGTTGTCAGGCAACAGTAAAAGTGCCCAGATAACTCTGGTGGTTAATGTACCTGCTGGAGAGAGATAGGAGTTTTGTCTAGTGGCGGTTTTGACTAATCTAAGGTAGCGCAGAGGGTTAATATGCCTGCTGCAAAGAGCGTGTACTGTGCAGATCACAGAACAGTATTAGCATAGCTCAGTTGGTTACTGCTTTTGTAATAGAGATGCTTTTGTTACTGTGCAATTCATAAGTGAGCATCATAATCTAGGTTAGAAAGTTACAATTATTTGTCCCAGTCTTTTATTATCCTAATTATGCTAAAAAGGGTTTGCTTGGGTAGAAATAAATTCTTGTTAGCAAAGTCAAACCTAACCCCTGTGTTACCTTCTGAATCCTGAGTTTGTGCTTCCCCAGACAAAGCACTCTTAAAAAACGCCTTCCATAGGACCTGGACCCACCAGGTTGTTCCTGGCCCCACTCCCGTCAACCCCACAAATCAATGACTTACTATGAAACATTGTGGGTGAAAGAGGCCATGTTTATTAAAACCATTATGATTAAACATGACAATACATTTTTCTAGCATAATCTAAAGATTCAAACATGAGTCAACATTATAAAACACAGGTTTCTAAAATCATATGTACATGTATGATCATCTCTGCATGAGAACAATAGCAGCAAAATGGCAGAATCATTTTTATATACAGAAGACAAGTCCATGAGTTTCTCGCATGTTTATCTATCTATCTATCCAGCACTAAGGGGCCTTCCGGCCCGCGCCCCCAAAGGAGAACCACGCAGGTGTAACCCACCTGCATCCTTGAGAGGTGAGCATCTGCTCCTTGTCCGCAACCCTAGGGGCCCACCCCTCCAACCCCAGGCTGCCCAGGGGGCTCGTAGGGTATAACCAGGGGCAGCAGCCCCATGCCCTAGCTTGCATAACCTAGCGCCCTTGCCCCCAGCCGGTGTACCAATTCTTTCTGGGGATCACATTTCCTTCCTGAAACACCTGTTCTCTGCTCTAGCAGAAGATTTAGTGGCACAATATTACATGAGAGTTGATCAGTTTACCAGTGTACCTTTTCCGAAGTGTCAATGTGAATTTACACTCATGAATTTGGCTATTTGAGCACATAACTTGAATTTATGTGTGCAAATGGATTTGTGAATCAGGTCAACCAAATATGAAGCACACACACAACTCACAACAGATCTGTCTACTGCAGTGCCTCTTTATTGAAATCCTTCTCTAATATTCGTTCATTTACTTCTGCGGGAGTATCCCTAACTATGATTGCCCTGCTTTGCTCTAAACTAGAGTGTTTTTCTCGTCTACTTCTACACTGCCTTCTTTCCCAGCTTCATGGTACTATATGCGTGGCCTCATCTTAACTTCCTACTTCCTCTGTGGTAGATTAACATTGCACTCTTTCTGTTATCAGCATGCTCCCTTGTAGTTTCTACTCCTGTGTTCATGTTACTGTGTAGTGTTCTTTTTCCTTAGTGACTTGCTCAGATGCAGTGGCGGCTGGTGGATTTTGAAAGTGGCAGGGCGCAATTTTTTGTGCCTGAGTATAATGAGCGAGCGAGCGAAGCGAACGAGCCCGAACTGCAAAAGGAGGGTGCGGGGGGGTTCTCCCCCCGCAAGAAAATTTTGAAAAAAATGGATTCAAATTGTGGTTTTTACGCCACATATTTACCGCAAATTGTTGAAAAAAGGGATCCAAATATAGCATTTTAAAGCACAAGTGTGAAGAAAACATTAGAAACAAATAAAAAATGTGCCCAATCCTCAAACTGGTCTGCTTGCAAAATGACCCCAAAGCCAAGCACACCCAACCAATGGAAACAGGCCAGCATGAAAAGCGGAGGATCTCTTATACTGCTAGATGCCATGTGTGCAGTGCAGCTACTGTAGGACGCGAGTGAAGGCAGGGTGAACAGACCAAAAGTCAGTGGCCAGATCAGTGCCTCTGATAGGCTGGAAGGGATGGTATGGTGTCAGTCATATGTCAGATCAGTGCCTCTGACAGTCCGACAGCCTGGGCAGGTTCAGCTCCTTTGTTTACGTCATACAGTCTCTCAGATTTACTGAGGTTGCAGTTCTGACTTGCTCTCCCAATCCTTGTGTTGGAGGCATTAGTTATTTTGATGAGCCTGCCTGGTCCAAACATTGTTCTGCCCTATACTAACCCTTTAGAGGTTTGGAGCCTGGCACTACCTTCATGAGCTCAGGTGGGTAGCCACCCTAGTGACCCGGGGATGCATCTGGTAAACATGGGGGCGATGCGGCCTTTCCTCTGGACTGTTTTTCTGAATTCTTGGTACTGTAGTCAATGCTTTCTGGGTTATGTCACGATAGTGCGGGATAGGGTAGGCTGCAATGGGTCCGACAGGCCTAGCAGGTTAGGGTACTGCAAAGAAGGAGCCCAAGATCCCCTCGGACTGCACATGATCGCAATGCGTTTGTGCACATGGGTGCACAGCAGTGTGCAAGCAAAGGCGTGTACCAACCAAGCTCAAACTGTGAGCTTACTTGACACATCCTTAAGATGTTTGAGGGATAGTGTCTTTTCATTTGTCTCAAGTTTTACCTCAAAATGAAATTACTTAAAATGTAAATGTCTGTAAATGAATTCAGCAAATATTTCAGAATTAGCAAAGCACAAATCAACCACTTTTGTTTGTAATCCTGAAATTTGCTGGAAGCAAATATTTTAATACGATCAATACAAATCAATACAGTAGGTGATGCCATTTCCACACATTTCTGTTTTGCCAATGCTTGTTTTTCCAAGAGACCACAGCAGACATGTTAACATGCACTTGCCCTCCCTCCAAATCAGAAGCCTTCAGTGGCTTTTGTCGCAGGCCAAAATTACCTTCAAGATTCTATAAGTCACCTACAAAAGGACCAGGACCCAGCTACCACCTGAAAAAAACTTAAAACAGTACCAATCACATCCACTCTGATTAAGCCACCATCCTAGAGATCCACAGGAGCAAGGAAAAGCAAAGGAGATAAGTGATTTTTGGAGGGTGGTCCACATCTCTGGATCAACTTTCCTCATGAGATGAAGAGCAACACTGAAAATCCACATATCCCCCTTTCATCACCAGAGTTCTAGATACAGCATGTAAATCTTATTCCAGGTAAGAAGTCTATCATATGTTGTGACTGAATAAAAGCAAGCATGCCCTTTTTTTGGGGGGGGGGGTGTTATATAGCACAAACTAGATCCGAAGGTATCAGAACACCAGTTGCGTTACAGACGGGCACATTCATTTTTTTTTTGTTGGGCAGGGGGAGATTAAGTGACTTGCCAAGAATCACAGAATGTTGAGCATCTCTGCCGAGACTCCAACCCAGGCCCGGTTCCAGGAATTTTGATCTGGATAGGCCAAGGGTTTGTTTGGGTGGGCCAATGTGGGTCCAATTTTTGTCAATTCAGTAATCCCAAGATTTACATCATATCTTCTTCCAAACATGCATACAGAGCATCTAGAAAGTTATTTTAGAGTAGCAGCTGATGCCTATACTCAACAGCTCAACTCTTATAATTTCCAGCAGGCTAGGCTTTAGCACCAGCACCAGGCTTCCAAGCAGATTGTAATAGCAGTTTAAGGTTAAGGAGGTACCTGTTACCACACCTGAGCCTTGACATTTCGCACTAGGAAGACAGGCACTGAAAGCTTCATCGGGGCTTGAGCCTGAAGCCTGGCTCTGGCTCAGCTTGAGGTCCTGTTGGAAATTCGAGCCCATAATGAGCCGAACTATTATGTACGTTCTGCCTGCCACCCGCAATCTACCCAGGATGTGGCGTTACAGCGAGAGCTTCCAACTTTGGAACTGAACAAGCTAGGTTTGAGTCATGGCGTTGGTTCAACATCCTGTGATTCTGGGCAAATCTCAAGTGCCTAAAAGAAATGAATGTGACCTTGTATAATGTAACTGGTGTTGGTGTGAAGCACTTTAATATCTCCAGGTAGAGTTCACACTATATAAAAATCGCAGAAAACCTGGGAGGCAAAAACAAAGCATTAGCATAAGAAGGAGAGACAAATAGCCATATAGCGGCTGATTTGTAAAAAGTGAAAACATAAAACCTGGATAAATTGCAGCATCTTCTCTTAAAGTGTGTGAGCTTGGGCAAATATTTTTTCACCTAAACTCGATTTTCTTCATATTTGCGCATAAAAGCATATTCAAATACTTGAATCAGAAAACCAACTATACAAAACCTATTGTGTTGTATTTAATAGACTAATGTTGCTCTTTAATAATCCAGGCCACATACAGGGTCCACGTGACAACTGTCTTGCCTGTTGGTTCACTAATAGCACTGTCACCATTTTGAGGACAGGGCACGAATGACTGACTCAAAGCTCATGTTTAAAAACTATCACTTTTAACAAGTGCTTCTTAGTGCAGCGCTATATTGTGACATATTTATGTCAAAGCTTCCTTGTGTTAAAGAAATAGTCTCATCAAAATTTTAAAAAGTGTATCATATTTTACGTGATGCATGCTGTATGTTTTACATAGCAAACATTTTCAGGGCTCGGATTGTGCGTGGGCTCTAAGAGCCAAGCCAGAGCCTGAGCTCGGCTCTCCCTGTTAATTTATTTGCTCGCCCACCTCTAACCCCAAAACCCAATTTCAATTTTAAAGAGAATGAAAACACAATTTCGACGTTCTGACATTGAGATTGATGAAGCACTTAACAGGTGCCTTCTCCGTGGCCTCTACTGCTGTGATTGGGTGGGCCAAAGGGCATGTGTGGGTGGGCCTGGCCCACCCGGCCCCCCGCTAGAACCGGGCCTGCTCCAACCTGGCTCCCCAGCTTGGAGATTGACCGCTCTAGCTGTTAGGCCACATCCTCTGTCTGCCCTTCTAGCTTCTACCACATATCTTTTAAAGATAAGGCCAACAAAACCAATACTACATGCTCCCTTGACCTACCTCCTGTGGTGTAGGCATGGCCCACACTATCTCCCCAGATCTCTCTCTTTCTGTTCTCACTCCGTCTTTCTTGCGCTCCACAGCTCTCTCCTGATCTCTTACCATGTTCACTCTCTCATGCGGCCTGTCCCCCTCTTGCTCTCCTTGTGCCTGTTCTGCAGTATCTCCCGCTTTCTCCTCCTCTTCCCTCCTCTCTTTCGCCGATCTCGCGTCCTTTCTTCTACTCTTGTTATTATCCTGTTATCCCACCTCTCCCTTGCTCGCTCTGTTACTCTCATGCTTTATCTTCTTTCGCCCCTGCTCCCTCTCCTGTGCTCTTGCTGTGTTCTCCTTTCTCTAACCCTCTTTCTATCACGCACTCTCCTGCTCTTTAATCTCTCTCCCGCTTTACCTGCCTTCCTTCTTCTCCATGTATTCTTTCCGGTCTATATTGTGTTCCGGTTTTCTTCTTTTCTTGCCCGCTCTCCCGCTCATGCACGCCCTCGATTTTGCTCTCTTTTTTCTCGCGCCGTGGCAGTGGCAATAACAATTCCAAAAGGAACTTGTGCAAATTACACACCTAACACTCGCCCACCTCTAACTAAACTAGATTGTAGTGCCTGGAGCACTTGTATTCCTGCCATCGCCTTGCTTGCACGACTGCCTTACCTTGCATTTTTTTTCGGAAAGGAGAAGTTACAATCGCCTCAAACATTTTTATTTCACGTCCCTGGGCTTTACGTTTTTTCACCGGGCCCTTCTCTGCTCCTGAAAATGGCAATATAGTGCGCATTAGGTTACTGTAATTGTTCCGGTCATGGGCAGATGGTGCGTATATCTTTTTTTTCATCCCAGCAGTGGAACCGCGGCGCTTTTTCTCATATGATTCAAGGACACTCAAAAGAGTGTGCTCTGCCTTAACTCCACAATATGGCCTTTCAAATCCTGCACAACTGAAAACAAGCACTTGCATACTTTGATTAATAAAAATGTCAGCGCTCAGGTTGTGCACGGCTTTTAGAGCCAGTGCCAACCCTTGCCTCTTTAATGTTTATTTCAAGGACACTTGCCTGAAATTTATGCCAGTGTCTGGGAAGGGTCATCGGATGCCGAGTGAAGCTAAAACTCTGCAGCGCGATCTCTCCAGGCAGCATGATTGATAACGAGGGAAGCTGTGAACTGGCGTCTGCGCAGTGGATTCCATGAAACTCGGGTGGATTCACTGCGCAGAATCCAGTGCTCAGCTTCTTGCTTCCAGACTATAACCCCACCCTTGCCCAACTACTAACAGAGTGGGGTGGGGGTCAGTGAGGCTCCCTGACTCCACCCCATTCTATGACGAATTAGGGAAGGGTGGAGTGGTGAGGCTTCAGTCCTTGACTGACGTGAAGCTCTGGCGCTGCAGGGCTTTAACCTCAAGCGCCCAGGGCAAACTTCTACAAAACGTCATCAAGGGGTGGAGCCCGGCACAAGTGGATGGTGCTTTGCCGGGCTGATGACCTCACAGGCTTCAGGGCTGTGAGATCGTCAGCCTGGCAATTTGATCGGTAGTAGGCTGTGCAAAGTGCGCATGCGTACCATCCGTTAATTTTAGGGACGGACTGGACTGATGGTGAGTTTTCTGCATGCATGCGTGTGTGTGTGTGTGAGAGTTGCTACGAGTGACTGTGGCCATGAGTGTGGGAGACTTTAAGCTTGTGTGTGTATGTGCATTTTTGTTTTTAATCTCCATTACGTGTTTTTCCCAACTTGGGACAGGAGTGTGTTTGAGACAGGAAAGCACACAAAATAAACAGGGGGGGCGCCGCTCCAGCGCCCTCTAGGGCCAGCCGCCCCTGCTCAGATGTAATCTACGTATTCATATCGTCATGGTCACTGATAGTGTTCTGTTTTGTTAATGTCATGTTGTATTCGCCTATGTCCCCTCAAAGTCCCCAAACCCCGCCCACCCCAACATGCCCACTTCAAATGACATAGCTCCAGACCAGTTCTCATTTTTGGATTAGGGGACATGCAGGTAGTAATAGTATGTCATATTTATTGTGATTGGCGGGTGAGGTCCTGTTTGGTGGGGATATTTAGGGTCCATGTACTGCATCCTTTTAGACCAAAATTACAGCGCCGTCCCTAGACCCTCCAAGGGGTGCTGGCAGCAAGTCAAAAGGAGGTTGCAGTGACGCGTGGGGTTGGTCTCTGCTATAAATGAGGCTACCCTAAGTTGGGGGAGCCTCTTCAATATGGCATGTAGTCGACTAGGTCCCCTGAAAGTCACAACACCCCGCCCGCCTTGACATGCACTCTTCAAATGACATAGCTCCATTCCAGTTCTCTTTTAGGCTAGGGGTCGTAAAATCCTCAACCATATTTACTATACATATACACACACAATTTTAAACATTACTGCACAGTAACCCACAATAATTACATCTTGCTTATAGGATTGAGACCTAGCTTTAACAGAGACGCTAGTACATGGGTATTAGCTAACCATAACTAAGATTTGTTCCTGTGCAACCAAGAAAAAACATGAGCATTCTGAGTGAGATCATGACTGGTCTCAGGACACTTCCTCTTAAGACCCCTCATCTCTAAAGGGTATTGGATGGGTCCCTCCTTATGGGAGGACCCCACCAACCGCCCTCCCATTCGGGAGTTTTTCTGTGCAGGGTCCCGGTTGCCCTTAGAATACTACCTCAGGGCACCCCATACACCCACACTGCTTGTCCCCTAAGGGTCTGTGCTAGCTTGTGCCATCTGCGCCTGCGCCGGTGGTTGCCATGGAAGGACTGTGTGTATCAGCAACTGCACCCAACCCCCCTTGCCACTGCAACCTCCCTTTGACTTGCTGCCTGCACCCCTTGAGGGTCCAGTGATGCTGCTGTTAATTTTGTTCTAAAAGGGTGCCACACATGGACCCTAAATATCCCCACCAATCATGGCCTCACCCGCCATGGGCCAGCATAGTGCACCTACTATCTGTCCCCTCCACCATATCATGGATGCCGCAGTAACCATGCCTACAAATTCTCAAGAAACATCGCATAACCTTCCTCAGACAAGTGGACTCCCTCCTGCAAGAAAAAAACCGGTCTCCCTTGATGCACCCATGTGGTATAGATGACAACCAGGATGACCTGAACAACTTACCAGTCTTCCTGTTGAAACACTTAACAGAGTCGTTGAGGGCAATGACAGACTTACCATCTCTCCAACTTAACCTGAGCACCATGTTGGACCATGCTATCACAGTCTCAGGAAACCTCTTAGCGAGCCAACCTATCTCAGCAATAACCAGTTCATACAAGTCCCTCCTCCTGAGCGTCATCAAATCATTGCCTCCAAGATGCACGATTATAATCCCAGGGAGCGAAAGCCCCAGAGGCAAGAGTCTGTCCAATGCAGTCCTCAAGTGGGCCAAGCGTAGCCTCCCTTGTCTGCAGAAAGTCAGCTGATATCCCGCTTCCTTTGCCCTGACTGTATAGTCACCTGTGAAATAGAAAGCCTTTGTACGCCTCATGTACGAGTGTCCCAACACCAGTACTTCCATAACACTCCCTACTCCCGCCTTTATAAGAGATGATGAAGTATCCAGCAGCTGCAACAACTCCTCACGTCTTCCATCTGCGTCACAGGAGAATACAGAAAAGGAATGAGAATTAGTGGCAGAACACCTACAAGAGGTTTAATCGCACGTAGTGCATGTAGCAGTCAGACTTCCACTTGCTGACCCGTTGTACCACTGGCCCTACCAGCCCCATCCCCACAGCAGTGGTGACTGCCACAATCCTAAATGAACGGAAGCTGTACTCAGTAGGGTCCAACCCTGCATCCCTCAGGGCACCGCTAAGCACTCTGGAAAACTGGAACCTAGTGAGTGGTGTCCCGTCCTCGAGAACCAAAACCAAAAGGTGGCCAACAGTCCCTTGTGGCCGGTAGGCTTCAAAAGCCTCCAAATGTATTAGGGGTCAGCACACATTCCCCGGGGCCCTGTGTAACAGGATGTGATTGCCCCAACCCATCTGGTTGGTCTTCGAACAAACAATGGTGACTGCCAGGAAGCCATGTGGCCACTGAATAACTTCCCGCTGTAGACCCTCACTTCTTTCCCCTTTATTCTTGGCCACCAGCTCCCCAACACACAATGCCCCATAAAATGCCAGGGAAAAAGCAGCCCTGAAAAGTCGGGCCTCATCCTGAGACCTGCAAATGCCATCCAGGCTGGCAATGGTGACAGATAACTTTGCCAATTCTATGGGACACTTAGTGTCTGACCTGCATCCCACCAAACGCTGCCAACAATTCAGTGCCCTCTTGTTAGAAATGGGATCTCTGGTTGGCTAAGGCTTGCGCCAAAGCCAGGCAGAGACCACCACTCTTGTCAGGGCGAGGGAGTTACACGCCGAAGATAACCCCTGCTCACCCCCTTGGTAGCTTGGCACGAGCAGTCAGGCCTATCCCAGAGGCAATGTGTAAAGCGTTTGCGCAACACGCACACAGCAACAACATACTAGGCACACCACAAAAGGAACTCCACACAAGGTTAAATCAAAAATAGCCTTTGTATTCTCATAACACATTAGAATAGTAATCACATAATATACATTGTGCCACCTGGAACTAGGTAATATCTACAAGGGATTATGTACACCTGACAGGGCCAACTGGACCACTGTCAGAACCAGCACAAAGTGAACTTAGTAAATGTAATACATATCATAAACGTAGAACACAGCCAGTAAACACTGGCAACCTCAGCATCATCCTGTAACATAAACCCTATTATGCACAGTATCACATTTAGGCGTGAATTACATTCTGCGCCAACCTCACCAGCATAAACACATTATGCATTCATCTCATAAGTCTAAACGCATTAGACCCTAACCTCCTAAGCATAACTCACATTAGGGGCATAACTCACAGAGAATAATCTCACTAGCATAAACCACAGTATGCAAATAACCTCATACATAAACCACAGTTAGAGGCATAACACAGGGTGCGTAAATCATAGTACATGAATCACATTTCCTAGCACCACATAAATCACATTAGGGCCTGGCGCCCTACAAACCCAACAGTCCCCCTGGCCAACTGGCCTTTTCAAAGGGGCTCACATGCCCTACGTCCAACAAAGTCAGGGCGGCTGCCAACGCAGCAGAATCCATTGTGCGCCATTGCGCTGGGGCAGAGGAGTGCATCTCACTCCTATCTCTCTCAAAGATGCCCCCAAAGAACTGTGGCCTAAACGTTGCAGCTGACGCTACTTGCCGTGCAGCTGTGAAGACTAAGGCCTGGCACCACTGTGCCCTCTCTTGTCCCACTCAGGGACTTCTGATTCAATTATGCACCAAACGTTGCAGCTGCCCACTGTCTGGCGGGGCAGCTGTGGACAAGCAAGTAGGCCCTGGCACATCTGTGCCCTCGGGGCCTCACCGGGGCTCTCTACATACTCTTGCCCCCATCGTTGCAGCTGCCCCCTAGCAAGCGGGGCAGCTGGGGGAAATGAGCCCTGGCACCACTGTGCCTCTTGAGTCCCCCCACGGGGACTTCTACCAACAATTGGGCCCCTCGGTGCAGCTGCCCGCAACGGCGGCGCAGCTGTGTGGCAAGCAAAGGGGGCTCTTCTAAATAAACTTTTCCCCCATCAGTGCAGCTGCCCCCTAGCAGGCGGGGCAGCACTCCTCCAATGCGGCGGGGGGGCAGGCACCGACAATGTGCCTCCAGCCCCCCCCCGTCGTAATCATCAAATGCGGCAGCACGTGGGGCTCCCTCCTCGCCACGGGAGCCCCGCCGACCGGCGGACTTCCAGACGGGGGAAACTCTGCTCTCCTCTTCGCGGTGATCTCCTGCTTCGCACGGTCCCCCTTCCTGGGACCGGGACTTCAACGGGGAGCATGCGAGGCTCCGGGCGGCTTCTCCGGCTGGCCGCGCTGCCATTGGCCGGCCAGCTGCTTCCTGAATTGGACCCGCCCGGACTCAGGCGGACTCTGCCTGGCTTCTGGGTTGGGAATAACGATCGGGCCGCGGCGGTGAATCATAGCGGCCAAACGCGGGGTGGGCACCCGCTCAAAAATAAAACACCTAAGCGGGGTGGGCACCCGCAATCAAGCTCCAAACGCGGGGTTGGCACCCGCTGTACTTTTAAAGGCATAACGCGGGGTGGACTCCCGCTAAAGGCAGGACGGGGGAATCCCTACGCTGGGGATTCCCGCTAGAAACAAAGACGGCAGCTCAGCGCTGCGGAGCCCACGTGCTCTTCTTGGGCTAAAAAGACAATGTAGCACTCCCCAGGCGCTAGATGCAATCCAAGCGCATCAAAAGTCATCAGAATATAGCGCTCTCAAGGCGCTAGGGCAGCAGGAGTCCTGGAGGTCCTTAGGGATCAAGGGGCAATGCAGGGCCCAGGGAGGCAAGCCCTCATGGCAGCCCCCCCTGGGCCCCAGCAGCAGCAAGCCCCCTCCGTCAGGAACAGCACACCAGAAGAGGAACTGAACATTTTCATGGGGTCACAGCCCCTATATTTATATCACAGATTCCCTTTGTTTGTAGTACAGGGCATGGGGGAACCAGATGCAACTGGTTCAGGGGGGATTTGGAGCACTTTGTTTTGCAAGCTCCCCTTCCCCTTTGTCAGGTGGGGGCTAGGTGATCAGACACACCACAGGGGGTGGAGCCAGCATTGAACAGGGCAGGCACACTCCTATTCAGAGTCAGGGGATTACTCCTCCCACTACTCCCAGCCCAGGTGTCCTATTCAGCCCAGCGCTGACTCACCCTGCCCCTCCTGGAGCCACACACACCTCCCAGCCCCTGTCACTCACAAGCCAGACATGCAATTCACATCAGGCAGGCAGACACATAGCACACAGAAATGCCAACTTCTAAAAGTGGCATTTCTCCACCAGTCATCATAAATCTGCGCACACCATTGCGCAGCATTTATTCTCACGATTTCATACATACCAGACTTGACCCGGCTGCTCCTCTCATACCAGGAATTACCACTGACACACACTGATCAGGGAATCCCCAATGCATTCCTATGGGAGGGCAGGCCAATCTTACCACTGTAACTCAGAGAGTGCACGCACTTTACACTGGACCACAGTGCTAAAGTGCCCAGAGGCCTAAAACCACCAACACCATGTCAGAACTTAAGGCAAAAAGTTTAGGGGTGAACCTGCCAAAAAGGGCCAAGTCCAACACCTCTGAACTAGAAAGGTTTTCCTACCATCTGTGTACCCCAGCATCTTTGCTAAAAAAACTATATTGCCGCAATATGGCACCTGGCGTAGGATACCATACATCCCTCCTCTCTCAAGGATCCCAGAAACACTATTATCAACTTGCGCGAGAACCAATCACCACCCCCAGCGCGCTCCTGAAACTTGCTATATGTGCAGTATGCCCCCCATAGGTGTGCACTAAGCACTAAGCTAGTAGTCACGAGGGCTGGTAAACTGGGACACCAGGTCACCATAGATGCTCTCGGAATGGGTACATTTATGATGCAACTTGAGCTCTATGTGTACCATGTTCATAGATTTTGACTTAACGAATACCTTCCTAAGGAAATCAGTCTAGGACCATTGTTTTCTATACCGAGCATTACCCAGGTCCATGGACTAGTATGGGTCACTCCATTATATTGTAATGGTTCTCGGAATGGTGTAGGCAAATTCGCTGCTTCTGGGTGGTGGGACCTGAAGGCCTGCTCCTTAAAATGAGACAAAGCATCTGCTGTGCTGTTTAATACACCTGGCACATATTTGGCTTTAAAGACGACATTTAATTTTAAACACAGAAGTCCAATTTCTTTCAATAGCCTCAAGATCATCCAGCACTTGGCTGCCTGCTGATTAATATAATAAACCACAGTCATCTAATCCGTCCAGAATATTACGGACTGATTGCGGAACTCCCCATGCCAAATCGTGAGAACCACCAAAATGGGAAAGAGTTCAAGGAAATCAATATTCGCCACCAACCCAGACTCCATCCACTCCTTTGGCCACAATTGATCCCACCAGGAGGTACCCAGGATGGCATCGAAACATTTGCTGCCTGCAAAGTCTGCGGACAAGCCTATTTTCTCATTGGACATGCAGAGCTTGGCCAAACCACTGTACCATTGAAATCCTTCAAAAATGCCTCCCAGATCTTCATATCTTGGCGGATCTCCCAAGACAGCCTACTATGGTGGTGCCTCGACTTCAGCCCAGACATGGCCTGGGAAATTGACCGGGAAAATGGGCAGCCCATTGAAATTATGAGGAGAGTAAAATTCAACTGCCTCACTACCACCTGCAACTAATGCAAAGTCACCTTCCTGGCTGCAAGGCATGCCTCCAATGCCTATGAGAAAGCCTTGCCTTTTTCTTGGGGGAGCCTAGATATGCATGCCTCAGAATTCAATTCCCAGGAATTCAATAGTTGTAGCAGGGCCACAGGTCCTAATGTATTTAATGGGTACTCCAAAGATCTCCATCAATTCCTGGAAAGACTGCAAAGCCCACCACACTCTGCCATACCGGGCAAAACAAAATAAAAGGAAGTCCTCCAAATAATGCAGTACCCACTGGTGCCCCGACCTTTTGTCTAAATACCCACTCCAGGAAGGTGCTGAAATTCTCGAAGTACGCACAGGAGACGGAACAGCACACAGGCATACAATTGTCAAAACAGAATGATCCCTCAAATTGGAAGCCCAGTAAATGGAAATCACCCGGATGCACAGGTAGCAACTTAAAGTGGATTCTGTGTCTGATTTCGCTAGCAACGTCCCAGGCCCCAGTTCCTTCCTTAAGCATTTTGATCACCTGATCAAGAGAGGCACACTTGACTGAGCATAGTGCCCTGTCAACAGGCTCATTAACAGATGGACCCCTAGGTGTAGATAAGTTGTGGATCAAGCGGTTCTCTCCGGAACCACTCCTAACGGGGAGCAGACACAATTCTCAAGCGGGACAGATTCAAAAGGTTCCGCCACCTTCCCCAGATTCCTTTCTTTCAGTATCTTAGCCTTGGCGACACTAATTCACCCTGAGGGGACTGTTGGTTTTTGCAGTATGGGACCCCCCCACACACTGCCATCAGGATCTTGAAACCATTCTTAAAACTCTCATACAAGGACTGTGCCGCCGCTGGGTTGTTGTAGACTTTGAATCATGACACCATTGCCTGCCAGTGTACCAGAGAGGGGGCCTTGACCAGGAGGGAGTGATCATTTCTTCTTTTTGGGGCCTCTATCCTTTGACTTTTAAAACATTTTGACTCTGGGTCGGAGGGCAGGCCTCAGAAGGAACAACAATGTTTACACTTACCTATTCCAGGGGGTCTGGAACAGGATCTTTTATTGAAATCCCAACAAAAGCCTTTCTTTGCTCCCCCTTCCCGGACTACTGCTCGCCCCAACACCTGCCTGAAAGGACTGACTAGGAGCAGCATCAACCATCTGCTGCTTCATAAAGCGCACATTAATATGATCCCATGCCAGCGTAGGCCTACTGTCTTTAATACTCCTAAACTCCTTGTCATAATCCCTCCAGGCCGAGCCTCCAAACTCATTTTTTTATTATTAATGTATTAATGCTTTTCGGTCCTATTGAACAACCTTAAATCTGGCAGATTTTCGACATGGACATTACTAAATTGGGAGTAATACCATCAAACTAAAAATATGAAGATACTGTAATTTCCGGTGGTAATACAACTTCTGCTGAGTTTCCAAATTACCAGCATCTTCTACATAAAGGCCCCAGTGTCAATAATGGATGACTCCTCCACCAAGTCTTGTGCAGAACAGCAGTTCTCACTGCCATTACTTATGAGCATCATTACTGCTCTGACACCTCGTGCCTCTCAGTAAAGCTCTGCCTTCTCAGTGCCATGTTTCCATTTAAACCTCTTTGTTGTTAAGTGACGTGTAATTTTGTTTTATGTTCCTGTCATTCCCTAAATAAGAGCTTCTGCCACAGTCAGATGGGCCCTAATGGCTTGTAATGTGCAGCAGCCTCCTTGCTGCTTACTCAGGAATCCACACCATGAGGCAAGAGCGTGAGTTAGAGCAGTGAGATGTGAATCACATATTATGAAAAACTTGTCGCAGGTGTGACCTGACGTTAGCTTCTTAGAAAGAACCACTACTTGTGGTTAGAGTGGTCATCAATACATGATAAAACAGTCCTAATCACATCTTGTGCTATTGTGTTTCAAGTACTTAGACAGCACTTGAAATGGCAGCCATCTCGAAAAAACGTGCTCATAGGTCAATATTGCTGAAACAAATTGTTTTTGCCCGATTGACCACAATGATGTCAACACACATTATGAGTGAAGTACGTTGGAAATGTAGGAGAGTATGTTAAGTGTTAGTGGCACCAGAACTTCTTCAAAGACCTCCTGGTGATTGGCTCGAGTCTCTGTTCAGGCCCCTTCAGTTCTTGATTGTTATGGACAAAAAACCCTACCCACTTTGCATTAGAAATATCGGTTCGTAAAGTGCGGTGCAGCTGGGATAGCATGTCAAGTGAGGGAACAGTACACATTGACTGTTTTTAGGGCAGGTTTGTCTGCTGTAGGGGAGTCTGTGGAGGCTGTGTGTGGTCACACTCAGACATGATTGAGGACAGCTTGAGGGTAAATCCAGGTCGACGTGGGCACGAAGGCGTCAGGGTTGACCCACAAAGACATGGTTGTGGACGGCATGTGAGTGCTATCTCACAAACATCGATTTTGTCAGACGTGAGGTATTCCTATGCAAACAGGATCGTGCAGACCGCGCAAGTTCTTCCATGTTGACATTTTTGGAAACCTTCTTCATCCATTGTTTGACATTCCTTAGGTTTGGTGCTTGAATTATTTTAAATAGTGCATTTCTGTTCGCATTATTGTGGTAGAAGGGTACCAGTACTCTTTAAATAAATAGTTTCTTGTCAGAGAAGGGCAGATACACGCTGATCCATTCAATAGTGCACAAGTGCTTCCCAAATATCTAAGTACTCCAGACCTGTTATGCTTGATCTATTGTAGCTGAACACTAAGAAGTTGAAGGCAGGTCTGTTCCTGAGAAATAATTGCAACCTCAAATCCATATTACAAATGGTGTTCTATGGCTTCTTAACAAATATGTTCTGTATTTTTTAATTATTTTTTCAATTTTGTATTGCAGGGAGTTATATAGGACTCATTATTTGACAGCTCTGTAGTAAATGAGAAACTTGAGGGTTCTGGCTTCTCATTATTTAGGCATGTGATTCATATACTTTCACACTGGTTGAGCCGAATAGAAATGGCTAATGCTTTGTTGGTCCAAAGTGCACAGGCAAAGCTATCTTTCAGTCTCCAATACATTGATGAAAGATTGAACCAACAATACCGAGCTACTTGGCTAAGGCTGTAGCATACGAAAAACATGTGGCAGATTTATATAATATGGAAATATAATGCACCTTTAAAGCTGCACCTAAAAAGCTAAGAGCATGTTGCTTCGGCAGCAGACGCAAGCATCCACTGGTGCCTTTAATTTGAATGCTACATCTAGTGCAGCTTAGCAGAGGAGAGTCGCCCCAAAGGAAAAAAAAAATGATTATAACACCATGTTATTATCATTTTAGTTTACAGTACTGGCTCTGTTGTGTTTCTTTTAGGTGTTGGGTGGTGTGGGCCTGGACTGCCCACAGTGCAGGGGGAGGAGTGGTGGGCACTTTCTAAGTGCGCATGACGGTTTGGCCGGGTGTCTTGGGCCCGCCAAACAGACATGCGCACTTAGCATGTTCTCCACCCGGCTATATTGCACAGCCGGGTGGATAACATGGACAGGCTCCCACTACCTGTCTGAGTGCCAAATCAGGCTGCTGAGACCAATCACGACGCTGCAGTCATGCTGATGACAGCAGCGTCGTGATTGGCTTACAGGAGTCTGGAAGCCTGTGTGCTTTCTGAGTCGAACGAAGGGGACGGAGGAGAGGCGGCAGCCAGCGGGTAAGTGAAATTGTCTTTTTCTTTTACCACCACCTCACCACTACTGCCACGTAGCAGCCGCTACTGATCTAGTGTTCAGGCAGGCACTGGACAGTGTATGGTTTAGTTGACTTTCTGATTACAAGCATTGGCATAGCCAATAGGTCTCGCCTTTGGGACCTTATAAGTATTTAGTTATGCAGTAGAATATCCTTGGCGCAACAACATCAACTGTTGCATGGCTAAACACTTATAAGGTCCCAAAGGCGAGACCTATTGGTTATGCCAATGCTTGTTTGTACTCGAGTTGTGTTGGTATAACACAGCGAGGGCAAGGAGAGGTGAGGTGAGGGAGAGGAAGTGCTTTGCACCGATGCACCTGCCTCTTGTCCTTTATCGGTTCTCTGTTTTGCGGATCAGTGCACTGCTACTGTTGTGTTAGGGAATCTTACATTGCTGTAGCTTTGATGCACGTTAGTGAAGCTTGCACAAACCTTTTCACAGTACAAAGTCACAATGGTTGCCTTGAGCAATGCTCATTCAACGCAGGGTTGGTTTTGGGGTGCAGTATCAGGTGTTTGTGTACATTTGGGAACCAAGAAGCTGATGGGGCAGATTATCCTGAATTCAGACAGAAAGCGGGGAGTTTAGTTTTAAGGACATCTTTGAATTTAGAGGCCCGGTGTAGCTCAGACCGAGTTGGGGGTGAGAATCTCAGAGGAACAACACCTCGAAGAGAACTGGTCAGTGTGGTTACAGTTAACAGGCTTGAGTTTTGATGAGCGTAGGGAGCTGGATGGGGTCTGGCAAACAGCCATTTGAGAGTTACAGGAGTGATGTGGGTGGGTTTTAACCCCACCGTCAGTGGAGTGCATGGACCCCTGTGTTTGGCAGACAGCCAAGCAGCATGTGCCAAGGGGTTGCCGCCTCTGAACCACTGTAGGTAGCAAGAGAGCTGCAGCTCACATAAGGTCAGAAATCCTCTCCAAAGCTTAGACCTCAGAAGATATCCCTCCGCCTTACTGGACAACATGGGCAGTGAGACCTTCACAGTGATGTATGGATTTCTATGTAATAAGGACAAACTGAACACAGCATTTGTTATTGTAATAAGGTTGTCCGAACCTACTTTGATTCCACCTAAAACCCCAAGATGGACAAAAAGCGATAGCTTAAATAAATATAACAAATTGAAAGCAAACTAGGCTTTACGATTAAAAGTAGCCCAACCCGCAGTAACTTGAAGGGGAAAAGAATGGTAATATTCAGAATGGAGGTTAAAGACAGTGCGGGATGGACACTGCGGGATGACTTCTCACTTCTCTTTACTTTAATAATCTCACGATCTCTGACAAAGTACAACACAGACGGCACGAACAAACGCAAAACGGAACAAACTGCTCAGCCAGAAAACACGGTGGCTAATCTGCGTAAAGAGCAGGAGCTCGGGCACAGTGTGTCAGAAAGCTACAAACAGTTGTGGTAAAGACTGTTACCTGCGCAGGGACTGGACTGTCTACAGGGGCTGCACGGTAGAGAGGTGCAGACGCAGTGTGTGATCGTGTGCACTTTTACAGCAGCGGTACAGCCGCAGATGCACAATCTGTCCATTCACACTGTGCAACAGACAAGTGTGTGTACCTGCAGTCAGACCTAGCATTTGCACAGAAAGCGCCGTGGGCGAAAGCAAGGTTGGCGCCTCCTCCCAGCTGCCGTTTTGAATTGTCTCAGTGTTGGAAAAATGGGAGGGCCGGGGGAAGGTGAGGGGCAGGAGTTAGGAGAGCTGGCAGAGAAAAACTAGGAAGGACAGAATAGAGCGCCCAAGGCCGTGAGTGTGGCGGTAGGTAAACTAAAGTTTATTTAAAGTGGGGGAAGTGTGCCTGCAGAAAGCAAAAAAAAAACAGCAGAAAAGGCAACGCATTGGGTGGAAAGAGTTAAGGCATGCCCCGGCCAAGAAAAAAATGCTGATACAAACCTTCACACTTTTCTCTCGGGCGTTTCTCGGGATCTCCTCACTGTGAGATGAACCCTGTTGAGAGCTACATGAACCCCTATTGCACTTTTTTTCTTTCCTGCTTCCTGGCTTATTTATCCGCCACAAGAACCGAGGCTTTTGCAACCGATGGAAGCTCTCAACAAGGTTAAACCAGCATGATTCAAAGCTCCGAATGGGAGAAAGAAGGCGAAGCCGGCACAGGGACAAAAATGGCGGCCGCGCGGTTAAAAAAAAAATAAACAGTGGTGCGCGCGCACCACAGAGGAGCGGAGGGAGCGCGGCAGCCTGCTCAGCTGACCAGACGCTCGTGCGTCATGGCCTTTTGCCGGCATGTGTTTACAATTATCGCGCCCGCGTCTGGGCACGATAATTGGAAACACATGTTTGCCGTGCGTACCCATCCCAAAAAGGCCAGCCACGACGCACAAGCGTTTTTGGGACTGCTTTTCAAACTCGCTTACTAAAAGTCTTCGCCTCTAAACAGCGCTTGCGCGCTACTCGAGGCTCGACCTAAAAAACAAATGGCAGTAGCTAAGAAACTACCAAAATGTATTCTTCATTCTAATCTGCGTCTGAAGATTATAATATTTGCAAATACGACTCGCAGCATCTGTGTGAGAGAGCTTTTTATTTGAGAAGCTACTGATGAGGTTTTTGAGGACACTTCACGTTGAAACCAGTGCTAAATGTCGAACCTTCTCCAGTGTCTGATACAATTTCAAGTGCAGGAGTCTTTATAACTAACCTAAGCATCAAACCGCTGCCCTTAAATGAACTGGAAGCCAGATGGAGTGAAGAACGGCTCACTGCTATTACTGTAAATCAATACAGAGACCAGCAGAGCATCTATTATTTGCCAGTCTGTGTTATCAGGTGCTTCGACAAAGACAGGCAATCGTGATCTTCATGGCGCTAATCTGATGGATGGGAGAGAGCTGGACTGAGAACGAATTCCATCCCTGGCAAAATGAGAAACAAGCACTACACTGCAGTGTGCAAGTGAGCGTGGCAACAGCGCATGCGCGACTCTCTGCTCTGAGCTTAGGGTGGGGACGATGATTTTCCACCAGTGAAAGAGTGTGTTTGTATTTATTTCTGAAGGAGACGGGGTGAAATATTGAAATGCCTAAGGGTTTATCACAGTACAAGCGGTAGTATTTCTTTACAGGAAAAACTCCTGCCTGCACCTACAAAGAAATCGAGAGCCAGTTACAATAAACATTGGCAAAGCCAATAGGTTTCACCTATGATAGCTATTGGCTTGGCAACGTCTTTTTTAGCCATGCTGTACAGCAGCACGGAGCCCCAATCTATTGCAAGAGAGAGTGCATGCGCTGTCGTGGGTGAGACCTAAAACGACAATTACTCCATAATCCCATACATTTGTGCGAGCTAAAATGTTTGTTACAAAGGAGACCAATCCATTTTATATTCATGGGGCTTTTGTCTTGCACGTGAATGGGTCTTCCGAATATAACAAACACGAGCGAAATTTGCAGCAATACTTGCATGGCCAAAATATGTTTAACACAGCCTAGCTGCCCAGAAAGTACAGACCATAATAGCGTGGTAATCAGGGCACGAGTTGGGGGTACACGCGGGTGAACGGCGTCCACCCACTTTTTTCACAGGGTGGACACCGTCCACCCTGCCAAGAAGTTGGGCCCCACTGAAAAAGATGCTGAATTCGTCCCGGTGTAATTTGCAAAAACACCGGGACACTTTCAGCAGCGCCTGCACGTTATCTGCTTTCGATCCGCAACAATGATGGGGCTCTCTTATTTGACTCCTGCTGGGCCCATAACAGAGGCAGAATTTGAGGGGTCATCAGGCCTCCTTTTGTTCGAGTCTCCTGGCTGGCAGCAGTCAAGAGCCTCACACCTAGAAGCAAATGCAGCAGAGGGGAAACAAAGGCTCACAACTTGTTAGCACTTCACACATACTTAAGAAAGGCAGCTTTTCACTTTGTTCAGGCTCTGTTTAGGAGATATGCATGCACTGTAAGAACGTCAGATGTATTAACACAGGACACGAAGGGTATGGGGCATGGGTGACTGCACCTATCCACTAGTTGGGTTAAGGTAATTCTTCTTCTGGGTGCCAAGGACCTGAGGCGCCCCCTATGGAGGACTCCACAGAATTTTAAACAAACAAAGGGATCCGGTACTCCACTCAATAATATAACATATTATAAGTAACAAAATTTTCAGATCCAATCAGCAGGTCTTGTGTAACTTTTCTTTATTCAAAATCTTCTTTAAAAAGGAAACGACAGTAGCCAACGCGTTTCGTCCCTAAGGACTTCTTCAGGGCTACAAATCAACATATATGAAAAAAGTTTTAGATTATATGTACAGTAGTATTTACAGATATATATATACATACAGATTAAAAACACTATTTATGATACAGCTTTGTTTTTAAAAAAAATGTATGAATTTTGTCTAACCTGCATTCAATACAGAATAACTTTATATCTAGTCGTGTGTATTTCAAAATGGATATAGAAAATAACCAGTTACATCTTAAAAAATCACAACGAAACGGGGAAGGCATTAAAATTTCCTTAATGCGTACTATTCAAACATGACCTGCTGACAAAGCACATATCTAAGTTATATCCGGTTTGGTGATTCACATATTTGGGTCAGATTCCTATTTTAACATTCATATATCAAAAGCACCTTGACTTTCAATTTCACTAGTAGCAGGAAGCACCATGACTTTCGAGTTCACTGGTAACGAAAACGAAAGATAGGAAACGCACACCGTTTAGAACATCATCACCCTCTATTTTAAGGGATATCTGTCATCATAAAATATTTTGAGAATTTCGTCATTTCTGTAATACAAAGATCATTTCATTCATACAGAAAATGCTACCCAAAGTTACTATAAAGACGCTTACCCAATATATTTTCAATATGTCTGTTTCTATTTTTAAAAACGAATGAACTTGCAAAATGTCAAATACGGTCAGAAAACCTCTTATATAGCGAAAGCTGGAAAGATGGAACATTGAAATAGCTTACACATTGTTTTTTAACTGAGCAAGCATACCGCAGGTTAGAATATACGTTGTTTAAGGTCCCAAGCGTCAGGAGCGTTATTAGTAATGAGCTCAGTTTCAACATCCATTAGTGGTGGAGGTGCGGCATTTAGCCTATTGCGACCTATAAGGATAAGCAGCCTTTAGTATTATTTAAAAAAAATTATATAATTCCTCTCCCAAGTTTTACAACCTAATAATTTATAACGCTACCTAGTAGAATGTATAAAAACTATTATCAAATTTCCTATCTATGGGAATAACCTGTTTTTTACACCTATTTTTTCACTCAACACTGTTATAAAATATCATATTTATAGAAAAGGCCCAGTGCAGTAAACTGGACTCAAATCTATGGGTTGGTGTATACCCTCTTAACTGAACTTGACCCAGTCCACTTAGTCCCAAACAGCGAGTTTTTTATGGCGAGAGCTAAGAACATAGAGGTTCGTATGTACCCTCTTAGATAATCAAACACCCAACATACTAACACATTTTTTAAAAAATCGGAGCGAATACTAAGAACTAGGAGGTTAGTGTGTACCCTCTTATCTTATTTAAACCCGCCATCCTAGTCCCAGTTAGACAATATTAAAACGTAATGTCAGAGCGAAACCTAAGGAAAAGGTAAACTAAACTATAGGGTCCACCCCGGCACTTACTTGTGTGGCCAAGTCGGTTCACATCCATGTCCGTATACGTCCTGTCGGTATTCCGCGATGTAATGACCTGACAAGGTGCCGGCATTTAAATAACCGTGTCAGCACCAGAAGTCAATTGCGGAAAAACACGATTCCCCTAACGTAATTATGGCCGCCATCTTGTAAGGGATCGAAAGTGTGTGATAAATGATGTAAGGGGATAAATGGCTGCCAGATTATATATGTGCAGCCCGATTTATACTAACCAAGTTTCAGTTAATCCGAAAACGTATTTTTAAAAATTTTTATGAACATTATTTTAAGAAAACTTATTATTTGTTCAACTGTGTATAACGGGATTTAAACCCCGTAAAAGCATTGAACCAAAGCACAAAAATTGTATATTGATTATAAAGTCTCTGTCATGAGACAAAAAAACGTCAAATTCTTCGTTTTGTAAAGTGAAATGATACATAGTTTGCTCTCATTGAGACAACTAAAGTCGCCATCTTTTAAGGGACCAGAAGTCTAATCTAACAGCTATAAATAGCTTTAAACCGGCTATTCTCTACCCGGTTTTACTTGTGAGACCTAATTTGTATCCTACTAATATCAGATGTTAAAATAAAATATATTTCAAAATCATTACTAAACGCACTAAGTCAGATGCGCAATTGCTCAAAAGTAAGCGACTGAGCTACTCGGTCGCCATTTTTAAAGTACCGGAAGTTTCAGCCATACAATAGAATCTTCATGTCAAAATGGTCGCCATCTTTTAGGGGATCGGAAATGTATTCCCACAACTATAAACCGGCGGTTTTATGCTCGGTCCTATTTGTGTTGCCCGGTTAATATCCATAAATATCGATTGTCACTAACTCAAAATATATATTAACAAAAATTACTATAAATTACTAAACCAGGTATACAAGTACTCAACAATATATTGCAGAAATTTTAAAAGCGTTAATTAAGGGATTACCTGGCGGTTATAAATAGCCTATGTGAATCTTTCCCCAAAATGCCTGATTACCAGCGTCTCAATTAGTCTCCATTGACAAATTCTCATCTTAAATAGTTCAGGATGACAGCACATTAATATATTTATATGGACGAACTGGTTAAAAAACATCTGTTGTGTTCAGAGATCATATTCATTACATCAACAATAAGGCATATCTTTTCAGTTGTCCCAATCTCATGATCAGACGAAAGTGAGGACATTGGATACCACATCAGTATAGCTCGTTTCATAGAAAGGGGTACATTCCATTATTAATGTTCAGGCCCATACTGATGGTTCTAAGGCGACCATGTTCAGTACATCAATAATAAGGCATATCATTTCAATTGTCCCAATCTCATGATCAAACGAAAATGAGGACATTGGAAACCACATTAGTATGGGTCATTTCATAGAAAGTGGTACAGTTCATTACTAATGTTCAGGCCCATGGTGATAGTTCTGAGGCGACAGATCCAACTAGCTTCAATCTGTCTCAACATTTTGACTCTGTCACCACCCCTCTCAGGAACACTTACATGATCAATTGCATGGAACCATATTTTTGGTCTATCCGGATGCATTTCATGGATATGGTTGGAAACTGGGTATCTGTCATCTACATTTTTCACGGCCCTTGCATGCTCTTGTATTCGGGTTTTTAGATTGCGGATACTGCTGCCCACATATATTTTGTTGCAGGCGCACCCAATAATGTATACGGTAAACATCGTATTACAATTCATGAAGGTGTTTATTTTAAATTTATTTTCCGTGTTATATTGGAATTCAGATATTTTATTCACTCCAAATTGGCAGATGTTACACGAGCCACACGTAAAGAACCCAATTGGTTTCCTCGGTAGCCATGAGATCATATCTTTTTTCTGATTTTTCACATAACTAGGGCAGAGCATGTTTTTTAATGTTTTGCCTCTCTTGTATACCACTTTGGGTTTATCAGAAACAGTGCCAGCTGGGAATTGTGCAGATGTCAGTAAATGCCAATTCCTTCGTAAGATATTATAAATATGGTGACTATAGGCATTATATTGTGTTATAAACACGACGTTCTCATTTTCAGTTCTCCTTTCAGTCTTAGATTTTTGAGTTAACGTACTTTGCCTATTTATTTTCTTGATTCTGGTTTCTGCCTGTTGAAGGCATCTATTTGAATATCCTCTGCATTGGAAGTTCTTTTTTATGGTCTCTATGTTAGCATGGAAGGTGTGTTCCTGACTGCAGTTTCGTCTAGCGCGAACCATCTCGCCATATGGTATGGCATTTATGGTTGCGCCAGGGTGTGCGCTTTCAGCGTGAAGCACGCTGTTACATGAGGTTTGTTTTTTAAAGAGATCACTTTGAATCCTATTGTCTGAAACATACAGTTTAAGGTCCAGAAAGTCAATGCTTTCTCTTGAGTATTTAATGGTTAACTTCACGTTGAACCTATTTGCATTAAGGTAAGACAGATAGGCCAACAGTTCTTCCTCACCACCATTCCAAATAAGCAGGACATCATCTATGTATCTTGCATAGAAGATAATGTTGTTACTCCATTTCTTCGAACCAGGTCCCGAGGCATGCTCCATCTCATACAAACCCATGAAAAGGTTTGCATAAGATGGAGCAAACCTGGATCCCATGGCCGTCCCCTGTTTTTGTAGGAACCATGTTCCATCATGCAGAAAGACATTCATTGTAAGTATCATTCGTGCCATTTCAAGAAGCATCATGGTATGTTCCAAATGCTTTGCATTTCTCTTGTATAAAAAGTGCTTTAAAGCTTCCAGACCCCGGTCTGTGTGGATACACGTATATAAACTCTCCAAGAGGATCCCCAGTTAGTAATACGTGAAGCAGATAAGGGGGGAACATAGTCCTTATGGACCTCAAGGACTATTTGGGGGAGATAGACAGACAATTAAAAAACAATGACTGCTATGAGCAATTGAAAGAACATCCTATTTCCAACATTGAGAGAATTATCAATGCTCGCCGACAGGATTGGCATGAGACGGGTCTTATTTCTGATCAAGAATACCATTATTTGCAGGCCCATGACAGTCGATATCCGTGTATATATATACTCCCCAAAATTCATAAAGGGGGAGTATTCCCGCCAGGAAGGCCAATCATTTCCGGTAATGGGGGTCCAACGGAACATCTATCAGAATATGTCGATGGGTTTTTACAACCTCTGGTCAGAAATCTGCTAGCATATCTCAAAGGCACTAGAGATGTACTTTGTAAGCTTGAGGATTTTGATTGGGACAGCAGAGATCTCATGTTCGTTACAATGGATGTGGAGAGTTTATATACGTGTATCCACACAGACCGGGGTCTGGAAGCTTTAAAGCACTTTTTATACAAGAGAAATGCAAAGCATTTGGAACATACCATGATGCTTCTTGAAATGGCACGAATGATACTTACAATGAATGTCTTTCTGCATGATGGAACATGGTTCCTACAAAAACAGGGAACGGCCATGGGATCCAGGTTTGCTCCATCTTATGCAAACCTTTTCATGGGTTTGTATGAGATGGAGCATGCCTGGGGACCTGGTTCGAAGAAGTGGAGTAACAACATTATCTTCTATGCAAGATACATAGATGATGTCCTGCTTATTTGGAATGGTGGTGAGGAAGAACTGTTGGCCTATCTGTCTTACCTTAATGCAAATAGGTTCAACATGAAGTTAACCATTAAATACTCAAGAGAAAGCATTGACTTTCTGGACCTTAAAATGTATGTTTCAGACAATAGGATTCAAAGTGATCTCTTTAAAAAACAAACCTCATGTAACAGCGTGCTTCACGCTGAAAGCGCACACCCTGGCGCAACCATAAATGCCATACCATATGGCGAGATGGTTCGCGCTAGACGAAACTGCAGTCAGGAACACACCTTCCATGCTAACATAGAGACCATAAAAAAGAACTTCCAATGCAGAGGATATTCAAATAGATGCCTTCAACAGGCAGAAACCAGAATCAAGAAAATAAATAGGCAAAGTACGTTAACTCAAAAATCTAAGACTGAAAGGAGAACTGAAAATGAGAAAGTCGTGTTTATAACACAATATAATGCCTATAGTCACCATATTTATAATATCTTACGAAGGAATTGACATTTATTGACATCTGCACAATTGCCAGCTGGCACTGTTTCTGATAAACCCAAAGTGGTATACAAGCGAGGCAAAACATTAAAAAACATGCTCTGCCCTAGTTATGTGAAAAATCAGAAAAAAGATATGATCTCATGGCTACCGAGGAAACCAGTTGGGTTCTTTACGTGTGGCTCGTGTAACATCTGCCAATTTGGAGTGCATAAAATATCTGAATTCCAATATAACACGGAAAATAAATTTAAAATAAACCCCTTCATGAATTGTAATACGATGTTTACCGTATACATTATTGGGTGCGCCTGCAACAAAATATATGTGGGCAGCAGTATCTGCAATCTAAAAGACCCGAATACAAGAGCATGTAAGGGCCGTGAAAAATGTAGATGACAGATACCCAGTTTCCAACCATATCCATGAAATGCATCCGGATAGACCAAAAATATGGTTCCATGCAATTGATCATGTAAGTGTTCCTGAGAGGGGTGGTGACAGAGTCAAAATGTTGAGACCGATTGAAGCTAGTTGGATCTGTCGCCTCAGAACTATCAGCATGGGCCTGAACATTAATAATGAACTGTACCACTTTCTATGAAATGACCCATACTAATGTGGTTTCCAATGTCCTCATTTTTGTTTGATCATGAGATTGGGACAATTGAAATGATATGTCTTATTATTGATGTAATTAATATGATCTCTGAACACAACAGATGTTTTTTAACCAGTTCGTCCATATAAATATATTAATGTGCTGTCATCCTGAACTATTTAAGATGAGAATTTGTCAATGGAGACTAATTGAGACGCTGGTAATCGGGCATTTTGGGGAAAGATTCACATAGGCTATTTATAACCGCCAGGTAATCCCTTAATTAACGCTTTTAAAATTTCTGCAATATATTGTTGAGTACTTGTATACCTGATTTAGTAATTTATAGTAATTTTTGTTAATATATATTTTGAGTTAGTGACAATCGATATTTATGGATATTAACCGGGCAACACAAATAGGACCGAGCATAAAACCGCCGGTTTATAGTTGTGGGAATACATTTCCGATCCCCTAAAAGATGGCGACCATTTTGACATGAAGATTCTATTGTATGGCTAAAACTTCCAGTACTTTAAAAATGGCGACCGAGTAGCTCAGTCACTCACTTTTTAGCAATTGCGCATCTGACTTAGTGCGTTTAGTAATGATTTTGAAATATATTTTATTTTAACATCTGACATTGGTAGGATACAAATTAGGTCTCACAAGTAAAACCGGGTAGAGAATAGCCGGCTTAAAGCTATTTATAGCTGTTAGATTAGACTTCTGGTCCCTTAAAAGATGGCGACTTTAGTTGTCTCAATGAGAGCAAACTATGTATCATTTCACTTTACAAAACGAAGAATTTGACGTTTTTTTTGTCTCATTACAGAGACTTTATAATCAATATACAATTTTTGTGCTTTGGTTCAATGCTTTTACGGGGTTTAAATCCCGTTATACACAGTTGAACAAATAATAAGTTTTCTTAAAATAATCTTTATAAAAAAAATTTAAAATACGTATTCGGATTAACTGAAACTTGGTTAGTATAAATCGGGCTGCACATATATAATCTGGCAGCCATTTATCGCCTTACATCATTTATCACACACTTTCGATCCCTTATAAGATGGCGGCCATAATTACGTTAGGGGAATCGTGTTTTTCCGCAATTGACTTCAGGTGCTGACACGGTTATTTAAATGCCGGCACCTTGACAGATCATTACATCGCGGAATACCGACAGGACGTATACGGACACGGATGTGAACCGACTTGGCCACACAAGTAAGTGCCGGGGTGGACCCTATAGTTTAGCTTACCTTTTCCTTAGGCTTCGCTCTGACATTACGTTTTAATATTGTCTAACTGGGACTAGGATGGCGGGTTTAAATAAGATAAGAGGGTACACACTAACCTCCTAGTTCTTAGTATTCGCTCCGATTTTTTAAAAAATGTGTTAGTATGTTGGGTGTTTGATTATCTAAGAGGGTACATACGAACCTCTATGTTCTTAGCTCTCGCCATAAAAAACTCGCTGTTTGGGACTAAGTGGACTAGGTCAAGTTCAGTTAAGAGGGTATACACCAACCCATAGATTTGAGTCCAGTTTACTGCATTGGGCCTTTTCTATAAATATGATATTTTATAACCGTGTTGAGTGAAAAAATAGGTGTAAAAACAGGTTATTCCCATAGATAGGAAATTTGATAATAGTTTTTATACATTTCTACTAGGTAGCGTTATAAATTATTAGGTTGTAAAACTTGGAAAAGGAATTATATAATTTTTTTTTTAAAAATACTAAAGGCTGCTTATCCTTATAGGTCGCGATAGGCTAAATGCCGCACCTCCACCACTAATGGATGTTGAAACTGAGCTCATTACTAATAACGCTCCTGACGCTTGGGACCTTAAACAATGTATATTCTAACCTGAGGTATGCTTGCTCAGTTAAAAAACAATGTGTAAGCTATTTCAACAATAGGACCGTGACGCTAATGAATGTTCCATCTTTCCAGCTTTCGCTATATAGGAGGTTTTCTGACCGTGTTTGACATTTTGCAAGTTCTTTCGTTTTTGAAAATAGAAACAGACGTATTGAAAATATATTGGGTAAGCATCTTTATAGTAACTTTGGGTAGCATTTTCTGTATGAATGAAATGATCTTTGTATTACAGAAATGACAAAATTCTCAAAATATTTCATGATGACAGATATCCCTTAAAATAGAGGGTGATGATGTTCTAAACGGTGTGCGTTTCCTATCTTTCGTTTTCGTTACCAGTGAACTCGAAAGTCATGGTGCTTCCTGCTACTAGTGAAATTGAAAGTCAAGGTGCTTTTGATATATGAATGTTAAAATAGGAATCTGACCCTCATATGTGAATCACCAAACCGGATATAACTTAGATATGTGTTTTGTCAGCAGGTCATGTTTGAATAGTACGCATTAAGGGAATTTTAATGCCTTCCCCATTTCGTTGTGATTTTTTAAGATGTAACTGGTTATTTTCTATATCCATTTTGAAATACACACGACTAGATATAAAGTTATTCTGTATTGAATGCAGGTTAGACAAAATTCATAAATTTTAAAAAAAACAAAGCTGTATCATAAATAGTGTTTTTAATCTGTATATATATATATATATCTGTAAATACTACTGTACATATATTCTAAAACTTTTTTCATATATGTTTATTTGTAGCCCTGAAGAAGTCCTTAGGGACGAAACGCGTTGGCTACTGTCGTTTCCTTTTTAAAGAAGATTTTGAATAAAGAAAAGTTACACAAGACCTGCTGATTGGATCTGAAAATTTTGTTACTTATAATATGTTATATTATTGAGTGGAGCGCCGGATCCCTTTGTTTGTTTAAAGAACGTCAGAGGAGTTGATCTTTCCCAGTATTTGCACGAAATAAATAGCATTTATATAGTGCATACTACCCCTGAGAAGGTGTTGTAATAATTTAAATATCACTATTTTTTCTTTTAATGCACTATGGGTAGAGGAAGCTTTATGCTGACAAAAGGCAACATTGGTTTATGTGAAGCTTACAAAAGTGTGAATCTTCTGCCTAAATCAGGAGGGTTTCCCTGTATACTCGAAATGTGCTCAAATGTACTCATGATAGACATGTTAAACATATATGTGAAGTCTTAAGATCTGATGCCACTTCTTGTGATGCCACTTCCTGTGATGTCACGCGCCGCGATGTCACGCTCCTCACGTGCCGCGATGTCACGCGCCGTGATGCCACTTGCATACTGATTAATTAGGTAAGTCCCGCCCACTTCTTTTTTTAGGACTTGTGCCCTGGTGGTAATACTCAATGTGCTGAGTGGAATAAACGGGTCTGGTTTCTAAAAACAATTAAGTAGGTGTACTTTAGTAGTCCATATTTAAATCATGTGCTCTGTAAACCCCATTCCAGCTTTTTTGGTAGGAAGTGAGATTAATTATACGAACACATTTTCGTAAGCTTGTGAGCTCTCCTCAGTGCCTCCGCATGATCACTTGTGGCCATGTGAAGATGCAGGTTTGGGCGAGCACTAGAGGACAGATGGGTCTTGAGAAGAGAGGAGCGACAGTTTGCTTTCAGTACTCAGCAAAGTTATAAAACATGGCATGCTTCGCACAACTGCTGCTTTACATTTGAAACTTCACTATAATCTGAGTGCACTTAACGTTCTCCTGCCAGCGATTGGCTGCGTGATGAAAGCAGAAGGCAGTTCCTTTATCTGTTACTTTACTGCGCCACCACGTGTCGATAACGCACGTGTATTAATAGCAGCTCAAACACTTGGATTAAGTGTCCCTAAAAAGCTTACGACACGCCATTTACAAGCCAAAGGTGATAATCATTAACACGCCCCAAAAATACATTAAGACATTTTAATAAAAAGTATAAAATGGAAAAAATATGGGGGGGCGGGAGGGGTTCCAGGTTTACTGCTGAGGGCTGAGTTTGTTTCTGGGGAGCTGTCGGCGCTTCTAAACGAGCAATGCAAAACAAATAGCTTTAAAGCATACTTTTTTAAACGTTTGTTTTGCATTGTTTAATAAGGAAAGCCCGGTAGCCAGTCCGGCCATGGTAAAGACCAATGCAGAATGCAACGCCAAGAGGAAGACTTCCTGTGGCCGTATCATAAGGGTCTTTTCTAGCTCAGAGCAGGGCCCAGTGCCTTTTTTATGCGCCTACAAGGCGTGAGGTGAATTAATTTAACCCGACATTTCTCAAAGTGAGTGCTTTGATTTCAGATAGCACTGCTTGGAAACAATGATTCTGAGCTGGGCTGTCTGAAAATAAAGCACTAACTCCGAGAAATAAAGGGTTAAGTGACTTTGCTTTAGGCCCTGCAGGAACATAAAACAAGAGCTCTGCACTGCGCTGGAAAGGCCATCATGATGCGGCCACTCGTTTACAGTCTGCCAGGATACACCGCCCATCACTGTTCATGTGCTATTTAAGAGCCTGTCAAAAAATCGTGTTGCTAATAATTTGCCAATCTGCCATGGAGCTTCTCAGATAAGAGAACCACTCAAAATGCGCGCCAGTCAAGCATGATCACTGATGCTCTAAAAGCCCTTCCTTGCTTTTTGTGATGGAAGACATCTCACAGTGCCAACAAGATGCACAGGATGTCTGATCTGGAGCAGGTGACCTCTTACAAAGGCTGAGTCCCCACACCTTAGTGGTGTCCATGAGACTACAGGCAATGCCAGGTACCACACTGCCCCAGTAAGAACATCAGAGACTGCCCTGGAGGGTTTCCTCGTTGCCACGCATGCAAAACAACGCAGCTATGTCAGATTCCACATTGTAGAATGGTGCACCCCTGTTATGCTGCTGCCAGTCCACACTACCCCCTATGTAAAGAACCACGGCCAAATCAGAATCCACATTTCTCTGGAGTGTAGAGCGGCACTGCAACCTGAGCATGAATCCTGCCTCAGTTCATTACCAGCCAGAATCCGCTCTACCCAGCACGACGGCACCACCACCAGGCCAGGTAACAAGTTGCCTCAATAGGTAAAGCCCAATTTCAATGCCGCAACATTGGTAGTATGCTTATAACCTCAACTTCCACAATATATTTACCTTTGCTCCTTCTCCTACTGGGGTATAATGCATGT
Source organism: Calotriton arnoldi (assembly GCA_963921515.1). NCBI lineage: Eukaryota > Metazoa > Chordata > Amphibia > Caudata > Salamandridae > Calotriton > Calotriton arnoldi. The sequence goes on from CAWUFW010000780.1 coordinate 3,166,300, forward strand.
CCGGTGCTAGGTGCTGCTTAGATTCAGGGGTGCAAGCGGGCTGTTTGGGTGGCGAGGGCACCAGGGCAGAGCATGGGCTAGAATGGGACCCTTTCAGTCTTAACAGTACCTTCCTTGCTTGCAGTCCGTGGTGACATTTCAAGAGGCCTCAGTGGCCAGTCCAGCACGGTTTGGAAAGGAGGAGTACAATCATTTGCTCCAGTTTGAGAGCAATGATGTGGCTGAGGCATTCTAAAACAGCAAACTAGTGTCTGTGTAGTAAGAACAAGACTGTTCACTGTATTAATCAAGCAAGCACGATTAAGGGGGGACACATTGTCAAACTTCACTCTGAATCAAATGCGTGGGTATGTGTTCACTGTGGGGGATGAAGATGAGTTAGGGATGTTTGCTTGAATGTTTGTTTTTCTGTTGGGATGATGCATGACTCTCATCATAGGCATTCCTCAACTTATTTGTGAAGATTGGGGTGGATGCTTTTATTTATTTTTTATGTCTAGATTGATGGCAGCAATTGCTATTGTAATTAATATATGAAATAACGTCTTAAACTGTTTATCGTATCTGAAATACACTGCATTGAAATTGGATAACTATATGTTGCAGTCTGAGGTTTTGCTCTGCTCCTCTGACTGAATGGCTGCCAAGAACCATGGCTAAAAAGCTGGCTTTCAGGGATATTTAAGAACTGTTCCTCCTCCAGGAGTCCTCCTGGAGTCTCTTGAAAACCCAAGACCTTGAGGTCCACCGATTGCGCTCCTCGCATAGAAGGTGCTCAGGGGTTCCTTCTTGTTGGAGCCTTGGCACCTGCCACTCACTCTCTTTGAGACAGGGCCCAGCTTAGACTGTCTGGTGGCTGCAGACTGAGACAGAAGCCACAGCAAGAGCTGGTAAGTTATCAGCAATGAAGCAATTGTGCAGTGTGGCCATCTCCACAGGAGAGAGGTCAAGAGAATGAATAGACCAAGAGACAAGTCAGAGGTGACATCCAGCTCTTGGCGTGCTCTGGGTGCAGGGCAAGGAAAGGGATGTCCGTGGTGTTTGACTCTCCCAGTGTCATAGTCTGGTTTCGGAGGTCCCGAGCAGCCTTTGAATAACGGAGGGGGACATTCGTACAGATGTTGAGAAGAAATCATAGAAAAAGAATGTCTATAACTGCAGTGGGTTACAGCCTTGAACACAATATGTTATGTGAGGGTATTTTTAAAGCACAATATTGTCTTGGCCTCTTAGTGTTGACAGTGAATTGACTTCGACCATAATACTGCTGCTGCTACTTGCAGTGGAAATAAATAGGTGATATTCGACTATGCTGCTGTTGCAGTGATCTAATTTGTCCATAATGAGAGGGAGGTGTGGGCAGATCTTTCTAAAATGTAATAGGCGGTACCTGGCCATTGTGGCAGTGTTGACTGTAAAGGAGCCTAGCCTATCTCCCTCTGCTCTAAATGCTCGGTTGCCAATGGTTTTCAGTGTTATATAAACACACAAAATGATGATTAGTTAGTCAACCTCAAAGGCTCTTTGGTAGATGGAGAGGGGCAGAGAGAGTTCAGTGGGGGAGATTAGCAGAGAAGATAAAGAAAGGATGGAGGATGCGGGGATATGGATGATTTCTGTTTCGAAGAGTTACTTGTAGGGCAGTGTAAAGCTACCCAATACTTGATGGATGTTGAGATAGTTTTAGCTTAAGTGTTAGTAAGAGGGTTGTAATAACATCAAGGGATGAGGCGTGCAGTGAGAAAACTAGCAAACCCAGACTGTATCTTAAGGGGCACTCATTGAAAAGAAGGTAGTTGCACGTTGGACTAAGGTTCATGGGATCAACGATGACTAGTAGACAGTGCTTAATTTGTGCCGGTGCTTTCCGGTGCTCAGCACCGGCACCTTTTTATCAGGGCCGGGTCTATACTGCCACTGCCAAATTACATCAACAACACGACTGCACTGCAGTCTGCACGTCACGGTCAAAGTTTATTAAATATAATTGCCTTACTGCAGTGTTGCTCACTTCACAGACAGTCTCCAGAATCCTCCGTCGGTGAAGAAGAGTGTTTCTCTGCAGGGCTGCTGACAGAGCGAGCCCGATAAATCCATATCCATGATACAAATTAATTTGCATTCAGTGTTGCTGGTGGTGGGCGGGCCACTGATTGGGCTGTATTTGGTTCTATAGGGTAGGGGGCTGCGGCAGCGTGCCGTGCGTAAACTTTTTTCATTCCAGGGACGGTGGACCACACCCCAGCACACACGCACTGGACAAGTCACCAGCACCAGTTAGCGCAACGTCGAGGCGGGCACTTTGAAGCAGCAGCAGGCCTCTTAATAAGTCAGTGCCACCAGCAGTAACCGCAGTAAGTAATAAAAAACCAATGCTGCTGCTTTTACTGGCTCGAGGTGACAGTGATCTGAACCGAGACAGAGGCCCCAGCAATCATGCCACTGGCATCGGGCGGCGGGGCACCGTGTGCAGTGCTATGCTCCAAGGTTGCCGGAAGCGCAGGGCCTTGCCCTTAATTTAACCCCTGTCTACTCTAAAGTGTATACTTACTTTTACTTGGCTGGCAGTGCTCAAAAGAAATGAAAAAATCCTTGAAAGCCAAAATGGATTAAAAAAAAGGTGTGATAATCTTTCAGGAAATGTGATTTGCACGTGTGGGAAGAGCCACCAGCAGTAACCGTGGCGCCTACAGTCAGTAAATAATAAAATCCAATGCTGCTTTTACTGGCTCGAGGTGACGGTCACTTGAACCGAGTCAGAGAGGCCCCAGCAATCATGCCACCGGCGTCAGGCGGGGCACCGTGTGTATTGATACGACACAGCGCAAAGAATCGTTCTGGTCACATACATGTGACACAAACAGTGTGCAGCCAAATCACGTCTCACTTGTCCCTGATTTCCAATGTCCCCAAGTTACGCACTCTTCTATGTACAACACTCCCTGGTCGAAATGACCTTTCGAAAATAAGAATAATCCCTGCACAGCCCCCTGCAACAATGCCTTCTTCTAATTGCCACTTCACTGGTGTCCGGCAACATTGTCCCTACCTCCATTAAATAATCTACTTCATTTCTTAAGCACCGTCTTGCTACGAATTCAATTCAAGGAGCAGAATGACCATCAGCGCTATAACTAAGGCAGACCGACTGGCACACTGACATTTTGCACGCACAAGTGTTCTCTTTTTTCAGCAGCACCCTTTTCAAGGTATCGTTTCCTACTTTATTTTATTTGTGTAGAGAGTAGTTTCATCGTCTTTGTGTAACCTCTTCCAAATCATCTCCCCTGAAGCTGTAGGATTATCTCATGGACAAATTTCAAAATCTTTCTTATTGCTCTGCACTCTTTTGTTTGCACAAGCAGTTTATTCATATTTATTTTCAAACAACAATATTGCTTGCACAAAATACCGAAATGTGCAGTCTAACATGTACAATTTCAAACCTAAGTTGCGATAATCAGGTCGCAAGAAAGGCAGAGGAAATAAACCCAAATATCCTCCCAACTGAGCTTTTCACAAGCATACATCCATAGTGTGCACGGGATCAGGAGGGCTAGCCATGCAAGAACGTGCCTGGCACAAAAATTAAGCTCAAGAACAGTGCAGGAATCCAGAGGCCTCAGTCCACGGACCTGGCTGCAGCCTCTCAGGGGAGTTTGAGGGTCCATGGGGCTGAAAGGTTTGTTGGCAGGCATGTCCTGGTACAAGATGTACTTGCTTGTGAGTGGTTAGTCTGTAGAATGAGGCAGTGACTTAACTTCACATTAGGGCAGCTCCCTGCAGGGGGTGTGCAGTGCATTCCTAGGGAAGGTTGAAAAGTGGGGTGCGGCCGGCCTGGAGAACCCCCAGCATGGACAGAGGAGAGAGCGAGAGATAGTGGTTTGGAGGCCTGCCTGGAGAGGGCTGAGGAGGGCAGGTGATGTCCACCTGGGGAAGAGTACAGAAGGGCGTGTGGGGTCGGTCCGTGTCAGTCTAGTACAGGAGACTGGAGACCAGAAGGGAGGGGGGAGCAACCCTGTAGGAGAGAGCAGGAAAGAGGGGCGAGTCTATGTTTAGAAAGCAGAAGAGATGAGCAAGTGTGCAGGCCTGCCGGAGGGAGGGGGTCAGAAGGGCGTGTAGGATGGGGAGGTGTCAGGCATAGCGAAAAGACCCGAAGGAAAGTAGGGGACAGACAGGCGAGAACTTGATATGGGGGAGGGGGGACATGCTCAGGGCTGAGAGGGGAGGAGGCCTCAAGGAGAGATCAGAAGAGATGGGGACTGGCAGCAGAAGAGGGTGAGTGTGCAGGCCTTGGAGACATCACAATGGGTTGGGGGGGTTAGAGCTTGTCTAGATAGAGGCTGAGCGCAAGAGGGGAAAGTGCGCAGGTGTGTGAAGATAGCAGGAGGGAGGTGTAAGGGCGTTTGCAGGTCTGGTGGAGGGAACAGAGGGGTATGGGGAGGTAAGGGCCCACTGTGGAGGAAGTGGGTGGAGCCAGGGGGGAAGTGGGTGTGGCCTCCAACAAATATTTGAGCACCTGGACTTCATATTTTACAAATTAAGCATAACTAAGACGTGAGCCATTCATTTTATGCCAGCAACTCTAAGAAAGTTGTAGGCAGATGGTACTTACAGCAAGCGATGCCTCCTGTTTCCTGTCCTACCATGAGTCTGATGCAAAGGGCTAGAGGGCAGTTTATTTTGCCAGTTCTTATTCAGTGACAGGTGCTTGCGTAGAGGGTTTCTGCAAAGCTTTAAAACGTAGCATCTTTTAACCTCTTTTGCCATTTCAAGGTATATGGTGTTGTCAGGGTTGGTGATTGTGAGAATCTCAAAGTCTAATTTCCAGGGTTAATTGTCCTTGCTACGTGAATACTATCTGGTTCCTTACAAAGAGAGCGGGAGTAGTATGCCTTTCTCGTGGCCTTCCTTGGATAACCTGATCAGTCTCTCGGTTCCATTTGAGTTCAACTTCTTTTACTCCAGCTTGTCTTTTTCTCCCCACTTGGGTCGAATTCTTGGTCATTATTGGCTTGAGTTGTAATGAGCTTTTAGGTAGATGTAATATCAACATAAAAATCAGCCCTTAGAAACATGCATTTTGGGTGAGTACAACAGGACCCTTTATCACCTCAGAAGTAGATTTTGATTCGAGGAGGTGGAGCTTGATTAGGTAGATCAAATGATATTTTTAAACATTTCATGAAATTCTCTGTCATTTTCAATGCATACACAGACTATTTTTTAAATTTGGAGAAACTCATGGGCACATGCCGATAAATCTATAACGACTTTCTGAATGACTAATTCCAAAATGAGAAATAATTAATGGTATAACTGTAATAAAAGATGTTAGAATAGAACAAAATCTTTATAACTTTTTTGAATGAGGGCCCCCGTGGGTAGAGGTGGGCGAGCCTCTTAAGTCTCGAAGCAAAGGCCTGACTCTGGCTCAGCTCAGAGTCCTCTAGGATCCTGGAGCCCAAAACGAGCTGAGCTTTAAAATGGCTTCTGGCTGCCACCCACGCTCCACCATCGTATGGACAGAATTAAAAACAAAGCATAAGCCACTGGTGTTAAAAATGAGGGAAAGAGGTAGCCATTGAGTGGGTGAATTGCATAATTTGAAACCATAAAATCTGGAACCAATCCTGGCTTCCTTGTTTGACCAAATTGTGTGATCCTAGGCATATATTTTAATTTACAGAGGCAACTTTTTCTTCATTATCACATATGAGAGCACCTTCCAATGCGTGAGTTCATGGGGTGCACTGTACACAATAATCTGATGTATGAAGGTGAAAAGCTTCTGTATGTTAAAGAAGAACCTTTTTTATTTTATTTTAGAGTCTCATACTTTCACGTGATCTTTCTTGCATGATTTAGAACCCGACTATTTACACAGTTCGGCTCATGTGCGGGCTCTTAGAGCCCAGCCAGACCCTTGGCTCGGCTCTTAGAGCCCAGACAGACCCTTGGCTCGGCTCTTAGAGCCCAGCCAGACCCTTGGCTTGGCTCTAGCTGACCTCTCATTGTTAATTTGTTGGCTCGTAAAACCTCTACTAATGGCCTCTCCTCTCTCCACCAACATGTGCCTTTCTTTTTTGTTGACTGCCGATGGCTCTTTTTGTGTCACCGGACACCAGTTCGTTCTCAACCCACGGCTGCTTGAACTTTAGCTTCCACATCTCCTTTCTATTCGCATTTCTCCAAATACAGAGGAGACTTGTGGGTCGTTGCCCAGCCCTCCCAGGCTCAGGAGAGCAGCTCCTGGGGCATTGAAGGACTGTCGTTGGCTGAGGCAACATGGAGGGCCAGGTGCTTGGTCCCACAAGACCCTCCTGGCTTAACCACATTGCAGTTTTAAATGTTACTCACAAAACACATTTAACATGGAAAAATCTTTTTTTGTTCCTTTTTCATCATTTTGCATTCATCATAATTATTTCGTTTAATACCCACATTGTCACGCGTTGACCGTTTTAAACTAAAGGACTAACATTCAGGAGCAGGAAAAAATGTACATTCAATTTAATCTTGAATGAAAAGCAATAAAGGAACGTTTTCTAACACTAAATGGCACATAACCCCCCTATGCTGCACGAAAGAGGATGTCGTGCAATTTTGATTTTTCATTAGTCATCTCAAGACATTGACCTGAGCGGCTTTCTGTAGAACTAAACTCAAAGGTTGCAGCTACCTGGTTGGCAATAGAGCTCACCTGTGTAGAAAAACGATGCAAATGTTGATGCAAGCCAGTGTGGCTTGGACGTATTTACCCTTTGGAGTGTGCTAGACGCTGCTATACATCGCACACCCAATTCTATGTGAGAAGTCTAAATTGCCTGGACACATCTGACGCGAGTGGGTCAGATACGAGGACTGCTGAGGCCACCATGAAAGGGTGACGGGGAAAGGCACACGTTTGTGCTCAAGTTTATCCTCTTCCTTTCTACTTATGACAAATGCAGGGCATTTTGGTCATGACAGGACCAGAATAGTATTTCGGACCAGGCCGAAATATTTGTCCTGCTTCAGCCTTTATGTGTACATTTTACAACCATACTGCAGATACTTGGCGCCGACATTCTGTCTTCATTTTGCCTCTTTGACACACTGAGGAAAATAAAAGGGCTTCATTTCTCCCCAGTGTCCGTTTCTAACATGAAGTTGCAGCTTAATATCAGCTACACGTTTAAGGATAACACATAGCAGAAACGAGGCCATTTTAAGTAATTCTGAGGTCGGGCTCACGGCTGATGAGTTTTGATCTTAACTATTCTGGCCCGGAACTATGCCACATCGCTCTTCTCCTGCCAGGCACACCAGCTGTGGGACAAGGTGGCAAATGCAGTCTTCCCAAGACTATCTGTAAGGTAGCGGGTGGTCTTCCCAGATGTGGAACACATAGGTATTACTTCTGGCAGCTAGTCCAATGATGCAGGAGTTGTCCATTGCTAATGGATTACAACAAAAAAGCTCAAAAGGCCCTGCCTGCAGGTTCATGCTTGTGCAGAAAAGCTGCAAGTGAGAGTGGATAGACTGTGGTGGCCAGCTGAGAGAAGGCATGCCCCCAAACTGCGGATACTAGCATAGCTGCCTCGAAATAATCTGTATTCCACAGCAGTAGTGTTCAGCATTTATTTACACAGAGCTGAGTCCTGCCGATGGAATCCTTTCTTGCAGATTCCATTTGTCCTCCCTTTGGCCACCATCTTGAGAGGGAAAGTAGGAATGGAGATTGGTGAAATTCCTAACCCCCTGAAGGCATAGGCCAGGCGCTCAACTTTGTCTTCGGTAAGAGAATTGGGCACATGAAAAAGGGAGGGAAAATTCTGAAGAGGGTCCGCTTGGTGTAATCCCACGACAAGCATCCTGGATGGACTGTGAAACCCAGGCACAGGGAAGGAGGAAGGGGATATTGTGAATACAGTGGGCTTGTTGGGGCACACTGGAGTCCAATCCCATTAGGTTTACCATGACGGTAATGGCTGCGATCACCACCTCCGGTTCATAAGTAAGTCAGAGGGACCTCTAGTCGAAATATGATGGTCCCTCAAGGGCCCTCACAATTATTCTAGAGCGGACTCCAGTCAGGATGGAAGAATAGAGGCCCAGCTTCTGCTCTCCTGAATCTGAGCAATCACTGCTGTATGAGAGCCTTTTGTGGTGGCGTAGAGAATATGTCTTATGGTTCATGAAGGAAGGAGGCTCAGGCAGCACAAACTGCAAAAGGTGAAGAAGGAAGGTGTGACAAAGACAAAAACTCTTTTCAATGATTGCTCATTAAGCCAACAACTGAAGATATTTCAACAGTGGGGAAAACTGTGCAGCACAATGAGGCAGGCTAAGACAACCTATGATGTGCAGAGAAGGCTACAGCAGCTGCAGACATGCTTTTGGCTATATAAATTACATTTTCTCATTTTTCTGCCTAATTAGAGTGAGCAAGTGCTTGGTTAATGGAACTATAACATTTTTGTAGTAGTGGCAATAACAAGTCTGTTTTTACAGAGGAGGTGAAAAAAAGGGAAGCCTTAGAACTATCTGCAAAAAAAAAAACCTTATAAAAATTGTTGGTTTGGCCTCCCTGTAGGACCCTGGAAATTTGGAGACTTTGTTGCATGCTGAACAGTAAGATATAAACCCATGACAGAGAAAGAGGAGACTTTTATCTATCTAAGGAATGAGAACTAGTGAAGCGAGCTAGGGAACCAAGACTTGCTCTTGGGAAACAGCTGTGTTAAAATTATGACTTTTGGTGACCAGAGAAGTGGCGGAGGAGTGGGAAAACTTTTAACAAGCCACAGAGATTCCTAGACAAAAACATTTGGCTTATTTTATAATGTATCAAGCTACCTGAAAGCTGCTTATGCCATTGTGTTAAAACAGAAGGATTTTTGATGAATTTGAAACAGGAACCAAGGGTGACAACGGAACAAGAATCGCTGCTGTCACAGAACAGCCAATTCAGTTAAAGAAGCCATCTTCAGCGAAACATGTAATAGGGGTGTTTATTGCCTCAGCGTTGCATTGCAATGTTTTGATTTGATTCAAGGCGTTGATATGGTTACATATCTTTTGTGTTTTATCTGTTTATCAACAGTGTGATTATGTTTGGAGGGGCATGGCCTCACCCGTCTTAGGCTGCATTGCACGGTTGTCTATTATTGCCTTTTGAAGGTTGTACCAGTGTAGAAATCTCTCATCCTCTGTGTTGTACACAATGTTGTGCCCGGCCTCTGATGCTTTGGGTGTGGTAGTGAAAGGTGATGGACGCTGCCTCACCTCTGTTAATTTAGTAAGTGGTCTGCAGTGCAGTATTCATTATCAACAAGGGGAACTCCTATGCAAATGAGAACCTGAATATATATATATATATATATAGTGACATAAAAACTGTGGTTCGCATGGGTCTCGTTAATACTGTTCTTTGTGTAATCAAGCAGGGTACAATAGGTACCGGCAGCAGCATGGACACTGACATCAGGTTTTACAGGAGGCGCCGTCTGGGCCTGGATCTCGAAACAAGGAGTCTTGCATCAGGGAATGGGTACAGGCTGTTGCTTATATGATTAGCGATTGGAAACTGTAGTCCAAATGAAGATTCTTTGTGCTGTAGGCTATACACATCTTTCTTGCGCTCTTGACTAACCCTGGGCAAAGCACTACGCTACGCTCGCGTAGTTTGCGAAGTTTGCGCTACTTCGCACAACGCGAATTGCACGTAGCACAGTGCAAACACGCGTAGCGTAGCGGTAATTTTTTGCTTGCTCGCGGTCCTCAACGTCAAGTTGGCGACCGCGAGCAAGCAAAATGACATCCCGGCGAGACTTTTTCCTCGTTCGCGATCAGCAACATCAAGTTGCCGATCGCGAGCGTGGAAAATAAACCTCCCGGCGAGATTCTCAACGCGGGGAGGTCAGGTTTCTCATTGCGAGTGGTCGCGTATGCTCGCGACCGCTCGCGATGAGAAACTACCAGTCCGCGTTGAGAAAGCTGCCGCTCGAGTAAAAATCTACTCGAGCGGCAGTAAAAGACAGCTCGCACTGTGCAAGATGCCGTTTTCAATGATTGCACAGTGCGGACAAGCATCCGGCACTGTGCAATCATTGCGAACAGTGCACTACGCAGTTCGCGTAGTGCTACGCGTAGCTCGCGTAGTGCGAACTGCACTTTGCGTATCTTCGCGTAGCGCTACTTCGCGAACTACGCCCAGGCTTATTAAGTCTTGACACACAAATTGATATCATTTGTGCATTTTACGTCGCTGGGGTGGTGGGCGGGCCGGGGAGGTCCTCTGGGGTCAGTGCCCCATCTGTAAATGTCCTGGCTCCCTCCTAACTTGTGCATCACCACTGGCGACAGCAGCAGTCAGTGAAAACAGACCCTGTCCTATCAGTCTGGGAACAGCGATGTGGTTTCCGTTTACATTTCAAGTTTTACTTCTTGCATTCCCTAAGAGTGTTTGATTTTTCCAGGAGGAGTGGTGGTGGCGGCGGCGGTCCGAGCTCCTTGCCCCTTCCACAGACCATAGTAATGTTTAATTCACAGTCTGCTTAAAAAGTTGAAATGACTTTAATAAATATGGTATATTTATATACAGTTATAACGCACATGCGCACAGTCTTTATGATCGCCTCTTGTGAGTGGCCTGGCATGTTTTATCTGTGGCCCCTTGTTTGCCCCCCCCCCAACTTAAAAATCGCATCTAGAAACGCCACTGCACAGCGTGGAGGGCTGGAAAGATGGAAGGAAAGCACATGTAGTGCCTGCTTTGCTCGTTTTAAACTCATGTACTTTACAGGTATCATAAGATTAATGTTTGGTTTGGAAATAGGCAATAGTTGATGGGCATTTTTGTAACGTTAGCCTGCTCTGGTTGAGTCTTAGGGGATATTTACAAGCCCCTATCGCCACAGGATCGTCACTTTTATCGACGTATCTGTGGACGTAGGGCTTTCGCCTTATTCACAAGGCGGTGTTAAACGGTTGTACGACAGTGCAACGCAGGAAAATACATCGCATGCCTTTGCCTCGCATTTATTAGCACGCATGTTTTTACTGCGAATATGCATTTACAGCGCATGCCAATACCATGCATTGTTTTTAGATTTAAAAACAATGTATTTGTGGGGGGAGACCCCCCACCCCACCATCTTACCTTAAATACGTGGTATTGGCATGCATTGTAAATGCATATTTGCGGTAAAAATATGCGTGCTAAAAAATGCGTGGTAAAGGCACAACGAAGTAAAAACCTCGATGCAAAGGCTGTTTCCTGTGTTAAACCACTTAACATGGCTTAACGACGGATTGGGAATAAGACCCCCTTTCACGCTATACTTAGCGTGAAAGGGGTGGGCATTGGGTGTTACAGTGGGTGTTCTGCCGCAACACCCATTGATTTTGACACTGCCCCATATTTACAAGGGTGGCGTAAATATGGGGCAGCGCCAAAATTAACACCAGGGGAAACATGGTCTTAAACAGGCGCAACAAGGAGAAATGTTTAATTTCTCCTCGATTTTGCTGTTTCAATGTGTACTGCATTGTGCAGCATACATAGAAACAGCAAAACGCCATGTATGATGGTTTATGTGCAGAAAGGTGCCCCTTTCTGCACATAAATAATAATTTTAAAAATGACGAGTTGCAACTTCTATATGTGCTGCACATGCAGGACACATGGAAGTTACAAATTGCCAACTATGATTGTTTATGTGCAGGAAGGGGCACATTCTTGCACATAAACAATAATTTCCCACAACGCCGGCACCCTTGCACTACGGTGCAAGGGTGCCTGCGTTGGCACTAGGCAGCTAAATTTAGCGCCAGCGCAGGGAAAAACGCAGGGCTGCACCGTATTGTTGTAAATACGGTGCAGCCCTGCGTTTCTAAAGTGACGGAGTGCGGCGTTAGCCTTCTTGGCTTAACGCCACGCTCCGACACTTTAGTTGTAAAAATGCCCCTTAATATTTCATGTTCTTAGCCATGTTGTACTGTTCATAAATGGATTATATATTTCCTAGTAGAAGTAAACATTATATCAGATGGGTAGGACTTTGTCCCGTGCCCAGCCCAATTCAGCTTTGATTTGAATGTATAATTCCTGATTTGCAGACCTGTTTGATTTGACAATGTGCTTTTGTGCTGGTGTACATGCTCCCTTTTTCACGTGATGTGTCTTTATGTCGTTTTCTCTTCAAGCCTTGGAGGGATCTCGAGCAGGTGGTAGTTTGCTTTAAATTCTAGTATTTTATTTTTGGAAAAAAATCCCTATGTCATGACAATATATACATATTTGCATTTCTTGGACTGTATATGTAAATGTATATTATAGTAATATTTCGGAGCTATTCTATTTTGAGTGTCAAAAATGCTGATTTGCTATAGTTTTTATGTGGTTTCTTTATACATGTGTTCGGGGTCGGGAAATGTTTTCTTGATGTTTATAAGCTATGTATAACACGTGTGATGACTGGTCCCATGTAACTAGATCACCCACTTTCTTCAGTGAAGAAGAAAGTATTTCATTTCTCTGGCGAATCCATTTATTTCAGAAAGCTGGCTAAGTCTTGAAGTGCAGTGATGAGATTTCTAGGTGCTTTGAGCCTACACCTATTGTGTCACTATTTGTGCTACCATATTGCCCTTAATGGTTTTAAGGATACAAAACTGAGGTATGTTTTGGCCCAAATAGATCTGGAGAGAACCGAATAATCTGTGTAGCATCTATGCTCCTGTTTATGTACTGGAGGACTTCTGTAAGGAATCCTGAAAGGTGTTGGAAACTCTTAAGTAGAATAAAATATTTTTTGGGTGATAAACTCGGTGTAGTGCAAGATATTGTGCTGCATAGGTCAGTGCCCGCAAACTCAAGGAGGGAGCTTTGCAATCTGGTGCATACACTTCAGCTGCGTGATGTATGGAGGTTGTCGCTTTCACAAGGGAGATATTATATCATTTACTCTCCTTTTACATGATCTCCCCTCATACATTGTCTTTTGTGTAGTGCCAAGGGATAAATCACAATTGGGATAGAATGGCGTAGCCGGGGAGTTCGTAGCGTCTGATCATGTCAACGTATTTTTGGATATATACAGGTAGTAGTATTTTTACCCTGTTTGTTGAAGAGAACATCATAGTTTGATTCCTTGCTTGCAGATTTACACTGTTTATGTACATGAACTAATTTTCCCAAACACAATATGTGCGAGGTGCATTGAGGGTAACTTTGAGAGGAGAAATAATTATTTTTTCCAGTCACAAAATGGTCTAAGGAAGGCTAAAATTGCTGAATGAATGCAGTAGCTCAGACAATAGGGAGATTCAAATATCTCCCAACGATTTAGGGTTTACTTGATTAGCCTCTTGGGCCTTAGGGCTGTGGATTTCATTTCCTCTACTCGACAAGCTTCTTGGAGGCAGAGAATCTTTGAGCAAGTAGCCTCAAAATCTCCAGCCACTGCACACGTTATCTGTTATGGTCCAGTCTTGAAGGAGTGTGTGCTTTATTTCAATCAGATCTTTATTAAAGCTTTAGGGTAAAGAAATGTAAACATCTAGGGAACATTGAGGCTCCCTATTTAAAATACGATGTTTTTTCTCCTTTTGGAGGATAAACCTATAGTTGAAGAAATCATACAGATTAAACAAGTGAGATCAGGTAAGGTCTTGTAGTAGATGACCTCCCATTAAACTTTAAGAAACATGTTTTGATGAATTTGCTCCATTTTTTGTAGTGCTTTTAACACTTAAATTAGAGATATTGAAATTGCTGACTCTATGAACATGACAAAGACCCATCTTACTAGCAAGCCAAAGAAGGATGCAAATAAATAAAACATTTCTAGTCCCACCTTCTTATTAAATGTAGATACAAATGCTTGTGAAATATCTTTTGTCAATGCTTTACTAGAGTTTCAACATTGTGGTACATCCATCACAAACATAGTATATTAAAATAAAACTCATAAGATCTATTAGACAGCTCATTAGTGGGATTGGTACCACCAAGTTTACTATGTTACAGGCAGCAGAAGTGTCTTGGCACTCTGAAAAAGTATTTCATAGCGTAGGTGGGGTAGTGAAAATATGTTTCAGAACAAATTAGGCTTCGTAGCCAAAATTCTGACTAATGGTCCTATCTGATTCAAGGGTCTCTAAGGGGTTTGACACTGCCTCCTTTATTATGACCTAGCATTCAAGCCACTGGCTACATACATAAGTAAGGACGAGGACATCAAATATGTGCCAGAGAAGAGAAGACATTAATATAGGCAGGTTGCATGCTGCTTTTTGTTGCAAACCCTGAGCAAGCTGTTTGGCCCTTATTAGAAGGTAGGTTTAATATTTGGTGAAATTTCTAGGCAAATTGGTTTAAAAAGCTTATCAAGTACAATATTAGAAGGGTGGAATGGGGTAACCTACTTAAAAATCACAGTAGCGAGAGAGGTCACTAATATGATTAGTTTACACTTGTGTCCTGTTTAAATCCTGTCTTTATGATTGTAAAAGATGAAATGTTTAAAAATGAATTTATAGGGGAAAATCAATGCAGCTAAAATGTGTATTCTATCTAAGGTGTTAATTATTCTTCTGTTAGATTGGGTTGATAGGGACAGCCCTGAGACCAAAAGAAAAATATTCATATTGTAGAGGCATTGTTTAAAAAGTGTTCAGCGGTTCTCAGAAATTGGGTTATTAATTTTGGAGGGGTGATCCCTCCAAATTAATAAACACAGTCTGGTTAGATGAAAGCACACTTGTACAAAAAATCTCTACTCAATCCCTGGTAGCTATGAAAAGTCAGCAGACCCTCGCCAGAGAAAGTGTTTTCAGATCAAGCAGTGCCAACACCTTTAAACTATGGAATGCAACACAATTAAAATTACAAAACCAATTTAGAAAAATAGAGCAAAATGTAATGGCTCAACGACCTAAAGGGAACCAAAGATATGGTTTTGCATAATCCTGTCAAAGACTGTACCTTCAGAAATAATCTCTGCAATGGAAGGCAAAATCATCCAGCAGGGCAAGATACAAAGCTGTGGCTGATGAGAGTCCATCAAAGTTGGATACTTTGTCATCAAGCTGCTGCTGAAGCTATTGTTTTCTTGCCAAATAGCCAAGCGGGACATAATTGTATTTCATGGCCGCCGAGGGTGATTTGTCGGTTGAATAAAATTACCGCAATCCAAAATTTTACTTCCAGATTTAGTTACATTTTTGGAAGTCAGAATCCTTCAGCGGGCAAGGCTGGAGGTTATAGCTGGCTGGGCTCTACGAGGCTGGATACCTTTACCACAAGATTCCTCTCAACTCTTTTCAGTGCAACAAAAAGCTCAGAGTGGGATGAACCTGCTTCCTTGCCCATCTATGGTGCAACCTTTCTGGACAGGCCTCAGCACTTTGTTATTACCCTCCAGAGGTCGAAAAGGTGACTAAGTCACACTTTTCTCCAATAATTACGAAAGTTCCCTCTGGCTAATTCTGCAGCCACTAGCTCTGTGGGGCTGCAGTCCTCTGTGGTCAGCTGGGCCCTCTTGGAGTCAGGAGTTCTTCTGCTTTTTGTGTCACTGAAGCAGGAATAAAATAGGCCTGCCATTTGGCCTTTGAAGAGCAGGTCCAGTCCCCAGGTGCCAGCAGGAGTCAGAAGTCAATGAGTGAGTCGTCTTCATCTAGTAGTAGTTAGGAGTCTTTTGACTTCCTGCTTTGTTATTCAGGTGGAGTCTTTCCAGTTATGGAAATATTCTAAGGAGATGGTGATAGAGGTGCCAGATTTATCCTGTGCATTGACAAGTGATTGGAGACATTCTTTCACCCAATTCTCTTTTCTCATATCCCCACCTCCTTTGGAAACACTCCCTTTTTGTCTTACTATAACCTTACCCAGAAACCCACATTTCAAAAATGGAGGTCTATCTTCAGCTTCTTGGTCATTGCTCTATTTAGTTGGGCTTTCCTTCCACATAGAAGGGCCCACCTGGTTCTCTTACCCAATGTAACTGGTGTCTGGTTGTCTGGGAGGGTTCTGTGAATGAATAAAAGAGATCCTCCCTGGCATCTGTAAGTCAAGCTGTACTGCTAAGGCTATCCTTTGTTCTGCCAGCTGTTCCTGTCCACTTCCAGATAGCTAGTCCCTGTTAAGTGGTCAGCAGGTAACACACTGTCTCTGTCTTGGGCTCAGAGGCAGGCTATTGTATTGTCTTCTGAGCAAGTGTGGTAACTCAGCCAAGGATGTCTATTCCAGTCCTGAAGGTGTGATGAGTGGGAAACAGGAAGCCTAAAGTAAAGTTTTGCAAAGTCACTTTTCTACTCAAACTATCAACAATCTGATTTCACCATGGAAACTCAAAATCATCAGATAGGCAATAAAAAGTAAATATTTCCCCTCAAGGACTATCCTGAGCGTTAGATCCTGTTTGGAAATAAATAATATATAGAAAATTCAATGGCAATATAGTAGCCAACTGCAAATCTGATGCCTTGCTATTTCAATACAACTACATATCAGACTCCTGCCTTCATAAAATACCAAGATCCTTCTACCAAACAGATCCAAAAATGTGTGTAGACCACTGGGATTCTTGCGTTCTTCATTTTTCGCTCTTCAGTTATATTCATGCAGGAACATATTGGGGCACTGTCTCCACATCACACTTGCACAATAACCCATCAAAGTGAGCCATCATACGTAGTAGGTTGGAACAGTGTTAAACCTATTGTATAAAGTTGATCTCCAGAAGAAACAAATCACCCAGTTACAGCCAGTACAAAATACAATAGGACAGACACGATTGCCTGTGGCCTCAGTAAGTTGAATTAGCCGAAACCAGTTTTAAAGAAACATCATGACCAATAAGAAGAAGAATTTATCAGGTTTCACAATTATATTTAATATACTGATGATATGATGAGAAATATCAGATGTGCTTTTGCCCAAAGATGGCATCACAGGAAATGACATCATGTGACGTGGGACCCTGATCGTAGGAGGCAATGGTGCCCCATCTGCCCTAGATTACACCATAAGAAATAAATGACAAATTACATAAATGAGTCCCCGTGCACAGTGTGGCCAGTTAATATCTAATTAACACATTTTCATTACCCTTAGGCAGTGCAGTGTTGAGCATCTATTTCTGAATACAGAACAACTTTCACCTTTATTGGTGATTGTTGGATCTGGTCCTTTTTTCAGGGTTATCCCGACCCTTTTGCCTTCTTCTTCCTATTTTTCGGACCCTCTTTTTGTTGGCTTTAGGACTCTGGGCACTTTACCATTGCTAAAGTGCATGTGCTCTCTCCCCTAAAACATGGTTTGATTGGTTTACACCTGTTTGGCATATTTAGTTTACTTATAAGTCCCTTGTAAAGTGGTCTGTGATATACCCAGGGCCTGTAAATTAAATGCTACAAGTGGGCCTGCAGCACTGCTTGCGTTGCCCACAGAAGTAGCCTTTCAAACCTGTCTCAAGACTTCCACTGCAGGGCCTTCGTGTGCAGCTAACTGCCACATTGACTTGGCATTTAAAACTATTTGCCAAGCCTTAAACTCCCCTTTTACTACATATGTCACCCCTACAGTTGGCCCTAGGTAGTCTTATGGGCAGAGTGCTGTGTAAGTAAAGGGTAGGACATGTGCCTTTATGTGTGGCATGTCCTAGTAGTGACAAACAGCCTATTTTGTTTCTCACTACTGTGAGGCCTACTCCTCTCATAGGCTAGCATTGGGAATCCCCTTATATATGTTTAAGTGGTAATTCCTGATCTGAGGGGAGTAGTGTTGCCATGTTTTGTGTGTTTGGCAATAAAGCCTTCTTACTGGTGTAGTTGGATTGTACATTACTATTTTAGAAAGTGAGCATTTCTCTGTGCTTATGACTCTTTGTGCTTTGCAGCCGGACTCCAATCCACATCTGAGTTACAGATACACTTTGTGCATACTTTCTAGACATCCATCACACAGGAAGGCTTGGGTGTGACAGGGTTACATCTGCATTATCTGCATACTGATGGTCTTCCTGGGCTGTGGGAGAGAGAGGGGCGTTCACACTTTACATTTGTATAGGCTGTGTCCTGACCTCACACAAAGGGTTGATTTACACCCTACCAATGTCTGGAGCCAGGGCTGGGGTTAAAAGGGATTCTTGAGTATAAGTACAGGGGCTCTGACCCCATGTTTTCCGAGCACTCTGGATCTGGAACCAAAACTCTGTCAGAAGGACTGCTGCACTGCTTAAAGGACTTATCTGGGCTGCTTTTCTGCTGTTGCCTTGCCGCCTGCTAATTGGGTAGCCTAAAGGACTGACTGGATTGCTTTTCAGCTTGTTGCCCTGCTTCCAGCTGCTTCCTAACTCTAGTCTAACTGGACTCTACAGGCTGCAGATTGCCAGAGGACTGCAGAGCTACCAGGAGGAACCTCCATCTGAATCACTTGCTCCTATGTGCTGGCCTGCCTGGCTGCTTTTCCCTGCTCTGTCCCCAGTGTCCGAAGGGCTTGTTGGTTTGCCCCACCTGTTTATTGTGGAATCTCAGGGGCATCAAAAAATTCCCTCTATGCACTGCTTCTGGACCCGGCTCTAGTGGTAGCGAGTGGTGAGTGCTTTATTGTGTCCTAGCGCGTGTTGGGCATTCTTCATCCTCCCCAGATTGCCAGGGTGTGTTGTTCTGGAGTTGTGGGGGACTGATCCCTGTATTTTGCAACCAATTGCATGGAGACCGCTGTCACTGGCCCAACTTTGCCTGCGTTACGCACCTTATCCCCAGTGAGGATGGCGCCGGCTTTAGGGGCTGTGTGCTTCTCCCCGTTGCCCCACTCTGCAAAGGAACGCCGTGGCACTGAGAGAAGCCCCAATTCATAATAAAGTTGCCTGGAAACTCCGGGCACCAAGGAACACAAGGCCCCACCCCTCGATCTTGCCGACTTCTGCCGCGAGGATTCCCCGCTCCTTGCCGAGGGACACGGCACATCCCCAGTGCCCCAGCCACCGAAGAGAGGAAGGAAGACCGCTGCTTCATTACTCCGACACCGGAGGGGTACTGTTCAGGGCAGCCGCACCGTGTTGCAGGAAGAGTGTGGACGGCAGCCCCAACCCCTGTTCTTTTGGATTGTAGACACAGGGGACCCCATGAGGTCCCCCCGCTAGTCTCTGCTGTGTGTGTGCCCCCCTGTGAGCCGCACCTGGGGGATTGGTTCCTGCGCAGTAGTCTTGCGGAATGAAACCTCACAGGAGCCCCCGTTTTGTGGCATTCAGGAATTGGCTGCAAATTATCGTATCACTTAAAATAGAAGTGCAGGTGCGCTACAACCTATGTTTTGTTATACCTTATGCGGTGCATTCCATGTAATATTCATTCACCTGATCTTACCTACCATTTGACTTTTCTTGTGATATCAGGACACTGAGGGATATATCCCAGAGCACCGTATTGTGCCTGGCAACTATATAAGGATACCCAGGCATTAGTTTCAACTAGGTCCATAAAGGTTACTGTAACCCTGCTAATGGGAGGGCAGGTGTCCTTGTATCCATGTTTGCCTACTGTGAGGTGTGGGTTTCTCTGCTTCATTGCATGCTCTAAGTTATTACCAAAGTATGTCGTTTTTGTGGCCTTGCATTCCCCAGGATATCGAATACTGTCTGAGTAATGGTGTAATATGCAAAGCATTTAGGATCCACGTCTAATGTCCAAAGTATTTATGGTTCATGCATAATGTGCCAGTTAATTATGATCTATGTCACTTTTCGTCTTACGATTTATATACAATAGAGAAACATATTTTCATATAATCCGGTGTGGAGTCACTTTTGTGGTGTCTTCATGGTGTTACTGTGTGAGCGGGTTGCGCAAATGCTTTACACATTGCCTCTGATGATAAGCCTGCCTGCTCTGTGCCAAGGTACCAGAGAATGTGCACAGGTTATCTTTGGTGTGTAACTTACTTGCCCTGATTAGAGTGGTGGGTTCTGCCTGGGTTAGGTGCATAACCTAGCCAACCGGAAACCCAATTTCTAGCACTAATTGGTCATTCTCTTCCTGCTCATGGATAAGGCTTATACCTCTCATAAACTAAAACAAGTTTGTATTTCAGCACTAGGTGAGAGGAATGCAATTCAACTCTCTGCCTTGATTTCAGAAAGCTGTTGGTGATTTTCTCCTGCCTTTAGCCACTGAAGATATTTAATCTGCAAATTTCCCAAGGGTAGTAGTAAAACTCAGTAGTTAAAAGTGTTTCTGCAAAACTGATAAGTCATTGAATACATTTAATAGAGCAAGAGATTATGAATTTCCATAAATGTAATAGGGCAAGTGTCTCCAGTGTCTCCCCAAGGAAAAGTGGAACAAAGTGTAATGTCAACTACTCTACATCATTCACAAAGTCTAATTGGGCTCAGGTACCTGCAAAAACCTAGGATACCAGCCCCTTCTTTATTCCCTGTCAGTCCTAGAATCTGAAGCTTTGCAATTTAAAAATGTTCCATATACTTTACCACAGGAGGACTCCACAGTTGGGCTGGAGACCACTGCATGGTAAGAGTATAGATAAAATTTGAAAAGTTTATTAAACTTAAAAAAGATAATAAAATATGTTTAGGATACATATTAATGACACATATATTTATTTTAAATACAGAGCTCAATTAAAAAGATGTGATAGCACGATTAATTTAATTTTAAATGAACTATTTAATTTATGTATAATAAATTACATGAAAATTATTTTACTGAAGTTTTAATTAAAAAGTAAATTTCCAGCTAATGTAAAAAAGAATGCATCAATAAATATTAAAAATGATGCATAGATTTTATTATAAGTACTTTATTTATACTTTAATAAAATGTATTGTACATTATTTTTTAAACGCAAAAAAGTTATTAAAATATTTTATAATCAATTAAAAAATATGTACTAATTGTATACATTATTTTTAACAATAAATATGTTTCATATTTTTAAATATTTTAAATAAATCAACTTACTTTAACATTTTTTTCAATGGTGTTTTTTTAAAAGTTCCTAACTCAATTGTTTTCTACTAGAGGTTTTTTTTTTTTGTGATAACATACGTAAGTTAGGCTACACCCTCTTTTCCAAAGGGTGGGAGGCATGCAAGTCCACACTTTTCATTAACTTTAGCATTGGATTTTGTGAATAGCTAAAAGTAATAAAGTTAATCAAAAGTGTGAGTAACCTACATAAGTAACTCACACTTATGAGTACATTTACATTTGTGAATAGACCTGTGGGTGTTTCATCCAAAATATGCAGTTACACTGTAGCCAACTCCAGTAGAAAGGTTTGTCACCTTGGTCAAAGCGATGAGAGAGATTATTTCGATCCTCTACAACCTGTGACTCGATGCCGAGAGTAAACCCTCTATCTCCTCCAAACCCAGTGGGAGGAAATATCATGAAAGCAGAAAACAGACAGTGAAAATTCCTATTGCGTGAAATTCCCCCAAAAATGTGTGCAGTATTAGGCATAGAATCACACTATAAAGTCTCATTTCATTGGTACCTATGCCCAACACAATTGCACAAAATATTTCCACAAACTAGTGAACTATGTTGGAGAAGCTAACCTCAAAGAGGAGTTTTGCCATATATGGGGGCACTGTCCACACATTCAGCCTTACTGTACCGAAATATTAGCAGCAATATAAACATTCTGGGAAATCTGCTACCATCAGACTTTGCACCTGCAGTCTTGGAGTTATTTTCACTGCAGCTGGAGTGTCAAACTAAAATGGATTGCTGGATTTTGTGGAACTGCTTGGGAGCGTCAAAACAACTTTAGCCTCACACTGGGAGTTAAAAGTTGCTCCCTCACTATCACTTAAGACTTTGCCATCTTATGGCGATGGAGAAACTGGTAGGCAAATCTCCATAATACAGATAAGAATTTCGACGAAGTGGGTGGGGGGGGGGAGGGTGGGGGGAGGGCTTAATCACTTACCTATTGAAAGACTTGCCAAGTTGTTCTTACCCACCAAAATTGCTCTGAAGTAATTGTGCCATTGCTGAAATACAGCACTTGTATAGCATGCCCAGATTGTTTGAAATGTGTGTGTATCCAGGGCTCGAGTCAAGGGTAGACGCACTGGCGTAACACAGGCCCCTGAGGTGCGGGGGGAGAGGGGGGGCAAGCTCCAGGGCGTCCCTTCAGTACAATACTCTGGATGGAGAGCTCCTGATTGAGTCCGGAGGGGGCCCCTCCACGAACTTTGCAGGGGGGCCCTCTCGAGTTTCGTTATGTCACTGGGTAGACGCAGGTAGAGGCCGTCTACCCACTATTTTTAGAGGGTAGACTGCGTTTATCCTGCTGCAAAGCTGGCCGCTTTCAGCGGAGTGCCACGTTCCTTTCCTAAATTCACAGAAATATGCTGAACTCATCCCGGTGTCATTTTCTGACACCGGGACACTTTCAGCAGCGCCTGCACGCAGTCTGCCTTTGTTCCAGCAGAAATGTGCAGGTGTGGAAAGGGCTTTTCAGGTTTCAGCTTCTGGCTGGGAGCTATCAGGAGCCTCACACCTAGATGCAAAGGAGGGGAAGCAAAGGCTCACATCTTATCACTTCACAGGTACTTAAGAGAGAAATGCTTTTGACTTTGTTCAGCTCATGTGTATATAAAAGATATGCACACACTACAAGAATGTCAGAAGTGTTGGTCGCTCCTGTATTTACACAAATAACAATTTAAATACCACAATTTTGTTTTATTTCTTTTATAGCGCTTTAGCACTACAGTAGTGCTAAAGAGTTATAAAAGAAATAAAACAAAATAGTGGTATTTAAATTATTTGTGTACGTGTGATGTAAAGCGCTCCGACACCCTCCAGTGGGATGAGTAGTGCCACTATTCATCCCAATGCAGAGTGTCAGAGCGCTTTACATCACATGTACAGATTATACATTGACAATAAATCATATGTGTGCACATCAATATAATGATGTGTTACATAAGACAGTGAGGGTTACAAGGTGTAGGAGCCACATGTCCTTCATACCTCGCTGTGCTATATTAGAAGGATTACAATTTATGAACTGCAAGTAACAAAAGGATCTCTGTCTTAAAAGCAGTGACCCACTTACCTATTTACATGAAATAAAAATCTGTAATCTGTGTGTTACATATTGTGCTTTGCAGGAGACATATTTACCTTCTATGCTACTTCGATTCAAAACTAGAACTAGGCAAAACACAGATCTCTCCAGCAAATACGTTATCCTCCAGAGTTATCTTACCATTATTATTATTCCTTGAGATTTAACTGGCACACAAAGATCTCTGCAGCAGGTGCCATAACCCTATAAGAAATGTCAAAATACAGACATTGCAACCAATTAAGCAGAACAGATTTACTGACACGTTTCTCCTTCTTGCTATTTTTCTTTGTGGCAGAGTTTTTAAAAAATGTATAAGTTGAGGCCAAGATTTTGCATTGTGGTTGCGTCAATATTTTGGCACAACCCCAATGCAAAATCTAATTTGTTAAATACTGTAATGCGCTCAAATGTGCTCATGAAAGACCTGCTAAACATATGTGAGGTCTTAAGATCTGATGTCACTTCCTGTGGGGTCATGGGTTGTGATGCTACTTCCTATGATGCCACATGTAATGTCTCACACCGTGATGTAACTTCCTGTGATGTCACACGCGGCGATGCCACTTCCTGTTATGTCACACACAGTAATGTCACACGCGGTGATGTCACGCGCAGGTATGTCACACCCATTCTGCCTAACTTGGTGAGCCCCCCCACTTCTTTTCTTAGGACTTGAGCCCTGTGTGTATCTCAATTTAGGATTGGGGGAACAGAGTCAGTTTGGAGGTGTGAGGGGTGCACATCGTATGAAATGTTCTGTGGATTTCATTTTGGGCGGCAAAACATTCACATTTCTCCATGAGAAAATCTAAAGCATATTTTCACTTAATAACGTCTTTTTTCCCACTGGGAAGATTTGTCTCCTTGGAGAAGCCATTTATCTTACACCCCAGTTGATTTTGGGGTATCCCCTTCATTATCCAGTTTTGGAAAAGGATTTACTACTATCTCATCAGCAGGTAATGTCAAACCTTTTTCAGTGTGGCAAAGGGTCGAAGAGAGGTTTGTGAATACCTAGGAAACTATACGATTTTGGCATTCCAGTCCAATAATTCCCACTACCCTCCTGTTCCCCACCCACCCACTTGTAAATACCTTCCCAAAAACACTTGTGTGAGTAAATCCATTTAGGTCTGCAAAACCCATTTTTCCTGAATCAGAAAAGTGATTTTGCACTTTTGATTTCGATCAGATCCTTACTTCCGTCGACATGGTTGACTTGAATACATTTGCTAATCCTGTCTTTATTACATACATGTAAGGGGTGTGCAGCTGTATCTGTTTTAGGTGGATGAGAGCGCGGTGCCCAATGAATGTATGTAAAGAGAAAACTGGCAGCCATTTAGTGGTGCTGCAGATCATTGGCTCAGACCCTTTTAATTGCACACTGTCATTAGCATGCACACAACAGCCAAGTAGAAAAAAAGTGACACAAATAGAATTGTATAACTGGCAATAAAATTGGAGACAACAAAAAGATCAATTTAATCACCAAGTAAACTACACTAATTAGGTGCTGGATATAAAGAAAGAAAAAGCAGGGCTTGAACATCATTAGGATAATTAATTCATCATTAGGAATTCAATTGGGATATCTAAGGCGTAGTAGATTTGCAAAGAACTAGAAATCACTGTAAATCATTGCAAGTATAGCTGATGACTGTGTGAGGTATAATATGGTTAGGACAGAGGTGAAAAATGCAGGTGAGAGAAATAGTGAGGGAGCATATCAAGTTAATATATAGGTGTGACATTCATATATTGAAACAGAAGGTGCTCAACATACCATATGCAAAATGGTACTAGCAGTAGGAATTGGAAATACTGAGGTCTCTGCTCATTTATGTAACCAAATCCAGCCCTTTGACAAATAAGTGAGCTGTGGGCAGGGCCATCTTAACAGTATTATTGGCCCCAGGGAAAGCAGTGCACTGGGCCCTGCCTGCACAACCACTCTCAGAAATAAAAATGCTTAACGGTAAATGAGTGTTAAATTCTGGTCTGCATGGGGCCCCTATGCTCGTGGGGCCCCCAATCAACTGCCCAGCGTGCCCATGCGTTAAGACGGCACTGTCTGTGGGCTGGACATGAGGGGGAAGTCTAGTGTACGCTGATTAAGTGGGGGTTTGATTGTTCAGAAGCTGAATGCCCTCTGTTTTTGTATTGAAGTTGCAGGGCTTCACACGCTGCCTTGAGGGCCCTGTGTCTATTTAGTGACTGATGAGTTTGGATTTGGGATGGTTATGAACCTCACACCACTAACCGGAAAGGCACTGCAAGTGATATGGCGTGCTAGAATGTTGTCCACCAGCAGTGAAGGTGCCAAAAAAAGGGAACTCTCTCAACGCCTTTGTGAGGAAACAAAGGACAGTATTGCTTTAATGTTGACAATAAATTTCCTCTTTACCGAAGAGACCTTAGACATAGTTAACATAAATGCTCACCAGGAGGTTGACCGTGGATCCCTCTAAACTAGCATTCACACCTCAACAAACACATAAATCATTACTAAAACATACAACGAAACACCAAGCAAGGTAGTAACAGAACTGACAATGTCTAGCTAGCTACAAAGAAAGTATCCCCTATTTCAACTGCCCTTATAATCTTTGTCTGGGCAGACATGATGTCTAGATGACTTTTGATTCTCCAGGTGGCTCGGTAAATCATCTTGTCTTGATAATTCTCCATTGGCTATTTGATATATCATAGAAAGTGGCCCTGAATATGGATGAACATTGAACTCAATGATGACTCAAAGTCTCATTGTATATCAAGGCGAGGGACTCCTTCTCGAACTGTGTAGCTTTCTTTCAGCTAGTACCATTTGACTTTGATATGATTTGGTTTATGAGAGCAGCATTAGAAAAACGTTTTAAGAGATTGGAACTCTAGCAGGGACAACTTGAAGCACCCTAGTAACTGGACATGGACTCTACATTATAAAGTTTAATGTACGAGCAAAGAGACAAGAAATTGCCTTAGGTGGGTGATATTAAGTAGAGTATTAGCGTAAAAGCAAAATATTAGATTTATTTTCTGTTTTATGTGATATCAATATTGAAGTGTTTAAAAACTAAATAACGTTAATTTGATATATATTCAGTGAGCATAGGATGTGTAAAACTGTAAATAATGTGTGTATTTGAATGTTGTAGATAAAGGATGATTCACTTAACTAAACACCTGTTTGTGTAGCCAACAATTTATGGTGGCATATATCCTTATTTGAGGATGTCAGTTAATGTGGATAGTTCATCGACTTTCACAAATATACAAGCCAGGATGTTTAGTGAGACTTTCAATTCAGGACTGGGCACGAGATCGAAATGGTAAACTCTGCAACACACCAACAATGACTTCCAAATAGGCATTAAAAGACAAGATAGAGATTTAAACATATACGATTTATAGTAGCATGAAACAGAATGCAAGAGGATGCTCTTTTTTGTTGACTGCCTCAGACGTAAGGGGAGTTAAATGCTTCTATTAGCACAAACTGCCAAACATGAAGGGTAAAGGGAGATTTTAAAGACCAAAGAGCATGTCTCCTTAACTCATAATGCCAACACAAAGATGCTTGTGGTCTGCGAATTATGTGGCTAGTTATGCCACAGGCACCCCTCTATCTACTCTGTCACTGACTCCCTAAAAACACTTGCTTGTTAAGGATGGAGACTCACACCCACCCTAAGGCGGCATGCTTCATCATACAGTAACTACTCACATTACTGACGTAAGCTTGTGGTGTGGGCATTGACCCTCCAACACATGGAGGGTAGCACTTTAGAAGATGGTCCAAAAGAACTGAGGGGCAGATTTACAAGAAACTAACGCAGCGTGATGCCGCAAGTCATTTTGCTGCGCCGCATTACATTAGTTTCGAAGCACAGGGATGCGACATATTTACAGCAATATGTTGCATCTCTGTGCTTCCCCCTGCGCTGGCGCACAAACTGCTGCCATGCGCCGCCATAGGCACCCTTGCACCATGGTGCAAGGATACCTGCGTCGTGGGGAGTTTGTTTTTGTGCAGGAAGGGGCACCTTCCTGCACAAAAACAATAATTTGAGGTGATTTCCTCTTCCAATGTGTGCTGTAGAATGCAGCACACATTGAAAGAGGAAAAAATCGAGGAGAAATGTAGACATTTCTCCTCGTTGCACCTCGCTACGCTACGCCACCCCCATTTCCAGATTTACGATTCCTCATAAATCTGGAAATGCATCAGTGTACATGGGTGTTGCGTGGGAACACCCACAGCAATCCTCATGTCACGCCCCTAACACGCAAAGTGTTGCGTGAAAAGGGGCGATATTTACAAGCACAGGTAAAGTCACGCATGGTGGCTTTACGTGTGCTTGTAAATATCACTCGTATCCGAAAACAACGGTTCTAGCGGGAATACAATAAATCTATACTGGTAATTAAAAATGCACAATCGCGATCAATTAGGGTTAAGGATGTCAGAAAAAGAGAGCCTCGCAGACTTGGTGTTCATAATAATTCTTTTTTTATCCAAATTTTTATAATTCAAAAACAATACATACACCGACCGAGAAGAACCACAATAGTGATTATATGTCCCAAGCAAATGAAACCATCTAATACATTGTGAACAGACATGTGATATATACAGAACTTGGTTTCCACAATTATTGAAAAAGACAACGACCACAACATGAATTGATAATAATTATAGCCTCTGTGTACAATAGTCAGAGCTATTTAAAATGGTTCGCTATCAATTGAGTCGACGACGTTTCGACCCTCTTGCAATGTGGGGTCTCCTCAGGACCAAGGGGTAAGGGACAATCTGATGGTAGTATTACAGCCGCGTGAGAGGCACATAAAGTGTGAGACACCCGTGAAATGAGAAAGAAGAAATTAATACTCACACGGGGACTCGGTCGAGCACCCCGTGTGAGAGACGAAGGGCTGTGAACTGGTATTAATCAATTGTGGCTCAGTTACAATAGTGGGCAGGATCAACACCACTCAATGTAGTGGTACCTGAGCAGGATCCTCCGCTGGATAGATAAAGTCGCGGGACCGGTAGTGCCACGGCAGGAGAATAAGGCTTTTGAAATATGCCACATAGGATGAGAAATGCTCTGGTCGTCTGCCTGGTAACAATGGCCAATAAATGTAAATATCACTCAGCAGGTTCCGCCGTCGGTGTGTCACGCAACGTGACGCACCGGCGGCACAAGGGGCTTGTAAATCTGCCCCTGAGTCTATGTGAGCAACAAGGTGTGGGGGTGTGCAAAATGAAACAAGAATTTAAAATATAACTACCTCTTGGTGAATATAACTGTGGCTTTATTATGTGTCTCGTCTCCAAGAGATACAATTAAAACTAAGAGGGGCAACAGTCAACCAAATAGTTGGTAAGAAGTCAACATGTTTTTGCTTGCTTAAAACCCTCTAGGAAGGTGTAAAGGCATTCTTCAAAGCCAGTGTCAGAACCCTTTTCAGAAGGCTAGAGGGCACGCGGGGGTTACTGGGCCCAACCTTGGTGGTTTAGGCCTTTTACAACTGATGTCCCGGGGCCCTACTTACTATGAATCCTACTACACTGGGCCAAGTACCCCTTCTGCACTTGACTGTGGTCAAGCAGTCAAGGCTCCCTCGGAGAGATGTAGATATAGGGCGGTGAACAGGACTCATTACTAAAAGTGCAAACAGTACGAACAATAAATCAGTGTTCAGCCAGATACTTGCTTTTACAAGAAAAAGTAATATTTTATTTATAACCCTACACAGGCAAAGTCATACGACAAGTAATAACACAATCCCCTTGAGGTCGGGCGCTAGCGGTTGTCAGGCAAATCCCTATCCCACCCTCCTTCATGTAACATGTTTGGGGTTATTACCCATTCTCCGGTGGCCGGATCCAGGGAATGCTCACTATTATTACGGAAGAGTTCCCCTTTGACTCTTCAGAATTTTAGTAAAAAGTGTCTGTGGACGCCACACCGTTAGCAGCGAGCCCCATAGGGCCCAGCTGTCCCAATTCATGTCTTACCTACTCTTGCAGCACAGAAGAGTTCAGCTGTGCAGTAGCTGTCTTCAGGCTTTTACCCTATGGGGGGAGAAGGGGAAATTGTTTCTTCAACTCTCGACTAAAGCCAGCTAGGTTACAACATCATCCACAGCATCTCTGGCAGTCCTCAGCGATGAATGGGGGGCAAGTTCCTCACAGTGCAGGTCCAGACCACCATTTGTAGCCTCAGTCTATCTTTCGGGTGGCGGCCTGAATCCTGTGGCAACGTTGGTACAGAAAGCCGCTCCTGGCATATGGAGTTGCTGCGGTACATGGTAATACGGGCGCAGGCTCTTCCAGCACAAGATCCCGGCCCAGACAGTCATAAGTCTTGGCACTTCTTGAAGTAGCAACTTTTCCGGTGGCCCCTCTGGCATACAAGGTCACAGCAGCGTGACGTTACGGGCTTAGTGACACTTGCACGGCACTCAATGCTCGGCTCAGTCTACAGCAGCACTCTCCTGCATATGGGGGTCGCCGAAAACAATGCTGTGCATGGGCTATGGCATGATTGGTGCTCAGTCGAATCCTCACAGTAGAGCTGTCCACAGCACCTTGCTCCCTCCAACGCTGTCATCCTCCTTACAGGGCACACTGATCTTGGCAAGCAGGCTCTGGTGCTCCAGGGCAGGTGATCATGGTTTCCCGGTGTGGCGTGCCCCCACTTCTCTCTTTCTTCTTTTCTCTGAAAGGATGTCTGGCACAGCAGGCATGACTCTGAAGCTGATTGACCCAAAACAAAATTCATGGGAGTGACCAGAGTCCAATCACACCTGGATGTCAGCCACAGTGATATGTGCATCAAAAGGTTAATCCCTGACTCTCAGCCCTACTCTTTATGATTCCCTTATCATTCCAATCTCCCTTCCTCAGAGGTATACAGGCCCTAGCGTATGCTCTATCACCGACTCAAAGAGAAGTCCTTTGACGTGTAAAGGGAGTCTCTTCCTTTGCCCTCCAGTGTATCCCCACCCAGCCCACAGGAAAGCAGCACTGCCCAAATCTGTCTGGGGATATACCTCTCCTCCTCAAGTCTTCACTAAGCAGGCCTGGGCTTCCTAAAATGGAAACCAGAGTCCTCCGAGTAATATACCACTGCAGGCACTCTTTTGGTCCAGCACTCTTACCTCTATGCATTGTACCCTTACATGTACACATGCATTCAGTACAATCACTCTGTCTGCAAGCACTGTTCAGCACTGAAGCTTTTCTATCTTTAACCAGGGTGTGTTATTTACAAACACACACACTGTCAGCACACACACTCACCATGTGCGTGCTGCACAACACTTCGCCCATCATGTATTGAACTTCACGCAGGTACACATTTACCCAGCACATACTCTCATTGCTCACGCGCTTCACGGCACTACATCTTTCATGTCACGTATTCCTCTCAGGTATACATACACCCAGTTCCTACACTAACCACACATGCACTGTACAGTACTTCTCTATCCCTATACTGTACCCTTCCTAGGCACACATACAACCAGCGCAGAGCCACTACTCTCGCGCTGAGTAGCACTCCACATCTACCTGATGTAGGCCATGGGTGAGTATCAACACAGCAGTGGAACCTTTAAAAGGTGAATGAGCCTTCCTCTAGTGACACAGGGTAAAAAGGTACTTTCCATTTCTACTGATCACAACAAGGTATGCTGCCACTACTGCGCTCATGCTGCTTAACTCCTAGTGAAGGCAGTAGCCTTCCGCCACTATGAAGGTAGCGCTTAGGGTGCCTTTTCCGCTCCAACAATACAGCAATCCGTGAGACAGCCATTCTCATGGCACACACCAAAGATCTGTGTTTACCTATGACAAAAAAAGATAAATCAGCATTTGGGATCCAAACAACAGTACAGTTGGGCATTCAGACCGGGGGTACACGTCTTTACCATGCAGAGGACTTTTCCATCCCAGCAACCAGTGTAATCACTCAGCCAGCTTGTAAGAACTAAAAATAAGGTACAAAAAACGTAAAACCAGTGTCTACGGCTGGAATATGTCCATCATTGTCTCAACCGCAAACGGATGGGTTCTGCGCTTCAACTCGAGCCTGTCGGTGATGAGGAAGCAGTGGTTGCGACTATGGTCTGCCGCATACAGCGTGTTCCGCATTTCAGTTAGACAGGCTGTTAGGCCGAGTCTCCGGGGTCTGCATTTCGCAAGGCAACCCTTGCGACAGCTCCTACTACAAACTCACTGACTTGTCAAGTACCTCATTAGGCTCTGACTTTCAGAAGCTAGTAAAGTCAAAGAGGCAAGGCTTACTTTTGAAGGATGTAGTGGGGGCAGAACATCTAGTTCACTCAACACATGCATCACTTACAATAAAGATAATGTCCAAAGAGTTGTATTCTTTTAGAAAAATATATAATCCTTTCATTATCATTAATGGAACGTTAATATGTGTTTTGACATTTCTAACACTTTCAGCTACCATGTGACACCAAGTAAATGAACCCAGAAAAACAGGAGTATGGCAATCATAAGGGTCTGTATGGGTCAAATATCTTATTGTCCCTACAGTTTTTTGAGTCTGTTGGCAGTTGTTGTTATGCCGCAGACTCCATAAGAAGAAACTGCTGGTAGTGGTTCAGCACAGTCCAGCAGTGGCAGTTCGATGGCTGGATGATGTCACGCGGCCTTTACTGTAGATGCAAACTGTTCTCAAGTGATCATGGTGCTTGCAAATAGGTGCAGCTGGGATGTGGTACCAAAATTAGGTTTATCACTGACGCGCTGGTCTCAGAGGAGATTGCAGGTATTCCAGAGGGAGGGGTGCACCTTCTTTCCTGGCCTGTCGTGGTTCTCGGGACAGAATGGCAAGTGACAGTCAGCTATTTGTTTAAATGTTTTTTAAATTTTGAAAAGACAAGACAACCAGATGCTAAAAGACAACAAACTCAGACTATTTTAAACAATACAAACAATATTTTTCACATGTGAATGACACCAACTATGTACATATTTCTTTTCTTTCATATTTTGAATATTTTAGGGCATGTATGATGACAGTCAGCTCTGATCAGTTGCAGAGGCCCTCTTTGGGTGATGGACCATCAAGGGGTTGGTGCCCAAAGAAGCTATTGTGCAGGCCTAACGTCTTCTGTAGGTCTTCATGGATGAATGCCTTGCCCGGGGCGCAGGGGCTAACAGTGGTGGTGGGTCACCAAACAAAGCTGTCATGATGGGGTCATGTCCAAGCTGGCCTCATGCACGCAATGACTATTGTTGCGGGGAGTTGGTTGTAAGGACCCACAATGGTTGGCCTGATGGCAAACGTAGGTGCAGTATCAGGGCCACAAACGTCAGTCTCACGCCTGCTAAGGTTCTTGTTTCTCAAGTGCACGCACTGGGTAAGCCAGCTTTTCTGGAATAAGCCCGGGTGGTGAACTTGGCTCTGTTTGCGGAGTTTGTGGAGTTTTCCGCACTCCGCAGAGCACGCAGAGTTTTGAAAAACTGAGCTCTACGGAGCAGAGTATTTTTCCTCGCTTGCGCTCTCCAACGTCAAGTTGGCGAACACGAGCGAGGAAAATCCACCTCCCGGTGAGATTTTTCCTCACTCGCACTCCCCAACATCAAGTTGGTGAGCACGAACAAGAAAAATCCACCTCCTGGTGAGATTTCTCAATGCGGGCGGTCGGATTTCTCAATGCAGGCGGTCGCAGGTGGTCGCGACTGCTCGCATTGAGAGACCTTCTGTTTGCATTGAGAAAGTTGCCGCTCGAGTAGAAAATCTACTCGAGTGGCAGAAAAGAAGCAGCACCCTTTTCTCTGCGCATGGTGGCATTCGCATTGATTTTCCAGCGCAGGACAAACACCCGGCGCTGAAAATCTATGCAAACAGGCGTGACCAAGCGCACTTCGCCGCTTGCGGAATTCTGTGTAGTGCAGTGGAGTTTTTTGATCACTTCGTGGAGTTCCGCTCGGTCCAGGCTTACTCTGGAACTGGCTGGCCAGGGAAGCAATGTCTCCAGTCTTCATTTAACCTAGCAGTGCTAAGTACCTCATGACACTACAGGACACCAGTGTATCTGAGGCCCGGTTGATGAAAAGCAGGTCCCTAGTGATTCAGGTGGTCTACCTCCTTATTCAGCAGGGTGAAGCAGCATAAATCATCCATCAGCCCTCCAATGCTTAGTCCTTATCCCTCAAAGGGAGCTAGCTAAAGACTCTGCCTCTAGTCCTTGCCTTTCTCTACACAGGTGAGAAGAGCTTCTTTCAGTAAAAGGTGAACACTGGATCTGCTGCAGCGAGCAGCTTAAATCTAGTCCTGGGACCGTCTCAAATGTAGATTCTTTCAAAACATCTTCACTTTTTTTGTGGCAGATTTATATAGTGCGAACTCGACCCGAGGGTATTGGAGGGCTTTACACGAGCACCAGTTACATTACACAAGGACACATTCATTTTTGGTAGGCGCAGGGAGATCAAGTGATATGCCCAGAATCACGGGATGTTGATCTGACGCCGAGACTCGAACCTGGTTCCCCAGCTCCAAAGTCGGCAGCTCTGGCCATGACCAATAGGGTGCTGTTCCTCTGAGCCCCTCCCGCCCGCAGGACAGGATGTAGGGTTTAGGCAGACAGCCCATAACTTTTGTATCTGGTGTACCGTTTAGCCCTGCCTTTGGTGCAGAGTTGAAATGTTGTTCTTGTCATTCCTCAGGCTAGAATTGTTAGTCCATGTCCAATGCAACACAAGATTCTTCCTGTTCCTTTCTCTTGGATGCTGATTCCAGCCCTACAATTACACCAGGCTTTATAAACTGTCCTACAGGGAGGGGTGAATCGGGGGAGCAGTGCAAGATGACATTCAAGGATAAGGGGAGACAGCAGTACTGGCTACTACTAAACAATGTATAGCACTCTTATAGGCTGCATGCATCCAGGAACAAAACCCATACAGGTACCCAGCATACAGTGGGGGCCCCAAATGGGCCAGTAATTACATACTACATGAACTCAGGAAAGTAGACATTCTGTTCATTGGAGTTAGGGTAAAAAGGCCTAGACTCCCCTACTAAATTTAGCTGCTACCAACCGTTAGTAGGGCCAAGACAAAGCTATGGGGGCATTAGCCACCCATTATAAAAAGAGTACTACCTTAGTTAGATTTTGATCCCCAACAGAGTCTGGCACTCTGGTCATGAGCACCATACTATGCTAAAATCATG
Source organism: Calotriton arnoldi (assembly GCA_963921515.1). Classification (NCBI taxonomy): domain Eukaryota; kingdom Metazoa; phylum Chordata; class Amphibia; order Caudata; family Salamandridae; genus Calotriton; species Calotriton arnoldi. The sequence continues at coordinate 3,200,629 of CAWUFW010000780.1, forward strand.
ACTAACCTTTTTCAACAGACTGATGACACTTCTCTTGAAAGAAAACATACTGTGGTTTCCAGAGCAATAGGATCATGTGCTTTTTCTGGGGCCTCTCCCATCACAGCACATAGCACAGAATGTGGAGGTTGGGCAGGTAGCCACAGTGGTATCGTAAAGGTTTTGGGGATCCCAGGCAAGAAATAGTTTGGGGTCCATGTCAGAACAACTTTTAATGTTATTACCTATTGCCCGCTAATTTAAGCCTGCATGATGCCAAACAGTACTGAATTATATGTTAAGCTTTCAGAAAGCGTCACATAAAAGCAGTTGAAATATGTCCCGGGGACCCAAACAGTTTTCAGGTGATTCTGGGTAGAGAGATACAGAGTCAGATAAAAAGGTAGGCAGAGAGAGGGAGAAAGTTTAAATAAATAGAATAGACAGAGGTTAAATAGACATTAAGTTCACCTTTTCAGGGAGCCCCTTGGAAAATGGGGATCCTGGGCAAATGCCCACTTTGCAGATGCCATAAAAAAGTATCTTTTGTAAAAGGTGTGCAGCTTTGACCCTGACTGTGGGCCACTGTATACATTCAAGAGGAACCCTAACACAGACATACTCTACCGCTCACAAACCCAAACACTCTCATATACAAAATCAAAGGTAGCCAGTTGGGTAGTCATGACATGCCACACCTGTTTACTAGGAGAGCTTGTAGGCTGTTGCTATGGTTCAGGTGAAAAATACCTGTACCCTACTGCTATAGTCAGCTGCACCAACTGTTAGTAGTGCCATTGCCTTGCTATTAGGGTTGAGGCCACCTAAGTAAAAGGAAGTACACATTGAGTGGACCCAAGGAAGTGTATTGCACTAGTGGCGAGCAACATACTAATGACTCGTGACTCAGGTCTCCTGCACAAGAAAACATGCTGCGTCTGGCAGATGATAAAATAAGTCACAGGCTGTCCTATTGGCTTAGCACCATGGACTTTAAAATGTAAGTATGCTGAAAAAGTAAGAAGTCAGATATTAAAGAGAAGGCGACTCCCACATTTATTAGACAACGGTAACAGTAGCCGCTGATGTTGACAAAGAGTGGCAGGCAAGGAGGGGGGGGAAGGGGTTCGGACGATAAAATAAAAAATAAAACTTACCTGCAGCAGGCTACATCGCGCTCTTCTGCCCTTCTCTTCCATAGGCACAGGCTCCCAGACTCGACTGCGGCCAATCCTGATGCTGCTCTCATGCTGCTGGTGGCAGCATGAAAGCAGCATCAGGATTGGCCTGAGCGCCGTGAATTTGCACTCCCAGTTAGATTGGGAGCCTGTGCCTGCTGTCTCCAACCTGGCAACGTAGCTCGGGTTGGAGACAGCTTCAGTGCGCATGACGGTTTGGCCGGCCTAAGATGGCATGCCAAACCTTCATGCGCACTGAGAACAGTGCCCACCACTCCTCCTGCAGCCTGCCATCACTCGTGGCCCCGCCCCCAAAGACTCGTCAGGAAAGGAAAAATAAAACGATAATAAAACGTGTTTATTATCGTTTTATTTTTCCTTTCCTGCTGTTTTGAGGCAGCTGGGAGGGGGGGGGGAGGGGGTGATGCTCTTCTGCAATAGCGGATGAGCCGCCGATGGAGGGAAATGTCTAGAGCTAACATATAGTTTGTAATTTTATGTGAATATAATATTACCATATATGTTTTGGGGGTTTATCAGCATCCATTGATATTCTAGAATTATTAATAGCATAAATCATTTGAACCCATGTAAAATAAAATATGAATGTACAAAATCAGACTTGATGAGTATGGAAAATCCAGAAAAAACCCATACCCAAGGCAGAAAAGCAGCGCGTTAACAAGTTGCACAGCAATATGTGTCAGGTTATCATTTAGAGGTATCATAAATAGTAAGTTCACCTACTTTTGAAACAAGCAAGCACCAGAGTACAAACACTAGTTTATAAATGTTGGCAGCATAAATATAAGCTAACTATAGTGCCATGAAACTGCAAGCCCCGGAGCAAATGCTACATCAAGTAATGCATCATATTTAAACAAGTGTAAGGGCACATCCCTAACACTGATAGCAATGAATACATGGAGCCATTATTTCCATCAGACTACCATTTTTTTCTTTGTGAAGTCTTGCCGGCAGCAATGCTAAATACGTTTTCAAAGTACTGAATGTTATTAAATCATGTCCTTCACAGAGTCAAGAACAAAATCAGGCTTGATCTGCAGTTAACTGCAGAAGCGAGGAAATGAACGAGCTCTGAGAATACTGGAGCTCAGATTTACTAATTGGCGGCCACACTACTGTTCAGAAGCAATCGGATTAGGGTGACCAGAATTTTAAAGCTAAAAACCGGGACATTTCCCAAAGATAGAAGAAGGACTACAATTTTACTACAACCCAGCGCACAGAATGACATTGCTCCTTAGGAGAGAATTACAGAAGAGGCAGTAAGAAGATACATGAAATGCCATTTTTAAAGGCAGTAGCATACCTGTTAATTAAACAGCTTTCTTGTAGCAGCTGCTAACTATCCCTGCTTTGCAAAACATAAAAAGATACCTCCCACCGTTTTCGGCCTACCCTCTGTAAAAACCGGGACATGAGCTCAATTTCCTGAAATCAGCCAGGACAGCTGGTGAAAAACCGGGACTGTCCGGGCAAATCCGGGACGCCTGGTCACCCTAAATCGGATGCATCTAGGGGCAAACGCTGATTTACAATCAAAATGTTGCATCCGTTTAGGTGTTTTTGTACACACTCTGCTGATTATTTGTTATTCATTTCACATTTTTGAGGCAGTGCTTAATTTGTAAAAAAAGAAAAGTAAGTGCTAAGGCCATCATCAAGAGGCCACCCCTTGCACCACCCATTGCACTGGTAGTGCTGCCAATAACAGTACCGCCGCAACTACTAACCATCACACTCCGACAAGTGTGACAATTCAGACTGTTCGAGGCCCCCAAAGCTATAAGAATGGTTTGGGACCAGGTTTTAGTTGTTTTCAATGTATATTCAATGAAACTGTTGTTCTACTGATCTCTAAATTATACAAACAGCGCCACTACGTGGCAGCTGTTCTAAGTGCCAGTGTTGATAATTAAGTGCCCTGTCAAGCACCGGAAACCACCGGCTCAAATTAAGCACTGCTTTGAGTAAAATAAATAATAATGTGGCCTGATAGACTAACCTGTGTGGAAACAACGCATTTTGCTACACATACATAGACATGTAGCAATCCCAGCTCGTAGAAACAATCAGAGTAAAGTTTGAGAACATAGAGTGGCAGCACAATAATGCATCTTATTGTTATAGGAGAACGAATTAGAAATCATTTGTCCCAAAATATGGACGCAGAACAGTACCCATGTAGCTCAAATTCTTTCAAAATAATCTAAGCAGGTCTAGAATAAACACAGTCTTGTTCGTAGAGCAAAGATTTTAAGAGTAATTCATTGAGGAGAGATACATAGAGTGAAACACACAGGTAAGGAGGAAAGCCATGGGGGTGCCACAAATCAAGGTCACATTCTAAATGCCACATGTATTTGTAAATACATAAACAGACTGCACTACTTTTTAGGTAAATAAAAAATGATAAAACAGGTGCCACAAAGAGTGGCTATACCTTACGCATGAATTAATTAAACTCGTACTCCTCGAGGCATGAAACTCTCACCTCAAGACTACACTTGTAATCCATCACAGCTCTTAAGAACTGTGCAGCCGTACAAGCAACTCCTTAATTTACAAAATCCTCAACCCTAACCCAGCTATCTGCTAATCGGTGGTGTCTTCAAACCATGGCGCGTGGTACTCGGATCGGCATAATTATAGCACACTCTGCCCCTCCTGTCAAGCGAGTACTATCACCAATGTTTTTGCTTATAAAATGAACAAAATCGTAAACTCGAACTACCTCCCATCCAACCTTTAGATAACTTCTTTAGTGGCAGTGGTGAAGGGTGTTCAGGGTAAACCTCCCCTCTCCAAAATCACCACCTTCCTCTAATGTTAATATAATCTGTGAATAAAAATAGCCAGTGCCATCCCAGCTTGTAAAGAAGTCAAACCTGGTCCCAGAAGGTTATTATTTTTTTAAACTCTCATATCTCTTGAAAAATAGTTCACTGTTCTTAATTGCAAGGCCGCCTTGAGGTTCCTAACATCCTCTCTGACTGGCAACCTGGGTTCAAACCAGGAAGCAGTATATTCTTTGCACTGCCAAGTAAAGAAAACAAATTACTTTGTTTTAGCAGCTACAGTCATTGAGCAGACCAGCAACAAATTGTACATGGTTGATCACAACCTCTTAAGGTGGAGAGGTGTGGTGCAGCGGCCAGGGCAGCTGACTTCGGAGCACAGGGCTCACGGTTCGATGCTCCGGCGGCAGCTCAGCACCATGTGACTCTGGGCAATAGCTCACTTAATTTCCACGACGGCCCCCACGCCTTGAGACCCGTAAGGGTGAGTAGTTCGCGCTTTACATATACGGATTTACATTTTTTTTTTTAAATTAAACTTTGAACTGCAAACTAACCAGGTTAAAAAAACTAAAACCCACACATTGACATATGAAAATATTCCGTCTCTTACTCTGCTTCATCGATAATGTAATGGTGATCATTACATATGCGTGCATCCCTTTAAAAACTTAGAATTGTTCTATAAAAGGACCATTAGCAAACGTCAACTGGTTAAAAGAATCACTGCTCTAGTTTTTGACTTTGATAATTCCATCTGCCTGCCTCTGTTTCACTGACATGTGGTGTCTGGGATGCAGAAAAGTGGTTTGTCTCCAACCACTATCAAACAAAATCTGCCAGTTGGTTGTGTCATGGTTGTTCCAATTGTCCTTCTCTAGAACTTCTTTTCACCACATCTTCTCGACTGTCTGTCTACTATATAACAGGAATTTAAACACACACCCGTTTTCTCTAGTGTCCTGTTCTTTTTTCACACTCTGCTGTACATTTCTAGTTAAGAACCGTTATCTCAACTCAGATTCTGGCCTTAGTTTTGCACTTGTGCTACATTCATCCTACTCCCATCATTTTCATGCTGACCTAAACCTCCCCAAGGCTGAATATATTTTAGTGAGGTATGATGGATGGAGAAGTGACCTGGGATGTCGTGGTGTTTAGTGGTTTTGTGGTGTGAAGTAGTGAAAATTGCTGTTGTGTAGTGTGTTAAGGTGTGATGTGATGGTGAATGTTTTGCTGTGAACTAGGTGTGATGTGGTACAATGCAGAGTGTTGTTCACTACAAAGCATTGGTTTATGGTGGCCTCGGATGTTGTGAGGTCAACCATGTCCAAGGGGCATGCTCATGCATTGTTTCCTCGAGTCTCCGAGGCTTGACTTAGTGCCATTTCATCCCTGTATGTATTTATTCCAGCGCCTCTAAGGTTCCTTTAAACTCACTGATTACTCCTCTATTGCTGCTACGCTCTGTTTTTAGTGTATTTTACATAGTTGACATCGTTTTTAATTGGAATAATTGCTGCTTGCTGACGCTTTATTTTTATGTCAAGTGAGTGTGTTATAGGACCCGGACCCCCCAGGATGATCCCCCGCCCTGCCCCCAAGTGGTCCAGCCCACAATCAATGCTACTACTTCAAGAGAGTGGGTATAACTCGGCCATGTTTAATTTCCAACCAATCATAAACATGACAAAAACATTTACATCTTATACATTTATGGTCTTAATATTTCACTTTTAATATCGACATTTATCCTCCAATATCATCAGCACCAGTTATGGAAATTTACTTTGTTCCAGCACCAAGGGGCCCTCAGGCTCGCCTCCTCTGAACTGAGAACCACGCAAGGCGCAACCCACCTGCGTCCTTGAGCGGTGGGCCCCAGCCCTCTGGTCCTTGTCCGCCATTTTCGGGGCCCACCCCTCTACCACCAGGCTGCCAAGGAGGCTCGTAGGGAATACCCAGGGGCCGCTGCCCCATGCCCTAGTTCGTGACCTGGCGCCCTTGCCTCCCCAGCCGGTGACCCCATTCTCCCTGCGGAGAGCTTACCGTCTCTCCCCTCAGTGCTGGCCTAGGGAGTACGTAATGAGGACTCCCGTTACCCTGCAAGTCAATGTTCTGTGGTCTCCTTTCCGCCACTAGGGTGACCAGGGCCCACAGGTCCTTCACCCTCCCCACCACAAAACAAGTTCTGCACAAAAGACCATATTCCTTTGATCCATATGTCCGTCCCAATGTCTGACAAGTGTACACCATCCTGGTGAAACATTATGTCTCCTGTGATCATCCGGTGTGGTATATGACACAAGCGGCCCGGCCCTGAGCACAGCTTGGCCAATTCCCTATTGAGTCGCCTCACTGATACATTTAAGGCTCGTGATCTTACTCCATCGCCCCATGTCCGGCGTGGTATCATACATGACCAGGCTATCCGTGCCCGGGGGAAGGCCCGCCCTAGCCATGCACACTCCGTCAATATGGCTTCCCTGACCGCCAAGCGTCCTCGATCAACCATGTCGTTGCCGCCCAAATGTAAAATAATTAAATCCGGGGACTGCTGTCCCTCGTGTGCTCTTGTCTTTTCAACCAGCTGCCGCAGCTGCCGGATCCGCAAGCCCCCGACCCCTCGCCATAGGAACGACATCCCTTTCAGACCTGGTGGTTTCGACACTCGCTGCTGTTGTAACCGGACCGTGGCGCACCGTACGAACGAGTGCCCCAACACCCATACCACCTTCGCGGGCATACTAATTGTCGGGAAAGAAATGGAAAAGTCAGAATGTGCCTGTCAACAAATCTGTGTATCCACTTACAGTAGTTCAGGCCGCACGTATCGCTTAAAACACTCTGATGACCAGCGCCCAACCCTCTTTACTGCTTCTGCTGGCAAGCCGGCGCCCGCCGCTAAAGTCGCCGCACCGATTCTAAACGAGTGTGACGAATAGCCCGCCGGAATCACCCCCAGACTAGCCAATGTCTGCCTAAAAACTGCCTTGAATTGATATTGGGACAGGCAATCCCCTTGCTCATGTATGAACAGAGCCTGCCCCTTCCCCACGGGGCGGATCGCTAAGTAAGCTTCCATCAAAGCGACTGGGCAGATAATTATCCCAGGAGCCGGACTAAGGCGAATCGTGGACCCCTTCCCTAAGGGGTCGGTCTTTGACTTCCGAAGGGTCACTACCAGACTACCCTGGACTAATTTGGAGTCGCGCAGCTGCAGCCCCCTAACTGATCGGACTTGGAGGTCCCTACCAGTTCCCCTAGCCGAAAGGCCCCGTAAAAGGCCAGGGAGAAAGCGGCCCCAAATAGGGTGCTCTCATATGATGAGCGGCATACCGCGTGCAGGGACCCAATCATGTCGCCCAGCATCTTCACGTCTAGGGGCCTTCTGCAGTCCCTTTTGACCCCTTCCAACCGGGCCCATCCTGCCAGGGCTTTCTTGACTACAAATGCTGCACTTGGGTCGCGCTCCCCCGCTAACTTGGCAAAGAATCCTACAGCGGTCACGTGCGCCCTAGCATAAGAGACTGGCCTGCCTTGATCCCTCAATGTTTGTAGGAAACCGCATATCGCTCCAGCAGCAAATAGGCCCCTTATCCCTGCGCGCTGGACGAACATCCTGTATGACTTGAAATGTTGTTGGTAAGTTCTCCTAGTGCGTTTACTCAGTGAGGCACCTACCAGCCCCGCTAAAGCGGGGCACCAATCCTCCACAGTGATGTCGGGAACACTGTCATCTGATCCTCTGCCCGTGGGTGATACCTCCGGAATTCCTGCAACTTGGAGCGAGACAAAGCGTCAGCAGCCTGATTCTCTACACCTGGAATATGTGCCGCTTTAAACAGTAGGTTCAGCCTCAAGCATGCCAGCACTAAATGTTTCAATAACCTCAGTATATGTTTACACGTAGCCCCTTGCCTATTGATTGCCTCCACTACACCCATGTTGTCTGACCAGAATACCACAGATTTGTTCTCAAAGAGCCTGGCCCACACAGTTACTGCCACCACGATTGGGAACAACTCCAAAAAGGCTATGTTCTTAGTTAAACCGCTCTCATGCCATGCCGCAGGCCAATCGCCCCTGCACCAGCGAGATCCTAAAATTGCTCCAAAACCCACGCTCCCTGCTGAGTCCGTGAGCAAGCCCAAGTCCGTACTGGACACTGGCGGGGCAGGCCATACCACCTTACCATTGAATTCGCTTAAGAAACTGCGCCATACTCTCAGGTCTTCCCTCACCTCTGCCTGCAAGCGCACATGATGGTGTTTTTGAGTCAACCCCACCATTGCCCGTGCTATCGACCTTGAGAAGGGCCGCCCCATCGGGATGATCCGAAGGGCGAAGTTCAACTGACCCACTAACACCTGGAGTTGGTGTAAGGTTACTTTAGCTCCTGCCAGTGCTGAATCAATTGCCTGGGAGAAGGCCCTCACTTTGTCCATTGGTAACCTGCATTCCCCCGCCACTGTGTCTATCTCAATTCCCAAAAAAGACATGCATGTTGCAGGACCTACCGTCTTCCCAGGCGCCAATGGCACTCGGAATTCTTCAAACATGGCGACTAGCTGCCCTAACGCCTGAGCACATTCCCCTGATGCTGCAGGGCCCATGACCATAAAATCGTCCAAATAATGTACAATGTCCCTACGCCCCGTCCTGAAGGTAAACAGCCACTGCAGCATGGAGCTAAACGTCTCAAAGTATCTGCATGACACCGCGCAGCCCATTGGCATACACATGTCATAGTAGAACTGGTGATTGAGCTGAAAGCCTAGCAAGTGATAATCGTCAGGGTGAACCGGCAAGAGCCGGAAAGCGGACTCAATGTCCGTTTTTGCCATGAAGGCGTGCCGCCCTAAGTCGCGCAGCCTCTGGAGTGCCATATCAAAGGAAGAGTAAGTCACTGAGCACAAGGATGGATCTATGGCATCATTCACTGAGGCGCCCTTTGGCGCTGATAAGTTGTGAATCATCCTATACTGGCCTGGCTCTTTCTTAGGAACCACCCCCAGTGGTGAACAAACATAACCCGGCAACGGGGGGCAGGGAAAGGGCCCGCCACCCGTCCCAGTGCCCGTTCCTTCTCAACCTTTTGTGCCACTACTGTGGGTTGCATGCGTGCTGACAACAGATTATTGCAATGATCCACCGGAGGTACCCCTGCGCTGGAATGCGGAAGCCCGTGGAAAACCCCTGATACAAGGTCTTGGCTGCCAACCTATCCGGGTACTGATTCAGCCAAAAAATCAGCCTCCCTACGTCCACTGGCGTGGGTAAACTATTGTTGCGCTGGCATGTGCTCCCTACCCCTATCTTTGGATTTTTTAATACACTTGAACTCAGGGTGAGAGGGGTGACCGCAAAATGCGCAAGCGTGCTTGAACTTACATTGCCCTGTAGGCCAAGTACACGTTTTCTTGTTAAATGCCCAGCACGTCCCTTTTTTCTCCCCAGGCCCGCCCTGAGAGGTCCGAAAGGGCTGCCTCATGTGTTGTGCTTTATTATTTACGTTTTCTAGCCACACATTTACCTCCGTCTGATCCCACCCCATGTCAGGGTCCTCGACTTTCGCCCATCTGAAGTCCCTGTCATAATCTAACCATGCCATGCCGCCATACACTGTGTGGGCCTTCAGAATCTTGTTAGCATAGTATATCAGAGGTATTGCCAGCTCAGGTTTCTTTTCTAACATCACCGTTGTAAAAACATGAAAACCGAACATCCAATTAGTAATAGATTCTTCCACCCTCGGTCTCCTGTCTTTGAAAGAACCCTCCTTCCCCTCTTTCTCTTTAGCTTCCACCTCCCTTCTCTTTGGCCTGATTAAGGCGAAAATATCCACAAATTCTCCCTTCCAAATCTTTTCCTTTGTGTCAAGAAGGACATGTGTCGCGATTTTTCCGGGCTTCGATAAGACTGTATCTTGGCCCCCAACTGTTTTAGACCCCTTGTCTGAGTCTTTGCTTGTGCTCCCAGCCGCCTTACCTGTTGCGGTCACTGTGTGTTCTGGTTGAGCAGGGGCCGCTTGACCCACCGCCAGAAGGGGAGCGCTTATATTTTTGTCCTGTATTTTTTCCAAGAGAGCCACTTGTTTGCTAATTTCGCTGAGTGCACTCTCTGTAGCCGCTGGTGGTGCCCACGGTGCCAATGCCGCCCCCCAGTCTTGCTCCTCCCCGCCGGTGTTGCCAGCTGTGCTAACAGGGTAGCCATTGAAGACAGTATACTAGCTGTGGCGTCCTGAGCCCCTCCCGCAGGTACCTCGGGTATGGGGGGCACTATGACTACTGCCTCCACCGGCGCTACCGGGGTGGGGACATGTGGTGCGGGCACTAACGCCTTCAATGCCCCCTAATCTCCGCTAATATTGCCCCCACATCATTCCCTGGTTCTGGCTGTGGTGCTGGTTGCGGGGCTTCATTAAGAAATGGTTGTGGCGCTGGAGATAATGGCAATGCGGGTACATCTGGTACTGGCTGAGGGGCCTCATTAGGTAATGGTTGTGGGGGCGCCGGAGATATCGGCAATGTGGGTACATCCGGTACTGGCTGCCGGGGCACCCGGGGTCTTGGGCGCACTGGTTCTGGCTGCGGGGAACTATGGGGGCATCAGGCACCCGAGGCCGCCCTTTAGGAACCCCGCTCCCCTGGCCCTTCTTCCCTTTCTCACCCTTCCCACTCCCCCCTTTTCCTTTGCTTGGCTGAATCCTGGGCCTCTTTTCCAAGGGAGGGAATGCAGATTTGGGAGGGACACCGGTTCTGCGAGGGCGGTCACCTAACCCCGGCTCCGGTGCCTGTTCTTCATCTGACTCTGGGGCCTGACCCCCTTGATCCTCCTCGCCCTCCTCTGTATCCCTGCTGAGCTTTGCCAATACTAGCTTCAGCAATTGTGCTAGGTCGGGGTCCTTGTCCTTCCTTTTTGGTTGCGCCCCTTTGCTGGCATTCTGCGACCTGCTTTGCCCCGATCCCTGCCCCCGCTGGCTTGCCTAATACTGCTGGCACTCTTAATTGGTCGCTACTCGTACCGGGCACGCTAGCTTGCTCCCCCCTACCGCTCTGTCCAACTCCCGGATCGCTCCGCTTTTCTGGGTTGCCCCCCCCCGCTAGGGCTTCCGGATCAGGTAGGAAGGCGCTGCTGCCTGCCCGCACTCACACGATGCGCACCGGAATGTCGGGGGAACCCCCTGGCAGCCGTGGATGGTCGATGGTGCTCCACTCTGCCCGAGTGGTCGCAACCCTTGCCCCCGGCCTCCGACGGCTGCCCAAGGCCCCCGAGACCCCGACACCTTACCTCCTGATCCGCAAGCCCGATCGCCAAGTCCCCGACTCCGTGAGCGCTTGAGCGCGCCGATCTCGCCTCCTCTCCGTCCGATGCCCGCTAATCCCTTCGACGGCGGGTCCTCCGGTCTCCACAAGAAAGGCCGATCCACGTGGTCCCGAGACGAAGATTCCGCGAAGCTGGTAGTCCTGTGGTCCGGCGCAGGAAAAAGAGAGGCAAAGCTGGGTGGCCCAGAAGCCTAAATAGGCCTATTGCCTCCACCCCCTCCTACGCCGGAAACACGTCACTGGGGACCCGGAAGTACCTCCTGGGGCCGGTCGCCAATCGGGCTAACCCGGCCGATGAGTGGGGGCGTGGCGAGGATCCGGGAGGCCGGGCCCTAATGGCGCGCTCTCCAAATCTCGCGCTTTTCCAAACTCAGTTCCTTTTGCGCTAGCACTTTGCGGGGCTGTTTCCTCCCCGGGTGGCCATCTTGTTCGGCCACATGCTACCTTCGGGCAGCATTCTAGTCGCTGCACGCCGTCCTGCTTAATTGCTATTTAACGGGCAGAGAGACAGACGGGCAAGCGCCTCTAAGGTTCCTTTAAACTCACTGATTACTCCTCTATTGCTGCTACGCTCTGTTTTTAGTGTATTTTACATAGTTGACATCGTTTTTAATTGGAATAATTGCTGATTGTTGACGCTTTATTTTTATGTCAACTGAGTGTGTTAAACTCAGTTCCTTTTGCACTAGCACTTTGCGGGGCTGTTTCCTCCCCGGGTGGCCATCTTGTTCGGCCACACGGTACCTCCAGGCAGCGTTCTAGTCGCTGCATGCCGTCCTACTTAATGTCTACTTAATGGCCCCAGAACGGACGTGCAGCAGGCGCGGCGATGGCGCACCGAGGGCGCGGCGATGGCGCACCGAAGGCGTGCCAAAGGCAAGCCCGTCTGCGCCCGTCCGCGCCCGACCGGGACCCGGGGCCACGACCCCTGGTCCTAACGCAGGGCATAGAACATGTTATTCCGCTAAGCAGCTTCTGGAATACCGTAGCATATCGTTTCCTGAATGTACTTTACTTCATCTTGAGGATAGGGACATTAATTGTTTATGTTGCGGTCTTTCCTCTCAAACAGCGCCTTGTAAAGACTCTAACACGCTAACCACTTCACAGGTAGAACCTTCTCCTTTCTGTGACACCTCAGTCAATAAGGAATTTTACTTCCTTAGCATCAATTGTCGCTCCCTCCCTAAACATAAAGCGGACATTTTTGACATTTTTGACCTTTTGGTCAGTGAACAACCGGATGCAATGTTTCTTACTGAAACATGGCTGCACATGAGCTCTGGCCCTGATGTAGCGGCCATTTTACTGTTTAACTACGCTATAGTCCGGTACGTGGTGTACATGGAGCCGCGGGGAGGTAGTATCCAGGAGAGGCAGTGATCTTGACATTTGTTTGACTATAGACACTCCTTCCCACCCCGTTCTGAGGCTCATGGGGTATTATCTCTTTTTAGAAAAAATATACATTAAGTAGCATACCTATTTAGGTATTGTATACAGTGCATGTTTATTTGGACATGTACACCACGTAGGATTATCTACATGTATATACACTTTTTGTACCTTTCTTTGCATTACAACTTTGAGTGTAGAAGGGATCCTTCGGTCCTGATGAAGAAGCCAGGGGAGGGCTTCGAAACATGTTGACGACATAGGAGAAACAGCTCATTATAGCATTGTATCTCCAATTCATTCCCCACTTTTAATAATACCAGCTCAACGGAATATTAAAGTTTTCTTTCCAAAGAGCCAGGTATTTTTTAACATATATTCACTCCTTCACTCACTCCTGACTCTTCCACTCACATTCCTACACTACACATAGTTTTGTTCTAAAATTAGTGCTCCCGCGTAGTCGTAGGTTGCACCACGCCCCGTCCCGCAGCGGGGCGGGAAGACCCCTATGATGAAGCATGACACCAAGGTCCCTTTTGGTGTGTGAGGGGTATTTAAACAAAGCTGTGTGCTTTCCACCATTGTAGGAGACACACTAAGTCTGGGAGAACACGGTTATATATCTATTCAAGGTTGGATCCCTTTTGTTTCTCATATATTGACTAGAGGAGGACGTATCCACCTCGTTTGCTCTCGGAGCATTACCTCTTCACTCCCTATTTTGATTAAATACCTGTGTGCACAGCACTACTTTCATTTCTGATCTGGCAGCATTGAATATTGCACTCTGCAACTCCGGTCCCACTCATGTGGCCGGCCACCTACTGGACCCTATTTTCTCCAGTTTGCCTAACATTCAGTGCTCACCAGCTCTTTCCTTATACTGGTCTGATCATTTTGTGATCAGCTTCTGTTTCAAGATCTTAGCGAATTCACCTGCAGCTGTACCTAACATTAGGAAAACTAGATATTGAAGCCCTCAATAAGATTTTATCTTCCAATGCTCCTATTTTCAAACAAATGTCGGTTACTCTTTCGGGTGTCGTCCAAAAGTGGCTTCTAAATGCCATTGATACATGTCTCCCTCCCTACATTAAGAAGGTGAACAACCAGCGCCCCCTGCACCTTGGTTCACTGAGAATTTAAAAATGGAGAAAACAAAATGCAAGGTTTTGGAAAGACGCTGGAGGAGGAACTATGCGTCCGATACCAAACTTGCATATAAAAGGGCAAAAAGAGCATACCACACTCTCTGTAAGTCAGCTTGCGCCGAATATGTCTCTTTGACCATTTCTAGCGCACTGAATTGTTCCAAGACATTATTTTAAATGGTCAGAGAGCTTTCTGGCTCTGAAACCCAATCTATGCCCCCTTCCCTGAATGATCGGCAACGCGAAGACCTGGCTAAATTTTTTTCTCCATAAAGTGGAGAAAATATATTCTGAAATGAAAGGCATGAAACCTGGCAATCCCCTTAAGCAAACATCTACATCTCCTCTTGCAGCCAGAGCCATCCCTTACCGAGACAAGGTTTTTTTGGATCTATGATTAAACTGGAAACCTGGTCCCTACTAGATATGAGGTCTTTCAAACGGCTCTTAGATAGTATTAAATCTGGCTCCCCCGTGATCCTCTTCCGATCTCGGTGCTTCAGCAGCTTGAGACGTCCTCACTCATGACAATCATGGAACTTTTAAATGCCTCCTTAGAGGAAGCAACAGTTCCCCCAGAGTGGAAACACGCAATGGTGCTTCCTCTTCTGAAGAAGGCCAATGCTGATCCTGATCAGCCTTCTAACTACCGGCCTATTTCATTGCTCCCGACCTTCTCAACAATTTTAGAAAGGCACATTAATTCACAGTTATCTCATTTTGTTGAGTCCCAGAAGTTTCTACACTCATCTCAGTCGGGCTTTAGAGCCGGCTTCTCGACCAAAACGACACTCCTTGGAGTCACGGAAAGGCTGCAACATCATTTAGATTCGGGAGACACGGTGGCCCTCATACTACTTAATTTAAATGCAGCTTTTGACACGGTGTCTCACACCGTGTTAGTGGAAGCCTTACAATCCTTGGGTGTTACTGGGCCTGCACTAAACTGGCTTATTTCTTTTCTCACTGATCAGACGTTCAAGGTCTTCTCCCCAACGGCCAGCTCTGATATTCATTTTTCCCCTATGGGGTACCCCAGGGCTCCATTCTCAGCCCTTTATTATTTAATGTGTATGTTAGACCTCTAGCTAACATTGCAGAAGAGGCTGGGTTGTCCCTGTTCTCCTATGCGGACGACACCCAGATTATCTTCTCTCTTTCTGCTGAGAGGGTATCTGAGACATCTGCTCTCCAGTTGGGGTTGAGTAAAATTGCATCTTGGATGCAGGCAAATTTTCTCAAACTCAATGGAGAGAAAACTGAGGTCCTGATTTTGGGGAAGAATAAAGATCTTTGGGGCCCACAACATTGGCCTTCTGAAATGGGTGTTCTTCCTCAACCTTCACGCGAAGTTCGCAATCTAGGCTTCATCATCGATGATTTATTATCTATGAGACACCAAGCTGTAAAGGTGGCTGCAACTTGCTTTACCATACTGAAATGGCTTAAAAAGATTATCTGGATGCTGCCTAGTTCTACCCAGAGAACCGTAGTCCAGGCGCTTGTCACCTCTAGACTGGACTACGGCAATATTCTTTATCTGGATGCTAATAAGGATGTGACACGTAAGCTGCAGGTGGTTCAGAACTCCGCCGCCAGACTGATTTGTCAGGTTCCCAGAGCTGCCTCTGGCTCTCTACGTGACCTTCATTGGCTCAGGGTAGAGAACCGAATTAAGTTCAAAGCCCTGAGCTACATGTTTAAATTCAAATCTGGAGCGGCCCCCCATTACCTGCAGGCTCTGGTGCACCCTTACTTGATTTCACGTCCGCTCCGTTCTGCCATCCAGGCGAAATTCTATGTTCCTAGAATTAGACGGTCACGCATGGGTGGTCGATCTTTTGCCTGCTTAGGCCCCTCCTTATGGAACTCTCGCCCCGCGCCGCTCCGCAATGAAACTGTTTATGAGAACTTCCGTAAATGCTTAAAAACTTGGCTGTTTAACCAATAATCTCTCCCTTCCTTTCTGCTCCTTTCAGGCTGGCGCCGGGAAACCCTTTTGGGTAGCTGTTGCGCCTTATAAATTAAAATTAACATAAC
Source organism: Calotriton arnoldi (assembly GCA_963921515.1). NCBI lineage: Eukaryota > Metazoa > Chordata > Amphibia > Caudata > Salamandridae > Calotriton > Calotriton arnoldi. Next base: position 3,216,525 of record CAWUFW010000780.1, read on the forward strand.
ATAACATTTGTGTTCTGTCCTGTTGCATTTTTTAGTCTATCATTTCCAGTGTCTGTAGTTTGCAGTCTATAAGTCTGTTTACTCTTGCCCCTGACGTTTGCGTATCTGGAGTGATTGTTCTTGATCTGTGTGAAGAGTTCTTGTAATTCAGATGCAGGAGAAAACAGGAGTTTTCACCTAAACTGGAATTAACAAGTTGTGCTTTAAACTATATCCTCATTTTTTTCCTACGCACACTGCGACAGGTTGAAACTGCATGTGATAAAAAGTCCTGGAATGGATAAAAAACAGTGCAGAAAGACCAATTCTGCTGTAATTCTCCAATGGACAGGATCAAGACTCATAATCTCGCAGGATATTAAGTGCCTGTCTGTTAAAGCCAACCTTTTACGACCAACTAACTAGGGTTCTGTCTCTCTAAAAAATATTGGGGCATATTCACAAGGAGTTAACTCCGATTTATCTCCACCTTAACGCAGCAAAAGTGGAGATAGATTTAACACCCCATTCACAAGCTGGTGCAAACTGCAGACAACACCAGTATTCCCGCGATAACTGCCCCCAAATTTATCTCCACGGTGGACACCACCAACTAACACTAATGAGATGCAGAGTAGGCGTTCCCGTGCAAAAACACATGAGAAAACCACAACACCACATTCACAACGAACTGCCAGATCTGCGAAGCGAAGCAAAAACAGGGGATAAACCGCGGTAGCACCAGGGATTTTACACCTGCCTTTTGCTGGTGCTAAGCAGGACGACTACCCACAGCATGAAAGGGAGCCCAGCCAAGAGCCACACCTGAAGACCCACAGATGCCATGGAGGCAATGATCATGCAGCTCCGATACCCATGAGGGACACAACACCCACCGCCACCACCCCCAGCCACCCCCGCCATATATTTTTTAATAACCTGCCAACCCCTCAGCATTCACCCGTGAATGCATTTCCATATATCACTTGTAGGTGCTGGCTGGCAGGGTCTTTCAATAGAGCGGGGGTACAGAGGTCGGGGAAAGGGCCTCTGTTGACACCAGTCTTTCAGGCTGCATGCCAAATGTTAAATGAACCAGACAATGTCTCCTGCATTTGTTATTCACTTGACATCCTAACCCTCACATCCTAATATTTGTAGGGCCATGTTCGCAATGCGATATCGCCTGGGTTGAGAAAGGTGAGTTATCTGGCGCTGATGTGCCGATCCACAGCTATCGCCTGCTAACGCAGGAATAACTATCGCCATTGCGATGTTGTTGTCGCCTGTTTTCTCCGCCGTTCACTGTAATTATCACCATGTAGTGCGGGCTTGTGAATACCACGCTATCACGGCGAAGAAAATCGAGGTTAGGCAGTGCTAACATTTCTGCCGATAAATTACTTTGGCGATAGTTATCGCACGTTCTTGTGAATATACCCCATTGTGTACCATAGACGGTGGGAGCTCCTTGTTCTGCTAGCTCGACGATGTGGTAAGAGCACCTCTGTTAATGATGTGCACATTTCTGAGTATCCTTTGCGTCACCAATGAGAAGCAGATTTGAAATATGTCTGCGTGCCATTGGCATATTGTTTGAACTTACACTAATGGGAAAGGTCTTCCAGTGACTGCAGATAAATGACTGAATTTAAGTCAAGTCAATAAGCTGATGGCACAAATGTCTCAGTGACTGATGATGGACATCTTGCACCCATCCGTTTTTACAAAGCAGACAATTTATCATTATATTTTCATACATCTCCGAAGTTGTTCAGTGATCCAAATTGCGTTTATTGACTGTCATATCTGAGGCCAACCAGCACATGGAAATGTTTATTTTGTTCATGAAATAGGGTAATTGAGATGCATTGCAGCAATCTATTTTCATACTCCCCTATTTGTTGCAGCAGGGTCTTTTGTTGTAGTGATATGTGTATTCTTCTTTGTTCCATTTTGATGGCTTGCTTAGTTTGAATGGTAGTTAGTTTTTCTTTCTGAATGCAGATTGTTGTTGTTTTTCTCAGATGATGTTACAAAGTTCATGGCACTGAACAAGCTGTTGCCCTGGATTGGGCTTGGTCTTATTGCAAGAGAAGAAACTCCTGGCCAATAACATCATCCTCATCAAGGTTATTTTCAGCAGTAGACATAAAATAAAACCAATTGCAGTCCAGATTTCGAGAGGGTCATCTGAGGCTGCAAAACCTGGGTATATGGAAAATTCGGGACACCGTGAATTGTTTAATTCACTTGATCGGAAGAGCCTTGATTATCTTGTGATTCGTTCTCCTAGCTTCTGAAAAGCAAGGCACCTTTCCAAGCAGCTACAGCCTGCATACTGAATACTGCAGCAGTCACAACACTCGCTTTATTGTGGGATTGCACTGGTAGATATTGGCATGGTTTTGATGCTAGGAGTTAAATGATTACAGTAGGTCCCATTACCAGACAAGCAGCCTGCTCTCTTGTCCATGATGTTGTCCAGATAGGGCATTTATTCTGTGTACACACGGTGTGAAAACTCAATTAACTAACATTCATGGGTGTTACAAATGGGGTCTCTAGTTGGCAGAGGAAATGTGTAAAGTATTTGTACACACACACAGTAACACAGTGAAAACACCGCAAAGTACTCCACATCAGTTTACAATAATAGCCAATTGAAAGTGGGATGCCTTCATTCCAGAAGGCCACGTGGTGTCAATGATGCATCGATGTCGCATAGGAATGCATCAATTCTGCAGCGTCGATGTCGAACCATAGGCGCTGTGTTGGAGTCAGTGCGATACGTCACCGACGTCTGTGATGCGGTGCTCGAGACTCACACAGTGGCGATTCTTCAGAGCCCTGCAGCAAAGTTGGAGCTTGCGCTGTAAACAGCAGTCGGTGCATCACGCACTTGGAGAGCAGAGACTATGGCTTCGGTGCAGGCAGTGGTGATTCTTGCAGGGATGCACTGATTCCAATGTGACGCTTGGAGTTGATGCGTGGTTTTCTTCTCTGAGCACCAGAACTCACTTCCAAGGGCCCAGAACTGAAATTGCCACCACTTGGCAGAGTAAGGCTCTCAGTAAAGGCGCACAGGTGCTGGCAGATGTAGTCTTTGATGACCCCGAGACTTCCAATAGGAGGCAAGCTCAACTCATACTTTTGGAGAAACTTGGAAAGCAAGATGTAGAAAGCAAAGTTCAGTCCTTTCACTCCCAGTACAGAAGCAGCAAGCAGCAGGCCAGTACAGCAAAGCAAACAGAAAAGTGGCAGTCCCTCCTGACAGCAACACAGCTCTTCTTCCTGGCAGAATGTCCTCAATCCAGAAGTGTTCTGAGTATATTGTGTCAGAGGTCCAGTTCGTATACCCATTTCAGCCTTTGAAGTAGGCAAACTTCAAAGAAAAGTCTTTGTAGTTCACAAGACCCTGTCCTTCCTGGCCCTGGCTACAGACAAACTACAGGGGGCGGAAACTGCTTTGTGAGGGGACAGGCACAGCCCGATTCAGGTGCAAGTGTCAACTACTCCTACCACTCTAGCTCGGGAAGACCCTTGTCCGGGTATGCAGGGCACACCTCAGCTCCCTTTGAGTGTGACTATCTAGAGTTCATTCACAAAGCCCAACTGTCATCCAACCCAGACGTGTATTCTAGAGACAGGCAGAGGCACAGAATGGTTAAGCAAGAAAATGCCAACTTTCTAAAAGTGGCATTTTCAGACCTGCAATTTAAAAAACAATTTCACTAGAAAGTGTGTTTTTAAATTGTGAGTCCAGAGACACCAAACTCCAATTTTCTATCAGCTCCCAATTGGAAGATAGACTTGTAAAATGTTACAAGGCAGCTCCAATGCTAACCTATGGGGGAGACAAGCCTTGCTGTACTGAAAAACAAATTGAGCCATTTTTCACTACCAGGACATGTGAAACACCAACATACATGTCCTACCTTTTATCTACACTACACCCTGCCCTTGAGGCTGCCTAGGGCCTACCTTAGGGGTGACTTACATGCAATAAAAGGGGTTTGACCTGGCAAGTAGGTGTACTTGCCAGGTAGACATGGAAGTTTAAAACTGCACATGCAGGCTCTGCAATGACAGGCATGAGACAGGTTTGCAGGGCTACTCATGTGGGTGGCACAATCAGCACTGCAGGCCCTCTAGTAACATTTGACTCACAGGCCCTGGGAACCCACGGTGCACCTACTAGGGACTTACTAGTAAATCAAATATGCCAATCATGGAGAAATCAATTGGCATCAGACTTTAGACGTAGAGCACTTGCACTGGTCAGCAGTGGTAAAGAGTCTAGAGTCCGAAAACCAGCAAAAACAAAGTTCGGCACACATAAAAAAACAGGAGGTTTGAAGGAAAAAGACAAGGGAACCATGCCAAAAGATGCCTGGTCTAACAATGGGCCTGACTGGACTGAGCAGTCTCATGTATGTATGTCTGCATGTATGTATGTATATTTTGGTATCCCATCCTCGTTGCCAGTGTTATAATGAAGACATGAATCCTGGTTCAGGAGAATCAGTCTTTATTGCACGTCTCCTCTCTCCATATACTTCATCTCACCAAGCTGACCTGACAGAGTACCATTCTCATTGCTTATATTCTGAGGGATGTTACAGCAAACAAATGATGGACGGAATGCTGACAATGCAAACATTCTCCCCGTCAAAAGATATGGGTTAAATCCATCATTCTATTGCCCACTACGCCACCGCAGTTTGGACCCAGCCATATGCAAATCAGTCTTGACCCTGTGCCCCATGGGAACAGTCCAGACCGAACTGCCAGGCCAGGTCCTCCCTGGACCGGAAACAAGCATCCTGGGACTGGTTTCAGGGGATGTCACCCTTCTTCAGCCAGGCTAGCTTGAATCCAGTGGCGCAGTGAGCAAGGGACCCACGTCTGGGCATACCCATCCCACTTAGGGTGAAAAGTGTTACAGCAAACAAATGATGGACGGAATGCTGACAATGCAAACATTCTGCCCCAGTCAAAAGATCTGGGTTAAATCCATCGTTCTTTTGCCTACTACGCCACCCCAGTTTGTACCCAGCCATATGCAAATCAGTCTTGACCCTGTGCCCCATCGGAACAGTCCAGACCGAACTGCCAGACCAGGTTCTCCCTGGACCGGAAACAAGCATCCTGGGACCGGTTTCAGGGTATGTCACCCTTCTTCAGCCAGGCTAGCTTGAATCCAGTGGCGCAGTGAGCAAGGGACCCAAGTCTGGGCATACCCATCCCACTTAGGGCGAAAAGTGTTACAGCAAACAAATGATGGACGGAATGCTGACAATGCAAACATTCTCCCCCAGTCAAAAGATCTGGGTTAAATCCATCGTTCTTTTGCCCACTACGCCACCCCATTTTGGACCCAGCCATATGCAAATTAGTCTTGACCCTGTGCCCCATGGGAACAGTCCAGACCGAACTGCCAGGCCAGCTATCCTGGCTGAAGAGGGGTGAAACCCCGAAACCGGTCCTAGGATGCTTGTTTCCGGTCCAGGGAGGACCTGGCTTAGCAGTTCAGGCTGCACTGTTCCCATGAGGCACAGGGTCAAGACTGATTTGCATATGGCCAGGTCTAAACTGGGGTGGCATGGTGAGCAAAAGAATGATGGATTTAACCCAGATCTCTTGACTGGGGGTGAATGTTTTGATTTGTTCTGCATTCCGTCCATCAATTGTGTGTTTTTTGCTTCCTCGCCCTAAGTGCGCCGGGTATGCCCAGACGTGGGTCCCGGGCTCACTGTGCCACTGGATTCAAGCTATCCTGGCTGAAGAGGGGTGAAACCCTGAAACGGGTCCTAGGATGCTTGTTTCCGGTCCAGGGAGGACCTGGCTTAGCAGTTCGGGCTGGACTGTTCCCATGAGGCACAGGGTCAAGACTGATTTGCATATGGCCAGGTCTAAACTGGGGTGGCATGTTGAGCAAAAGAATGATGGATTTAACTCAGTTCTCTTGACTGGGGGTGAATGTTTTGATTTGTTCTGCATTCCGTCCATCAATTCTGGGTTTTTTGCTTCCTCGCCCTAAGTGCGCCGGGTATGCCCAGACGTGGGTCCCGGGCTCCCTGTGCCACTGGATTCAAGCTATCCTGGCTGAAGAGGGGTGAAACCCCGAAACCGGTCAAGGGAGGACCTGGCTTAGCAGTTCGGGCTGGACTGTTCCCATGAGGCACAGGGTCAAGACTGATTTGCATATGGCCAGGTCTAAACTGGGGTGGCATGGTGAGCAAAAGAATGATGGATTTAACCCAGATCTCTTGACTGGGGGTGAATGTTTTGATTTGTTCTGCATTCCGTCCATCAATTGTGTGTTTTTTGCTTCCTCGCCCTTAGTGCGCTGGGTATGCCCAGACGTGGGTCCCGGGCTCACTGTGCCACTGGATTCAAGCTATCCATCCAGAAGAGAGGTGAAACCCCGAAACCGGTCCTAGGATGCTTGTTTCCGGTCCAGGGAGGACCTGGCTTAGCAGTTCGGGCTGGACTGTTCCCATGAGGCACAGGGTCAAGACTGATTTGCATATGGCCAGGTCTAAACTGGGGTGGCATGGTGAGCAAAAGAATGATGGATTTAACCCAGATCTCTTGACTGGGGGTGAATGTTTTGATTTGTTCTGCATTCTGTCCATCAATTGTGTGTTTTTTGCTTCCTCGCCCTAAGTGCGCCGGGTATGCCCAGACGTGGGTCCCGGGCTCACTGTGCCACTGGATTCAAGCTATCCTGGCTGAAGAGGGGTGAAACCCTGAAACGGGTCCTAGGATGCTTGTTTCCGGTCCAGGGAGGACCTGGCTTAGCAGTTCGGGCTGGACTGTTCCCATGAGGCACAGGGTCAAGACTGATTTGCATATGGCCAGGTCTAAACTGGGGTGGCATGGTGAGCAAAAGAATGATGGATTTAACTCAGATCTCTTGACTGGGGGTGAATGTTTTGATTTGTTCTGCATTCCGTCCATCAATTCTGGGTTTTTTGCTTCCTTGCCCTAAGTGCGCCGGGTATGCCCAGACGTGGGTCCCGGGCTCCCTGTGCCACTGGATTCAAGCTATCCTGGCTGAAGAGGGGTGAAACCCCGAAACCGGTCAAGGGAGGACCTGGCTTAGCAGTTCGGGCTGGACTGTTCCCATGAGGCACAGGGTCAAGACTGATTTGCATATGGCCAGGTCTAAACTGGGGTGGCATGGTGAGCAAAAGAATGATGGATTTAACCCAGATCTCTTGACTGGGGGTGAATGTTTTGATTTGTTCTGCATTCCGTCCATCAATTGTGTGTTTTTGCTTCCTCACCCTAAGTGCACCGGGTATGCCCAGACGTGGGTCCCGGGCTCACTGTGCCACTGTATTCAAGCTATCCATCCAGAAGAGAGGTGAAACCCCGAAACCGGTCCTAGGATGCTTGTTTCCGGTCCAGGGAGGACCTGGCTTAGCAGTTCGGGCTGGACTGTTCCCATGAGGCACAGGGTCAAGACTGATTTGCATATTGCCAGGTCTAAACTGGGGTGGCATGGTGAGCAAAAGAATGATGGATTTAACCCAGATCTCTTGACTGGGGGTGAATGTTTTGATTTGTTCTGCATTCCATCCATCAATTGTGTGTTTTTGCTTCCTCGCCCTAAGTGCGCCGGGTATGCCCAGACGTGGGTCCCGGGCTCACTGTGCCACTGGATTCAGCTATCCTGCCTGATGAGGGGTGAAACCCCGAAACCGGTCCTAGGATGCTTTTTCCGGTCCAGGGAGGACCTGGCTTAGCAGTTCGGGCTGGACTATTCCCATGAGGCACAGGGTCAAGACTGATTTGCATATGGCCAGGTCTAAACTGGGGTGGCATGGTGAGCAAAAGAATGATGGATTTAACCCAGATCTCTTGACTGGGGGTGAATGTTTTGATTTGTTCTACATTCCGTCCATCAATTGTGTGTTTTTTGCTTTCTCGCCCTAAGTGCGCCGGGTATGCCCAGACGTGGGTCCCGGGCTCACTGTGCCACTGGATTGAAGCTATCCTGGCTGAAGAGGGTGAAACCCCGAAACCGGTCCTAGGAGGCTTGTTTCCGGTCCAGGGAGGACCTGGCTTAGCAGTTCGGGCTGGACTGTTCCCATGAGGCACAGGATCAAGACTGATTTGCATATGGCCAGGTCTAAACTGGGGTGGCATGGTGAGCAAAAGAATGATGGATTTAACCCAGATCTCTTGACTGGGGGTGAATGTTTTGATTTGTTCTGCATTCCGTCCATCAATTGTGTGTTTTTGCTTCCTCGCCCTAGGTGCGCTGGGTATGCCCAGACGTGGGTCCCTGGCTCACTGTGCCACTGGATTCAAGCTATCCTGGCTGAAGAGGGTTGAAACCCCGAAACCGGCCCAAGGATGCTTGTTTCCGGTCCAGGGAGGACCTGGCTTAGCAGTTCGGGCTGGACTGTTCCCATGAGGCACAGGGTCAAGACTGATTTGCATATGGCCAGGTCTAAACTGGGGTGGCATGGTGAGCAAAAGAATGATGGATTTAACCCAGATCTCTTGACTGGGGGTGAATGTTTTGATTTGTTCTGCATTCCGTCCATCAATTGTGTGTTTTTTGCTACATTCTGAGGGAGGCAGTTTTACTAACTGTGGGAATGTACCATGAACAACAAAATGAAGAGGAAACACTAGAGAGATATACTACAATTAAAAAAGGAAGAATGATAAATTCTGACTAAAAGGACGATAATATAACTATTTCTAAAACATGAAGTTAGGTGACCAATAAAGGAGGCCCGTACAGAAGTCAAGCACCAGTGGGGGCATCTGTGGTTGGGGTGGGTGGTGGAGGGGGTAGAGGGAGGTGGTGGAGCTTGTAAAAGGGTGAGAAATCAACCTATGACTAGTTTTAATAGAGCAATACTATTCTGTTATTAAAAACAATTCTACACAAAGGTGCTAACAGCATGTAGAGACGGTATTCACACTACAGCTTTATTTAGCAGAATATGTACACAACCTGTACTTCTCCCACTAAACATTGTGATATGAATCATTTCCTGCCTGTCTTGGAGCACCTCCTAAATCCTGCCATCATGGCCTCACTGTTGTCCTGATTTACCAGCTTACCTGTTTACACATATAGTTATGGTCAGCAAAAAATGAGCAGAAATGTGATGTGAACTTTTCTGTAAAGCGACTCGTGGTTCTGATAGGCTGTTTCAGCACAGTGGAGAAGAATGAATGTCTTCTTACTGTTCTGTTTAAGTGGGAATTTAGGGTTAAAATACTGCACTAAAATAGCAAATTCTAAAATGTAAACAATTCCCCAATTTTGTAAGGATGAGATTCACGCAGACCCACTCTACCCCATTCCTAGCCTACGGAGATATATGCCCTCTGTGAACCCTGATCCAAATTTCTCAGGTGATGTTTGATCATTATGCCAGTGATTCATCGATTGGTATCCTCCTAGACAAGGGTGGGGACCAGGCCCATCCCATGTTAGTAAGCATTTCACCAGAGACAGTCTATGTGGCAGATACTCAGATCCTCGGGTCAGTGGTCAGTGATGAGGCCCAAATGCAAGTATGGAAAATGAGCCTCCAATGTCCCAATTAAGGTGGAGAACGAACTAGAGACACAATTTGAGTGCAAAGGCCACTCACATCTCTGTGCCTGGTGCCACTACACCTAGCTGCACTACTGATGGCCACGCCCCTGGACTGGGTACGCCCCTGCACTGGGTGTTAAGCAGTTACCTCACTGTCTGAATGGAGATACAATGGATCTCTGAACAGTGATCCCTAGCACTGGCATCTCTATTCCCCTCTTAGTTCAGTCTGCTCAAAAAGTGGAAGTGAAGATCCATTCTGATCGGTATCACTGAAACAGATCCATCTGGCTATTAACCTAGCTCAACGCCAGCTAAGGCTGCACATAATAGAAACGTCTGTTTGGTACTAGGTGCTGGCACATTCTAATGGGGGCTCTCCTGTTGCTCTGCTGTTCTCAGATTCTGACCTTGAAGTCGGTCTGAAGTGGGTGTCAGGTCTGAAACAAAGGCCATGCTGTGCGTAAAACCCTGGTTTCGCACACGCCCGTTCTGAGTGTCTTGTATTTCTTACCCCTTCTAGAGTGGATTGACTTAATCCTCTAGCCAACTCACAGGCCTAAGGAAATTACTATCCCCACAGTTACAAAAATTGTAAAAACCAGGGAAAGTATGGCATTTTTATGATACAAAGCTGTCCTAAATCAGTATTAAAGATGTTTGTACATTCATGTTTTTGTGCATTATTAACAACGTGCAGTATGTGGTTTTACACTCGATTACACATATACACACTTATATAGTCTGTTGTCTTTAAAACACATTTCCTATGACATATAAAAATGTGTTTTCCTGAACCTTGTTAACTAGGCATCAGTTTGGGCAAAGCAGCCATCTTGTTCAAAATTGATATTTCTCCTGTCTTCCACGTACACATTCCACTGTTACTTATTTCTGCAGTGCACAGTCAAGCAGAGTCATGTTTGTTTATTTTCATTGTCTTTGTTCATGCTGTTCTTGATTAATCTTCCCCGACTTGGTCACAAAAGTGTATCTGTACTTCAATGTCCTTCCACTAACTCACTCTACCCTATTCATTCATAATAGCTTGCTCTTGTTCATGTGTCTAGTTTGTTCTACCAATTCTGGAAGGCATTAGTATAGAGTGGGCAGAATCAATATTCATGAAGTGCCATTGTGCTTAGGTGCTAAAGAAATATGGCAGTAAATAAACTGTGCTCTGATTTGCTATGAATGTAACCTTATTGATTATACCATGACGAATCTGCAGTTTTGGTGATTTCATGAGCAGAAATAATGTAAAAAAACAAAACTCCAAAATTTTGGAGATGAGCAAGAGAGCTTTCTTATACTTCTAGGAATGCTGTCCATTTCTCTTTTGATTTTACTGCCCACTTGAGACTTAAGTATTTTTTATTTTGTATCTCTCCGTAATAATGTATTTTCTTAGAGCCTTCATGGCATCGACTCTGTGCCGCATTTCATATTAATTTTGTAATAAAACCTATATATTTATTCAGTTGATTTAAAACTCAGTTGATGAGTGAGCCCTTTTACTCATTTGACTGCATTTGTTTTACATTTTTGATGTGTTGGGAGGTGCCTTACCTCGGGGACATATTGCCGCATGAAATCGAGGTTTAACACCATCTCCGATTCATCGAATTGTGAATATTCTATTGAGGTAAGGTTTATCGGTATCAGAATTGAGGGGTTCCACGGGCCCACAATAGCTCCCATACAGGAGCACGCCCAGGTTCTACAGATTTCTGTATCCGGCTGATGACCAGACCCAGGGATGAACCAGGCCACACTACGATGGGTGAGGGCCTCGTGTCCTTTAAACAGAAATGTATGTTGTCTTAAACCTTGGGTTGGATCTATAAGAACTGTATTTTTGAATAAGGAAATTATAGATTTACTGATCTCTGCCAGCATATTCAATTGAGCAGACACCTGAGGCCCTCTGGCAAACATTCCTTTTTCTGGACTCACTATTCAGACAGGGGCGGCTCCTCCACTAGGGCGGAGGAGCGTCGCCCCACTTCTTTCTCACAGCGCGAGAAGCAGAAACATAAAATGGTAATAACTTTCAGTTATTACCATTTTACGTTTGGTTGAGGGAGGCCGGGCGGGGCTGCTCTGCTAGCAGGGCAGGGGAGGAGTGATGTGCCTGCCCAATCCTGAATGCGCAAAGACTGTTTGGTCGGCCCCCTGGGGCCACCCAAACCAGTCATGCACACTCTGCCCTTCTCCATGCAGGCTGCAATGCAGCCTACATGGAGAAAATGGGCTCCCCATACGCCCCTGGCTGGGTGGCGTCCCGACCAATCACAACGCTGCTTGCAGCGTTGTGATTGGCTTAGGGAGGTAGACTGGCTGCCTGCTTCTGCTTCCTGTTCCTGCCGGAGGCAGGAGAGCAGGAGCAGAGAATACGCGGGACCCGGCCGGCGGAAAGGTAAGTTTAATTATTTTTTTATTATTAAATTAACATCACCGCATGACCACCTGCCCGTGCGACCCCCCGCCCCACTCGCGGACCATGCCGGCCGCGACTCTATTCAGAACAGGAGGTAGTAGCTTCAAGGTTTAGGGACTCATCTCGAATTTCCCTACACCTTATCTGTCTTATCGAGATGATCGAAGCACTATTAGGAGCACCATTAAACACGTTTATTTAAACAAGTATTTAGGAACTACAGTGTTGACAACAAAATATTATGTGCATTGTTTTGCTGATGTGGAGCTACTGAAAGCAACAGCTCTAACCGCTGGTTCGATACTATCTTATAGGAATGGATACTATAGAGGAACATTATATGATTTAAATCCCACATCAATCCAACTGGTGTCCCTGTAGATAGTCGGAGAATCCCATATTAGCCCTAAAATATACTTGGCAGAAGAGATAATTCAACTGCGGCCCTGGCACTGCATCCCTCGAGCTGCAGTTTACAATCAGGCTCCCTTGGAGAGTTGTATGAACTCTTCTCCCCAGGTGTCTTGTTTCCCTGGGTTTCGGGGCTCTCCTTCTCTTGTACCTTCTTCAGCTATGAACATTTTCTAAGGAGGCGTCAGCATGGTCTCCACAGCTTTTATGGTGTAAAAAATGTTGATGGGGTTGTTTGTACAACAGTGAAAGCTTGTGCAGTGTATTGTGTGACTGTGGAAGCATTTGTCATGTACATGTCATATAGAGAATATTTAACTAAAAACAAATATTCTGTAGCAGCACATGTCTGAAGGGGAAGTTTGAAGACAGGGTATCATGCTGTCTGCTTTAGTGCTTCGTGGTGCCATCATCTTGAGATGAAAGAGTGATGAGGATACACTGAAACATACAAGTCTGTGGCTGTCTCCAAAAATCACGAAATAAAGTATTCTTAGTGAGTATTAGAAACAATATTGACTTTTACTACTGACCCTGGATAGACTGATTGAGGGACATCACTGTAGGAGAGTAGGATCTGCTTCACATGGGTACCCCCACTTTTTGCTGATGCTTCACTGTTTTTCGACTTTAGTCTGGCTGGGGCCCTGCTAATCAGGACCCCAGCCTAGCTGCTTCCTCTCTAAAATGGTTTCCATGTGCCTTAGGCACATCTCTGATTGGAATATGGAGTGCCCTTATAAGTCCCTAGTATGTGGTATACTATGTACCCAGGGCATAGGTACCTCAGAGACCTACCAGGGGCTGCAGCATGTATTGTGCCACCCCTGGGAGGCCATCCAAAATGACACCACAGGCCTGCTACTGCAGCCTGGGTAAAGTGGTGCATGCACCCCTTACTGTGATATAGGCTACCTATATCACTACATACATACACACATATAAACCTATAAGTCACTCCTATGGCAGGCCTTATCAATCCTGAAGGCAGAGTGCTTGGTTCCTATGTGAGAGAGTGCCCCTGCATGAGCAGAGCCCCTCTGCAGCGTTCGGAGACCCTTCTCTGATGCTGTTTGTAGTGCAGCCGGACCATATACTCTTAAGCGCATTATAACCTCGCGTTAAATGCTAACTTTGGGATGGCTGCACGGAAACATGTCGTGTTTGGTGTCAAACATCTTGGAATACTACCCCCCGCCAGTTCTGGCGGCGGGGGTAGCATTCCACCCTTCTAGAGGGAGAGACATGTACACACCGGCCTGCCCGGTAACTTCTTTCCAAGCCCTGGCATCACAAAATGGATGCCGCTGCCACAGACACGAGTCTGGCCTCCTGCTGCTGACCGAAACTCCGGCAGGGGAGGCCTGGACAATAGGTTTCCTGTCCCAGGGAGGTGTAACCACCTCCCCAGAAAGGATAGTGTGTATTGGGGCTGGGCGGGAGCACTCTCTGGTGCTTTGAAGTCCTGCACTGGGGGCACATTTGGTGTCCCTGTGCATACCCCAGTTCAAACCGGCTCAGGGGCTTCCAGCCCCTGCTCTGGCGCGAAACTGGACAAAGGGAAAGGGGTGTAACCACCCCTCTGCCCTGACCCTCCCATAGGTGGGTCCCCAGAGTATGTCCAACCCCCTAACTTGGTATAAGTATGGGACCCCAGTCCTTAGGACTTTAGATTTACCTGGACGAAACTCTGACACAGAATCCTGGACCTTCGACGCTCTACTTTAAGATTAGAGGACTGAAGAATCTCCCTTGGGGTCAAGGAGTGACTCCCCTGCTTGGCAGGCACCAAAGAAGCAATTGTCCGGTCTGCATCGCTGAAGCTCCCGCCAGACGCCGAAGTCTTTGCATCACCAGAGGTGGATTTCCAGACTTCCCCGAGGCTGCCCTGAGTCACCAGCGAAGCTGAGGCCCGTAGCTGTCGTGGGTAACGTGGAACCGTGACCCCTGGACACCGAGCACATTTGCAAGTGCATCCTCTTCCTGGGCTCCCACAAAGTTGTGCTTTGGGCTCCGAGTAGCCCCCGCCTCCAGCACCGACTGCACTGAAGATCACTGGCCTCCACTCCACGAGTGTCCCGTGAGCCAGCTCCAAGTGCGTCCGCTCGAGGCTCCTTTGCGGTCGCTAGTCCGTTGGCTAGTAGGCCCTCCCGAAGGCCAATCTTCTTTTGCTTAGGCTTTCCTGGTTGCTCCAGGCGTGCCCTGACTTACCCTCGCTGGGTGAGTCCCACAGACCTTGCTGGTCTGCACCACCGTCCTTCTTCTATTTCCACGAGACTTGCCGTTGCCAAGGCTTGTTGGGTCCAATCCGGTCGCCGACACCTCAGCAATCGACAGACGTCATGGGACAGCTCGAATCCAGCTCCTGGTCATCGTCGACGCCTCCTGGACCTCGTGGCTGAAGAGTCAAGACGACCGTCAACTTACCTGAAGCACTCGACATCGGTGGGCATCCGCTCATCACCTTCCTGGTCACTGGCTAGTGACCCAGACTCTGTCCCCTCTGCTTTCAGGTTCTTCAGATCTTCGATCCACCTTTGGATCCACCCGAACACTTTCGACTTGGCCGCCAGCAGCACTTTGCAGCAGATCGCCATTGAAAACGACGACGAAACCCGACCCCGAAAGACACCTATGCACCCGGCTTCCCTGGGTGAGGTAACACGAGTACTCCAGTGCTCCCGTGGGTATAGACTCTAGAACAACCCAGTTCTAAAGGGGTTTGCTCCAAGTCCTCCTCTAAGTGTCCCTTTTCTTTAAAATTCCAACCGCGACTTTCCCCATAGAAGTCAACGGCGATTCGCGGCTGTGTTCTCACACTGCACGCGTCCCCGTGGGTCCCCTGTGTCACTACCTTGGGTGGTTCCTTGTGGTCCAAGCACTTCTACAGGCTCTAGGCCTTGTGTCTAGCTCAGTCGTGGTTCTTATACCACTTTATTGGTATATGGTTTGGTACGCCCTAGGGCTCAAACGTGTATTTGTGCTATTACTGTTAATAACTAACTTATAACTTATGTACTTCGAACTCTAGCCTCATAAAGAGACTAGAGGGGTGTGTTTAGCAATAAATACATATATTTTGAATATATACCTGGTGTGGTCCTCTTTCATTTGGTCACTCAAGAGATTATAGACTGGTAAAACAAGCTGCTTTACATTCCTTCAAGACTTAGCCTGAAGGCTGCTCTCCATAGCTACCACAAGGATAGCTTTCAATAAAGGTTGTCTTTAACCTATCTCCAATAAGGGGTTGTTTGGACTGGTGCAAGGTGCCCACTATAATTAGTGGACAGCATATACCAGGCCAACTTCTCACATTGGTTTGCAGCGTGTGGGATTCCAGCTTGCTATTGTTTTACCAGATAATCTCAATTGAATTGATCAACTGAAAACCACTAAGGGTACCTTAGGTACATATAAATCAAGCTTAGTATACAGTAAGTTCTACTGAACTTAGAGTTGTGTGTTAAGGGATAGCACACCCTTTCTACAACTCAAGAGAGTTTAGTAGGCCACACTAGAGTAGGTAGTGCATACACCACACCTCACTAGTAATGTCTTCAAAGCCAGGACCCAGTGAGTCCTTGCCAGAAGCCAGTGGGCTTCTTCCTCCAAGTATGATAAACTCCCATTCTTGGAACTGAGAGCATTATGCAATACTAGGAAGCTGAAGGCAGGCAAAAGTGCTAGCACCCAACACCTCAGGGAGGTGTTACTGGCTGATGATCTCAGCAGGCCCCTAGGGTCTGAAGGGGTAGGCAGAGAGGGTGGGGCAGAAAATGAGGAAGGGGTCAGGGGTGAAGAAACCCAGGCCCCCCCCTCTGAAACTGGCCAGGAAGGTGACAATGACCTTGACCTGGAAAACCCAGCTATTCCTGTGGATGAAGGGGAGGATCAGGATGACCTCACCTTTGTCCCCCCAGGAAGAGTTGAGAGTGTGCCAAGAAGGGATAGATCTCCTTCTCAGGAGTCTAACCACTCTGACACCTCAATAGGGACCTCTGTCTCTTCTCATAGGAGAGAATCCTCTCATGACAGGAGAAAGAGACTGATTCAGTATGAGCAAGCCCAGCTTGAACTCAGAAAACAGCAATTGGCTATAGACAGGGAGTCCCTAGATCTCTATAGAGAGAGGAAAAGTTGGGACTAGAGTCCCATGGTGGCAGCAATTTCCCCAGAGATAGGGAAAGGTCTTATGACCATAGAAACCTGAGCAAGATTGTCCCTCCCTACCAGAGTGGGGATGACATCCACAAATGGATAACTGCACTGGAGAGGGCCTGTAAAGTACAGAGGGTCCCTCAGGAGCAGTGGGCAGCAATCTTGTGGCTCTCCTTTGCAGACAAAGGTAGAGATAAGCTCCTCACTGTTAGAGAGGAGGATGCTGATAATTACACAGTCTTAAAGAGTGCTCTGATTGATGGGTTTGGCCTAACCACTGAACAATACAGGTTAAAGTTCAGAGATACCCAAAAAGCACAGACTCAAGACTGGGTGGACTTTGTTGATTGTTCTGCCAAGGCTCTGGAAGGTTGGTTATTGGGCAGTAAGGTATGTGACTTCACAGGATTGTACAATCTTATCATGAGGGAGCAGATTCTTAATAATTGTCAAAATCAGCTGTTGCATCAGCACCTGGTGGACTCTGATCTGACCTCTCCCCAAGAATTGGGAAAGAAGGCAGACAAATTGGTCAGAACCAGGGTGAGGCAGAAGGTACAGAACCAAGGTGGTGACCCTAAGAAGCAAGATTCTAAAAACTCTGATAAGGGTGGGGAGAAGGGTAAAGACCAAAAGTCTTCACAAGGCCCCCAAAAATCTTCTTCAGGTGGGGATTCACAGTCTAACAAGGGAAAAGGCCAAAAGAAACCATGGTGCAAGGTCTGTAAGCAAAGGACCCACTGGACCAGTGACTGCACCAAGTCCAAAGACTCTACTCCAGCCCCCACCAATGCCCCTAAGGCACCTGCTCCCCCTAGTGCAGTTACAGTTGGTGGTGGAACTACACAGGCCAAGGGTTTAGTAGGGTTGACCCTGGGTAAAGAGATGAGCTCTGACCTAGTCAGAGAACTCACTCAGGCTGTCCTAGTCTGTGATGGAGGCATGGATGTGACCTCCTCTGTGAGTCCCAGTAATCTGGGCAAGTACAGGCAACAGCCCTTAATCAATGGAAAAGAGGCTTTGGCATTTAGGGGCAAGTGTCACCATGGTGACACAAGACCTTGTGGATCCTGGGCAGATTATACTTGGTGAAATGTACCAAGTGACCAATGCTAGCAATGTCAGAACAGACCATACTCTGGCAGTTGTTAACTTCTCCTGGGGAGGGGTAACTGGCCTTAAGAAGGTTGTGGTAAGTGCAGACCTACCAGTTGAATGCTTGCTTGGCAATGATTTAGAAACTTCAGCTTGGCAGAAGTGGAGCTCAGGACCCATGCAGAAATGCTGGGCATCCCTGCAGATGTGTTTGCTGTGACCAGGTCACAAGCCAAAATGTCTAACACTGAACAGGCCTTGGATTCTGGAATAATGGACCAAGTGCCCTCCAAGAAGAGGAGTAGAAGGGTAAAGGCAGTGCCTTCCCCTTGGCTCAGAAGGAAGATCAGTCTCTTGAGGGGGATGATCTCAGTCCTGAGGAAGGAACTGTCCCAGAGGAGCTTGAACCTGACCAGGTTGAGTTCTTGGGGACAGGGGGCCCTTCCAGGGCAGATCTGAGCCAGGAGCAGCAGAGCTGCCCCTCTCTTGAACCCCTCAGACAGCAAGCTGCTGCTGAGGCTGCTGGGAAAGCTAGTGGTCCCCATACAGTGTATTGGGATGATGGACTCTTGTACTCAGAGTGTAGAGACCCCAAGCCTGGTGCCACCAGGAGGTTGGTTATACCTCTGAAGTTCAGGGGCTTCCTATTGACCCTAGCCCATGACACTCCCTTAGCAGGTCACCTGGGCCAGAACAAGACTTGGGACAGAATTGTCCCTCACTTTCACTGGCCCCACATGTCTGAAGACACCAAGGAGTTTTGTCGCTCCTGTGTAACCTGCCAGGCCAGTGGCAAGGCAGGTGGCACTACAAAGGCACCCCTGATACCACTACCTGTGGTGGGGGTTCCCTTTGAGAGGGTGGGGATTGACATTGTTGGTCCCATGGATCCCCAAACAGCATCTGGGCACAGGTGTATCCTGGTGGTAGTAGATCATGCCACCAGGTACCCAGAGGATATTCCCCTTAGGACCACTACAGCACCTGTGGTGGCAAGAGCCCTCCTGGGAATTTTCTCAAGAGTGGGCTTCCCTAAGGAGGTTGTATCAGACAGGGGTGCTAACTTTATGTCTGGGTACTTGAAAGCAATGTGGAAGGAGTGTGGAGTGACTTACAAGTTCACCACACCCTATCACCCACAATGCAATGGTTTAGTTGAGTGATTCAACAAAACCTTGAAGGGCATGATTAAAGGGCTCCCAGAAAAGCTTAGGCGAAGATGGGACATACTCTTGCCCTGCCTTTTATTTGCATACAGGGAGGTGCCTCAAAAGGGGGTTGGCTACAGCCCTTTTGAACTTTTGCTTGGTGAAGGAAGGATGGGAGTTACCTCTCAAGCCCCCAAAGCAAGACATAGTGGACTATGTACTTGGTCTCCGCTCCCGGATGGCTGAGTACATGAAAAAGGCAAATAAAAACCTTGAGGCTAGCCAGGAACTTCAAAAAGCCTGGCATGACCAAAAGGCTGTACTGACTGTTTACCAGCCAGGACAGAAGGTGTGGGTGTTGGAGCCAGTGGCCCCAGCAGCTCTCCAAGACAAATGGAGTGGACCCCATACCATTGTTGAACAGAAGGGTGAGGTTACCTATTTAGTAGACCTAGGAACACCCAGGAGTCCCCACAGGGTTCTCCATGTCAACAGGTTAAAACCATATGTGGACAGGGCAGACATGGGCTTGCTCATGGCTACTGATGAGGGACAGGAGGAAGAGAGTGACCCACTCCCTGACCTGCTCTCACAGAACCCTGATGATGGGTCAGTGGATGGTGTAGCCTTGGCAGGCAGCCTCACTGCCCAGCAGCAAACTGATTGCAGACAGGTGCTCAATCAGTTCAGACACATATTCTCACTGACACCCAGTCAGACCACCTGGTGCACTCATGAAGTGGACACTGGGGACAGTCTGCCTATTAAAAATAAGATTTATAGGCAACCTGACCATGTCAGGGACTGTATCAGGACAGAAGTCCAGAGATGTTGGATTTGGGAGTTATTGAACCCTCAGATAGCCCTTGGGCTAGTCCAGTGGTCCTTGTGCCAAAACCTCACACCAATGGTGGGAAAAGAGAGATGAGGTTTTGTGTGGACTACAGGGGTCTCAATGCAGTCACTAGTACTGATGCCCATCCAATACCTAGGGCAGATGAGCTAATAGACACTTTGGCCTCAGCCAAGTATCTAAGCACATTTGACCTGACAGCTGGCTACTGGCAGATCAGACTAGCTGATGATGCAAAGCCAAAAACAGCATTCTCAACCCCTAGTGGGCATTATCAATTTGTGGTGATGCCCTTTGGTCTGAAGAATGCACCTGCCACTTTTCAGAGGTTGGTGAATACAGTCCTTACAGGTCTGGAAGCCTATAGTGCAGCATATCTAGATGATATTGCTGTCTTTAGCTCCACCTGGGAGGATCACCTGGTCCACCTCAGAAATGTTTTACAGGCCCTGCAGAAAGCAGGCCTGACTATCAAGGCCACCAAGTGCCAGATAGGGCAGAGTCAGGTTGTGTACCTGGGCCACCTTGTGGGTGGAGGCCAGGTTCAACCACTGCAGAGCAAGATCCAGACCATCATGGACTGGACTGCTCCAACTACCCAGACTCAGGTGAGAGCCTTTTAGGCCTGACTGGGTACTATAGGAGATTTGTCAAGGGGTATGGATCAATAGTGACACCCCTGAATGACTTAACTTCCAAGAAAATGCCCAAAAAGGTTCAGTGGACAGTTAGCTGTCAAAAGGCATTTGATGACCTAAAGCAGGCCATGTGCACTGCTCCCATTCTACAGAGTCCTGATTACTCCAAGAAGTTCATTGTCCAAACAGATGCATCTGAATTGGGGGTAGGGGCTGTACTGTCACAATTGAATGATGAAGGTCAGGATCAGCCAGTAGCTTTTATTAGCAGAAGGCTGACCCCTAGAGAGAAACGTTGGTCAGCCATTGAGAGGGAGGCCTTTGCTGTGGTCTGGGCTCTGAAGAAGTTGAGGCCATACTTGTTTGGTACTCACTTCCTTGTTCAAACAGACCATAAGCCCCTCTTATGGCTAAAACAAATGAAGGGTGAAAACCCCAAACTGCTTAGGTGGTCCATTTCCCTACAGGGGATGGACGTCACAGTGGAACATAGACCTGGGAGTAACCATGCCAATGCAGATGGACTCTCTAGGTACTTCCACTTAGAACATGAAGACTTAACTGGGCAAGGTTAGTTTAATGTCCCTACGTTTGGGGGGGGGGGTGTGTAGGAGAGTAGGATCTGCTTCACATGGGTACCCCCACTTTTTGCTGATGCTTCACTGTTTTTCGACTTTAGTCTGGCTGGGGCCCTGCTAATCAGGACCCCAGCCTAGCTGCTTCCTCTCTAAAATGGTTTCCATGTGCCTTAGGCACATCTCTGATTGGAATCTGGAGTGCCCTTATAAGTCCCTAGTATATGGTATACTATGTACCCAGGGCATAGGTACCTCAGAGACCTACCAGGGGCTGCAGCATGTATTGTGCCACCCCTGGGAGGCCATCCAAAATGACACCACAGGCCTGCTACTGCAGCCGGGTAAGGTGGTGCATGCACCCCTTACTGTGATATAGGCTACCTATATCACTACATACATACACACATATAAACCTATAAGTCACTCCTATGGCAGGCCTTATCAATCCTGAAGGCAGAGTGCTTGGTTCCTATGTGAGAGGGTGCCCCTGCATGAGCAGAGCCCCTCTGTAGCGTTTGGAGACCCTTCTCTGATGCTGTTTGTAGTGCAGCCGGACCATATACTCTTAAGCGCATTATAACCTCGCGTTAAATGCTAACTTTGGGATGGCTGCACGGAAACATGTTGTGTTTGGTGTCAAACATCTTGGAATACTACCCCCTCGCCAGTTCTGGCGGCGGGGGTAGCATTCCACCCTTCTAGAGGGAGAGACATGTACACACCGGCCTGCCCGGTAACTTCTTTCCAAGCCCTGGCATCACAAAATGGATGCCGCTGCCACAGACACGAGTCTGGCCTCCTGCTGCTGACCGAAACTCCGGCAGGGGAGGCCTGGACTATAGGTTTCCTGTCCCAGGGAGGTGTAACCACCTCCCCAGACAGGATAGTGTGTATTGGGGCTGGGCGGGAGCACTCTCTGGTGCTTTGAAGTCCTGCACTGGGGGCACATTTGGTGTCCCTGTGCATACCCCAGTTCAAACCGGCTCAGGGGCTTCCAGCCCCTGCTCTGGCGCGAAACTGGACAAAGGGAAAGGGGTGTAACCACCCCTCTGCCCTGACCCTCCCATAGGTGGGTCCCCAGAGTATGTCCAACCCCCTAACTTGGTATAAGTATGGGACCCCAGTCCTTAGGACTTTAGATTTACCTGGACGAAACTCTGACACAGAATCCTGGACCTTCGACGCTCTACTTTAAGATTCGAGGACTGAAGAATCTCCCTTGGGGTCAAGGAGTGACTCCCTTGCTTGGCAGGCACCAAAGAAGCAATTGTCCGGTCTGCATCGCTGAAGCTCCCGCCGGACGCCGAAGTCTTTGCATCACCAGAGGTAGATTTCCAGACTTCCCCGAGGCTGCCCTGAGTCCCCAGCGAAGCTGAGGCCCGTAGCAGTCGTGGGTAATGTGGAACCGTGACCCCTGGACACCGAGCACATTTGCAAGTGCATCCTCTTCCTGGGCTCCCACGAAGTTGTGCTTTGGGCTCCGAGTAGCCCCCGCCTCCAGCACCGACTGCACTGAAGATCACTGGCCTCCACTCCACGAGTGTCCCGTGAGCCAGCTCCAAGTGCGTCCGCTCGAGGCTCCTTCGCGGTCGCTAGTCCGTTGGCTAGTAGGCCCTCCCAAAGGCCAATCTTCTTCTGCTTGGGCTTCCCTGGTTGCTCCAGGCGTGCCCTGACTTACCCTCGCTGGGTGAGTCCCACAGACCTTGCTGGTCTGCACCACTGTCCTTCTTCTATTTCTACAAGACTTGCCGTTGCCAAGGCTTGTTGGGTCCAATCCAGTCGCCGACACCTCAGCAATCGACAAACGTCGTGGAACAGCTCGAATCCAGCTCCTGGTCATCGTCGACGCCTCCTGGACCTCGTGGCTGAAGAGTCAAGACAACCATCAACCTACCTGAAGCACTCGACATCGGTGGGCATCCGCTCATCGCCTTCCTGGTCACTGGCTAGTGACCCAGACTCTGTCCCCTCTGCTTTCAGGTTCTTCAGATCTTCGATCCACCTTTGGATCCACCCGAACACTTTCGACTTGGCCGCCAGCAGCACTTTGCAGCAGATCGCCATTGAAAACGACGACGAAACCCGACCCCGAAAGACACCTATGCACCCGGCTTCCCTGGGTGAGGTAACACGAGTACTCTGGTGCTCCCGTGGGTATAGACTCTAGAACAGCCCAGTTCTAAAGGGGTTTGCTCCAAGTCCTCCTCTAAGTGTCCCTTTTCTTTAAAATTCCAACCGCGACTTTCCCCATAGAAGTCAACGGCGATTCGCGGCTGTGTTCTCACATTGCACGCGTCCCCCGTGGGTCCCCTGTGTCACCACCTTGGGTGGTTCCTTGTGATCCAAGCACTTCTACAGGCTCTAGGCCTTGTGTCTAGCTCAGTCGTGGTTCTTATACCACTTTATTGGTATATGGTTTGGTACGCCCCTAGGGCTCAAACGTGTATTTGTGCTATTACTGTTAATAACTAACTTATAACTTATGTATTTCGAACTCTAGCCTCATAAAGAGACTAGAGGGGTGTGTTTAGCAATAAATACATATATTTTGAATATATACCTGGTGTGGTCCTCTTTCATTTGGTCACTCAAGAGATTATAGACTGGTAAAACAAGCTGCTTTACATTCCTTCAAGACTTAGCCTGAAGGCTGCTCTCCATAGCTACCACTAGGATAGCTTTCAATAAAGGTTGTCTTTAACCTATCTCCAATAAGGGGATGTTTGGACTGGTGCAAGGTGCCCACTATAATTAGTGGACAGCATATACCAGGCCAACTTCTCACAATCACCCGTCATCTTCTGAGCGAAAATGCTTACCAAATCCTGTTGCAAGTGCCACAGTTCAACAGTGCATCTGGAAAGACCTCCCCTTCCACCTCCGGCAAGTCCCTACACTGCTCCAGTTCAGGAAAGACCTCAAGACCTGGCTCTTCGGATGACCCCAGCACTCAACGAAGCCGTCCCCCCACCCCCCAAGCGCCTTGAGACCCTTGCGGGTGGGTAACTGCGCTTTACCAACCCTGAATGATTGATTGATTGATTGTACTTCCAGATATGAAGCATAAAAAGCTCTCTCACTGTGGGAGGGGCTGTTCTTTTTCTTAGCCAGTCAGGCCTTTTCTATTTATATTCTCTGTAGAAGTAAAATTAATCAAATGATATAAATATATTTAGTAATTAAAATACATGTGACTCATTTAGTAATTGAATGGCCAATGTGGTTTTACCAATATCAGAAATTACATGAACATTTTTACCTTCCCATATTTCTTAACCACATCGCCAATCAATAGAACAATATCTGACAAGTGAAGTGTATTGATTGCCAATAGCATTTTACGAGAAGGCTACAGCTTATTGTGCCACATTTAGAATATCAGAAGCAGGACCAACCCCAAACCTGCTACATGGAAATGTTGTCGTTAAAAACATTAGGAGGTTTATGATAATTGTATTGTAACTTTCGCCATCAAAGGCATCATTTTTCCGCTCAGTCCTTATAAAACGAGACTACGGGCCTGATTTAGATTTTGTAGGGAAATGAAAATAAATGCCCCAATTTGGCGAAGGAACTCAATACGGAGTAGAATCCACCAGCTGAAGTTCCCACACAATACTAACTCTATGGTGTAGGACGCCCAGACGGAGAGTTCTACTTAGTACTTAACTTTACCACCATAAATTGGAGGATTTTCAGTTCCCTCCTCCATATGGTACATGAGTCCCTGTGTCTCTGCGTCCAACGAGGAGCCACCCTCTCTCATAGGAGGCTCTTTCATACACTCACTCCGCTGCTCTGATATCACTAGGCCCGTTCTCATTCCCAGCACACGCTCACTGTTCACCCACCTTGCTGGAGCGTCTGCAAGGTCTGCGAATTAACCAGCACAGAGATTAATTCAATCCACGCTTCAGAGTGTATCTTTTTTCATGTGCGTTTCTGCTACAAAGAAAATAAGATGTTGAGAAATCAGACAAAAGACCCTGCGGATTTGTTCCGACAAGCAGCAGTGATCCTTGGGAGTCACTTATTCCTGGGCAGATGAGCACAGCATCGATCCGTCTTACCTTGAAGCCGCCCATGGGTTTCACCGGGTCGGACTTCTTCTGATTGTCCCCTGAGCAGAAGGGTCAGGAAGGCACCAGCACGAGCTGCATCGTCAGCACCGCCATAGAAAGAGACAGGCAGTCCATGACCGGAATAATGTGCCAGGAACTAGCATATCTTTTAGTCCAGCTGATTTCTTTAATGGTCTATTAGCGTTTCTTTCCACTAATGCCCTGCACATCAATATTGCATCCTACCTGAAAGGCTTCATGAGATAATGATGCCAGAGTGGGAGGTTAATATTGACTTTGCTGAAGTATTTTACCTGCAGGCCAGTCACTCCATGTTCCTACCTATGTTCACAGACCGACTGGAAGGATGCAGTAGTACTCTGTTAAACCTCAGCTAGGAGCCTGGGAGGGAGGGAGGGAGGAAGTGAAGAAAGACTCCTCTCTCTCCGCCGCGTCTGAGTCTGGGGGATGGGGTGGGACCTGGGTATGTAAGAAGCTGTATGAGACACCAGGGAGGAGGGCATGCTTTGCCTCTGGGCCCTTTCGATAAACCGCACTCTTATTTTAAGCTTTTAGGAGCTAAAACGCAGATGGGGGCTCCTTTCGCGAAGATTTGCTCATGTGGAGTATTTGTATGAAGTAAAAAGGGGCAGCACCAGGTATGCGTGGGTCCTTTATGCGCAATCGGGTCCCATTTCCCTTTCCCACTGGGGCAGAATCAGAAGTGGTGCAACCTGAAGGGTGCTAACAAGACTCGGCTGACCTGAATGTATGCAAGTGCAGAGTGTATTAGCTATGGGTTTGGGGTTTCACTGATTGGTTGTATCAACGTTCTAACGGAATCTCTCTCATTCTGTTGGATTTATCTTTGTATGTGGGGACTGTAAATCGGGCAGCTGGGATTAAACAGAGATGCAACCCGATTTTATACCTCACTCTGAGCTCTTTAATACTTACTTTTACCAGCTTCCTGTTGCTTCCTCATTGGAAACAAGTGCTAGAGAACCCCTTTAGCAGCTCATCTGCTACTCCTGTAACAGCACCTTGAGCCAATGGTTCTGGGTCCCTACAGCCTGCTGGTGGCTCCAACAGTTTGAATTTGAGTGTTGTTTGGACTGTGGTGAATGAACAACACTGCCATTGATGACTAGCAGGTGACAGTCAATCACTGGACTGGTGCTTTTGGTGTGCAGCATCTGGAGTGGAATCTTCCTGCATGGAGCCATCACCAATATATCTTCAAAGAAATCATCATCGTGCAACTGTGGTAAGAGATTTCAATGTGCTTGAGTCATTTGCAACAAGCGAAACAGTGCATCATTCCACTAGCAGTTAGAAAAGCATCAGCTTGCCAAAAGCGGCCCAGCACCAACATGAAAACATGGTGTCTTTATTGTTTTTGTTTGATTGAGTTTTCTGATGATAAACGAAATCTGTTCTTTTATATCTACTCCTGTTGCATACATCTCAAAAGAAAGTCCTTTAATAAGGTGCTGGAAACGGAGGTTGGTATTTTCTTTTAAAGTAACTTTAGTCTTACAGTCTACGAACATCTATGTTGCTCCTTTTCATCTTCAACTTTATTTGCACTTCTCAGCCAACATGCAATGTGTTAATCCACTAACAACTTGCAAGCCTGAGTCTGGAGAACAAGCAATTAAATGGGACAGGTGGTTAAGATTGTTTTATTTTTTTATTTTTTATAAATTGTTTTTATTGGCATTTAAAACAAAAAGGAACATCAATCACAGAACAGCAGAATAATTGCAATCCACAAATATCCCTCGACTTCTGTAGAATCATAATCTGACGTTGTGTTCGTGCACATATAGTCTAAAGCTAGTATACACATTTCCATTACAGCACATTGTCATTACATTGGCCATCCTAGTTTTTACCCCAATGACCAGTCCGTATCAGTATGTAGGGGCCAATGTGGTCACGTCTCTCAGTGATAGTAATTCCTTTGTAATCCCTAGGCTTACTAAAACTCGTCTACATTTACAGTATTTAGCCAGTTTACATACGGCTCCCAGATGTCCCGTGGGCGAGACCTCGGTGGCAACAGTCCCCAATATGTCTCCAGTTGTGTCTTGCAATATGTTACACTGGTAATCCAATCCTTAGTGGTCGGTGGTGAAACCGCCCGCCAATGAAGGGCCACTTGGCGCTTTGCCATGATCAAAAGCATAGCAATTAATTTCTTTCTTTTTGGTGGAACAGAAGTGTTGTCGCCCAGCAATACCACCAGCGGCGTGCAAGGCAGGTCGTGTCCGGTTATGTCACGTATGTAGTGTAGTGTACGTACCCAAAAGTTAGCTATCTGGCGGCACTGCCATGCTACGTGTACAAAAGTAGCCTGTGTGTACCCACATCTCCAGCAGCTATCATCAGGTCGCAATCCCACTCGGTGCAGTTGTACCGGGGTCCGGTAGAAGCGGTGTAAGTACTTAAAGTGAATTAATCGCAGTCTGTAGTTAGAGGATAGAAGCCGTAGCTGGCCGCAGATCGAGTTCCATTGGGCGTCCGATATGTCCACCCCCAACTCCCCCGCCCAAGCCTCCCTAGCCCCTGGGACAAGAATCGGGGATTCCCGTTGTGTGGTATTGTATATTCGGGTGATCAGCTTGCGGCCATGAGCAATCGCGAGCACGTTTTCTAATGCTGGTAGCGTAGGGGGGGGGTTTGGAAAGGTATCAAATCTGCTTCTGCAAGAGGATGTCTGCAGGGAAAAGGTCCTTGCCCGTATGTATCTTATGTAGTGCGGCTCTCTCCCTGGCCCTGCGGTCTCCCAGTGGGGGTATCTGTGGGTGACTTGCCAATTGCATAGAGGGGGCATATAACATATTTAGTTTTGCTCTTCTGCGGAGCCCTGTCCATGCCCAGCGCAGCGCTTCCACTGTGTCCACTTCATCCCGTGGCCGCTTGTATGTGTGAAATATTGCGGTTGTGAGTGGCGTCGGCGCCGCTCTATCTTTTTCAATAGCTACGTGTGGCTGAAAGGGTGTAGGGTGTACCCAGTAGTGTAGGAAGTGGGCCTGTGCACTGTAGGCGTACAGCACAAAGTCGGGTGCGGCGAGGCCTCCCTGGGACTGGGGTAGGGTGAGTATTTCCCACGATATTCTGGGTTGGCGCCCCGCCCATACTAGGTCTATCATCAGGGAGCGTAGTGTTTTGAAAAAATGAGCTGTTAGGGGAATTGGAACGTTGACAAAAAGATATAACAACTTTGGTAAAACAATCATTTTTGCTACCGCGATGCGTCCTATCAGGGATAGGGGCAATGTTTTCCATCGATGTACCCTCTCTGTTACCCAGTCCATCGCTCTGCCATAGTTTTCAGACCATAGTTCAGCAAGATCGTTGCTGAGCCAAATCCCCAAATAGCGAATTGGCCCTGTTGCCCATGTAATCGGGTATTCAGTTTCAAAGGGTCTAGTGCCGGACGTCAGGGGGAAAATCACGGATTTACTCCAATTTATTCGCACCCCAGAGAGTTCCCCATAGCGGATTAATTCCCGTATCATGGGTGCTAGATTATCTTTAGGGTCAGTCATATATAATGTGAGGTCGTCCGCATATAGTGATATTGTCAGGCTACGCGTCGTGAGCCCTATACCACGATGTGAATGGTGTTGCCTGATACGCCCGGCTAGCGGCTCGGTGGCGATAGCAAAGAGTAGGGGTGATAAGGGGCAGCCCTGCCGTGTTCCTCTAGTGATAGCGATGGGTGCAGAAACCAGGCCATTTACCCGTAAGCGCGCCGTAGGCATAGTATAGAGTAACTTTATCTGTTGGATGTATATGGGACTGAACCCCATCCTTTGGAGCAGTGGGAAAAGAAAGCTCCACTCCAAGGAGTCGAACGCCTTGGTGGCATCGAGTAAGGCCGCGATGGCCGGCACATGTAGTGCCAGATAATGCATTAGAGCGAACAGTGTCCGGAGGTTGTGAGACGTGGATCTGCCCGGTATAAAGCCAGACTGGTCCGGCAAGACTATCCGGGTGAGCAGTGGTTGCATGCGGGTGGCTAAGAGCTTGGCGAAAATTTTTGCGTCTATATTTATTAAAGAAATTGGGCGATAAGAGTCGCAGTGAGTGGGGTCTTTATCTGGCTTTAAAATTGTTATGATTAAGGCCTCACGCATTGAATCGGGCAAGTGGCCTATCTCCATAGCCTCCTGGTAAACCGCCAGGAGGCGAGGTGCCAGGATATCTGTATACTCCTTATAAAATTTGGCTGTTAGGCCGTCTGGCCCTGGGGCCTTGTTGGCTGAGAGACTCCCTATGGTCCGTTTGATATCCTCTATCGTAAAAGGTTACTCCATGTACTCCCGATGGACGTTGTTAAACCACACCAGGGCTATGGAATCAAAGTAGTCGCGTAATAGCGCCTCTGTTGGATCAGAGGTGGACGTGTACAATTGTTCGTAGAATTTGCGCATAGTAGATAAAATGTCGGGTGGGGAACGCACTATTATTCCGTTCGTGGTAAGTAATTCCGTGATGAAGGGGGAGCCTCGGGGTGTACGCAAGAGATTGGCAAGCGTTTTGCCCGGTCTGTCTCCTTCTCCGTATCTACGCGCTGTAGCCTGTTTATGTAAGAACTTGACTTCTCGGTCAGCCTCTTCCTGATAGGACGTGAGCATGGTGCGTATATGTGCTAGGAGGGAGGGGGAGGGCGTTGTGCAATATTGTGCCTCTAAATTTCGCAACTCCTTTTCCATTCTATGTAAACTGTTACGTATATCCCTAAGGACCCCGGACTGACCCGCTATACAGTGCCCGCGAATTACCACCTTGAACGCCTCCCAGAGGGCGCTCTCAGTTGACACCGATCCGGTATTATGTGTGAAGTAGTCTTGTATATGTGTGCGAATATTCTCACAAAACGCTGTGTCTAATAAAGAGTTGGGGGCGAGCCTCCATGAAAATGGCTGTCGATAGTGGTGTGGGACCAGCAGAGTCAATGCCACCGGAGCGTGGTCCGATAACGTTCGCGCGTGATGAGTGGCGTCTTGTATCCATACTTGTATGTCCTTAGTCAGTAGCCAGAAGTCTATTCGAGACCAGGCTTGGCGGTGATGCGTAATGCAGGTGCCCTCCTGAGTCCCGGGGTGAAACGTTCGCCAGGGGTCAGTCAGGCCGTAATCTTGTATGATGCTGTGCAGTGTTGCTGTGGCATGCGGGTGATGAGTGCTGGATGCCCCCTCCCTGTCCATGTGTGGCGACAGTGTTATATTGAAGTCCCCACCCCACATTATTGCAGAGTCTCCCAAAGATTGGATTTTGTGCCAGAGGTGGCGGAAAAATGTAGAATCGTCCGTGTTAGGGCCATAGACATTTACCACAATTATTGGTCTTTGATACAGGGTGCCCTGTAGGAGGAGGAACCACCCCTCTGGATCTTTTATTAGCTGGTGTGTCTGCCAGGGAATCCCCTTGCGGATGAGAATCGCTACCCCTCGGGAGTAACTTGAATAGCCAGCAGTGTGAACCTCGCTCCAACGAGCAGCCCTCAGTCTTGGGCCAGCCGTTTCAAGGAGATGAGTCTCCTGTAGGAGACAGAAATCTACCCCATGTCTGGACAGATAAGATTGTACAAGGCGAGATTTACGGTGGTCATTTAAACCTCTCACATTCCACGTGAGGCATTTAAGTTTAGACAATTAGCTGTCGTAGTAACTCGAGGTCTCCACGCAAAATGTCTCCCACTGCCCTCCCGCCTTGTCTCAGTCCCCGGCATGGCCAACGTCGTGTGCTATAGAGGTGCCTGTACTGTGCCGTAGGTAGATGTGACTGTCTACGATTAGGATAGTGTCGTTCGATGTGAAAGCTGTCCCGTGACCAATTACAACATACAATAACATTCCCCCCCACCCTCCTCCCACACCAACCCCCAAACAGGTTGTGTATCCCTTGCTGAACAACACCCCTCGTAGGGGAACCCAACAAATTTAACGTAACTGGGAATCATCCCCAAGGGGCGTGGGGTAGCCTGCTTCTGCCCTGTCACTGTTGGACCGGGTGGCAGAGCGAATGTGGGCGACCCTGGCTCAGTAACGTAATATCATTTAGCAGTCGCGGTAACATAGAGCGTATTGCCCCCCCTGTGTGCACAAGATCAGTCATTGTCACTCATCTGGTTACAGGAAGCAGGCGAAGATCCCCTCTCCTGATGGCACTGTTGTTTGGCAGACTGTTTGGCGTATTTCAAGGCAGCACTGGCGTCAGTGAAGAAGAGGGGTTTCCCCCCGGTCTGGATTCGTAGTTTAGCCGGATACATCATTGCATATTTCGTGCCCACCTGTTGAAGTAGTTTCTTGGCCGATATAAATTCCCTTCTTGCCGCCTGCACGGCTTGAGTAAAGTCTGGGTATATAGCTATTTTATTACCTTGATATTCGGTGTCCCCCTTTTCTCTAGCAGTTCTCAGCACAGTGTCCCGGTCCCTGTAGTTGAGCAAGCGAGCCAAGATCGGTCTCGGAGGGGCCCCCGGCGGTGGTCTGGGACCCAGAGTGCGATGTGCACGCTCCACCAGGAACATTGGAGTAAGGCCTTCGTCACATAGATCCCTAAGCAGTTCTTCGACATAGCGTTCCATATTTTGAATATTAGTGGATTCTGGCACGCCCGTGATCCAGACGTTGTTCCTTCTGGACCTCGCTTCCAAATCTTCGTTGCGGGCTTTGATCACCTCAAGCACCTTTTCCATATGTAGCATGCTGGTCTGTGCTGATTCTTGCCGATCCTCCGAGTTCGATATTTGCTGCTCCATCGTGTCGACTCGACTTTCATTCTTATCTATTCTGTGGGACATGTGGTCCATACGTGCCGCCATAGTGTCTAATTTGGTATCGATCGCTCTGAGGCTGCCTCGCACCTCGCGCATCAGTGCTCTGATGTCATCATCTTGGTCCGAGTCTATTTGAGTCTCAGGGACCACAATGATAGGGGTGGCGGAGGGGTCCTGGAGACGTGTTGCCCTTTTTTCGAAAGAAATCTTGGCTTGTTTGTTGTCAGTTTTCCCCATGGCTGTGGGTGCCTTACTCGCTGCCACACGATAGCTGCCCAGCGTACCAGGCGGTCCGATCCGGCAGCCTCAGCGGGAGTGGGTTCAGAGAAATGGCACATTTCCTGTGTAGTGCTCCCGTTGCTCCTGTTCGTAGCGTCTGTGTACCGTCAACTGTTCTGGCGCGGTATTGACACCTAGGAGCGGCTGCCCTACTCTGTGCCAGAGGTTGCCCTAGGGTATTATCACTGTGTGGCTCTCCAATACTCGCGTAGGCTCCACTGTCTATCCCCCGTTACTAGGCTGTCTCACGGGTCTCATGCAGCGTATCACCTCCCCATCACCTTGCCTGTGATCGTTGTCCGCGGGTCCCTGGTATAGGTGCAGCACACTATCTTAAAATGGCCATCTGTGGCGTCCGCGTTAGCTTTCTCAAGCCGCGTTGCCTCCCTTTGTCTCGGTCTCGTTGCTGTCAGTGGGCCGCAAAGCTCCCTGTAGGCCCAGGGGCTGCACTCAACCGGCGACCCCAGAGTCACGCCGTTGCACTATTAATCGTCACCGCCGGGGAGGACCGCAACACACCCACATATCATGCGCGCCGCGGAATCCCCTCTGTCCACAAGCAGCGCTTCCCAGATTATTACTGCAATCGATTGTCCCATAAATCACCACCGCGGGTGCAAGGGGGATACGGGCACCGAGCCCCAGCCGCGAATGCAAGTGTCGGATTGGGCCGCCGCTTTTCCGGGATCAACTGCACCGGCCCTTTATGTTGTTTACGCCGGTTCTGGGGTCCCTCTCGTCCGGCGTCCGCTCCTCGATCAGGACCCTTCCCCTGCTGGTCGGCTGTAATGTGAAGCGGCGGGGGGGATGAAGGAGGCGCCGTCTGGCAGAACTCGCTGGCAGCTGTTAGGTCCGCTCTCTGCACCGCCGTTATTTCCAGCCGGGTTCCAGCACTAGCGCGCCGCCATTTTGGTACACGTATGTCCTCCACCACACGCCCCTCAGCCCCTGGTAGTCGTGGCCCCCTCACCCGTATCTCACCCGATCTTCTCCGTGGACGCGATGGGGGGGGGGGTCGGATCAGCAGCCGTGTGTGCAGTCTCCGGGGTCCGGCAGCCGCGCAGGTCGAGGGAGCGCGCCCCCCAGCTTCATCCGCAATTCCACGATTCTTAGCAGGCCTCAGTGCGTCGCCCCCGGATCTGCGGTCCACCTCCAGATCCCGGCGCCCGGAGTTTCACTGTTTGCGGCGCGGAGGTAGGCTGCACTGAAACGCTGTTTTTAACCTGTTGTAAAGTTCGCCAGGGCCCGGATAATTGTCGGATTTTGAGCTCTGCCGGCAGAGCCGCCTCACTGTGCGGCCATCTTGCTGCTCGGCTTGGCCACGCCCCCGGTGGTTAAGATTGTTAATAGCAAACACAGTAAGATGATGGCCGGAGTGCTGAAACTTTTCAGACACTCACCAATAGTCACAGATCTGGGTTGAATCTATCATCGTTCTTCTGCTCACTAAGACAACCCAGTTTGGACCCAGCCATATGCAAATCAGCCTTGACCCTGCTCCTTATTAACTGTTCTTTTTGCTTTTGAGACCCTAAGATTGTTTATAATCATTTAGTGGTCATGGACAGAATATCATTTGGTCCAAAGCACAAGAAAGCTATTTGATTAAACCTACCTTTCCCCAGAGAGCAGCCTTCTTGTCCCACACTGTAATAAAGCATCTCCCTGTGGTAATTCACCAGTCCAGGACGCATCCTTGACATATCTGCCCTCTCCCCGAGAACCACAGCCATAGTGATCTGTTTAAACTCTCCTTTATTATGGGAATACACTCTATGCATTCCCACTGGGGAGCTACAGTAAGGGGATACGTTTCGGCAAGGTGAGGGCCAATAAGGTGGTTCTAAACAACGGTCTAGGGTCACAAGAACAATCCTTCTAGGCTCTCTCACATGCTAACCGCACCCTAGAAGCTATGAACAGGCATTGAATATGGAACATTAGGAGGAACATGGTACTTACGTGTAGTGCCCAACATGGTGACAATGCTAGTGCTTGCATAGGAGTAACTTCCATAGTAGGAGTAATACTGATAGTATTGTTTTAGTGTGGAAAGCTTGTATTACAGTTTTGGTTTCTTTACTTAGTGGGAGTTGCAGATCCTGTTTACTTGTCTGTGTGAGTTGAGTGCTGTTGTAGTTAATGGTCCAGTGGCAGCCATTGCTGAAGCACTTGTGATGCAGAAGGTGTCGAGCGTGAAGGCAGGACAATAACCGGGGCACCACAGCCATGTAGTATTTCAAATTAATACACTTCAGTCTAGCTCTTCGTCAGCAACAATGTGACAAAGCCCAATGCATTTCGAGCCTAAGCTCTTCTTCGGGGGACCTAGTTGAGGTAACAAATGTGAGATAAGACAAATAAAGGACATAATTAAAACAAATACATGTAAAACCCCTTCATATCATGAGCAAGCCCCCTGTATGAGACAATTAATCGTTGTGTATGCGGTCTTCTTTCTATATTGTCTCTTCCCTTAATCCCAGTAGAGTTCTACTCTGTTTACCTGCCTGCACTGGCATTTAGTAAAACAGTGATATACAGCTAATAAAATACTAATGCGTCTGTTTGTTCTGCAAACACGCTAAAATAAAAGGTCATCAATTCCTAAACGCATGTGGGCGCCTCAAGTCAGTATTTATACGCTGCACGACATTAGACAGGAAATCCAGCTGATGCGCTTCCCTTACCCGACCTTTTCTTTCCGCTGCTGTTACAAGGAAGTGTCGTCTGGTTCTCAAACTGGCATGACTGTAAGCGGGGGTTAACAGTAAATAGCTCCTTTCATTGGCTTGTGCGCCCTACTACAGGAATACCAGCATCTGTCTTTCTTACTGTTATAAAGTTGTCTATTCTTTCTTGGCATTCACCGCCTCCGTTCCAAATGCATGTTTGATTAATGCATACCGAAATGTGTCTATGGGTCTGATTTAGAGTTTGACGGGGAGGGGACTCAATAGTGATGGCAACGGGTACCCTCTCCGCCAAACTGAAGGTCCACCCACCTCATTTAGAGTGAGCCAGACCGTCAGTATGTCAGCGATGAAGACTACCTGATCTCCGTCGCTGGCATACTCCTCCGACAGCTAGATTAAAGGCCACCAGAGGTTTGGCCATCTGACTGCCCAGCTTATTTAGAGAGGGCGGTCAAATGGCCAGTTTTACTGCCATAAAACGTGATGGTAAGTGAAAGTAAAAACATTTAAATGACCCCACACCATGGGAAAAACTCCCATGGTGATGGGGGGGTCATCAGTTTCTATATTTTCAAAAAGAAAATCTGCTTTGGGATTTTCTTTTTTAAATAAAAAAAAAAAAGTCATAATAGTGAGCCAGATTCCACTGTCATGTTGACAGAGCCATACGGCACACTTTCAATTCATGGACAGGAACGGCTGTGACGGTTGTTCCTGCCAATGGTGAGATATGTCCGTTGGGCAGTGGGACAGCTCTAATTTCGGAGTGTGGTTGCTCCGTCAGGGTGATTGAGTGCCCTGATGGAATAAAATCTGTATTCCAATATCTAAATCAGGCCCAAACTTTTTTAAGGTTCGCTTGCATATAGTGCTGTCTCTTGTTACCAATTAAAAGGTACTGAGTTGACTAGTCTAATCAAATGGTGAACTCTCCAGTTCACGCTGGATACTGTAGTTTATTTGGGCTGTTACTAATTGTTAGCAAGATGATTAAATTATAAGGCATAATGTTGCTTTCTAGTTCCCACCAATCGGTGGTTAATCCACTTATTTAAAGTTGTTTTGATGGATTTTGTTTGTTCTCAGTAAAATGTAGATGCTGACTTGTCTGTGGTGTAGCGCTATGTGCTTCTCATGCTGTGGTTGTTCCTCAAACTGCACCCCGGTTAAATTTCCTTGTACACTTGCACTAGGGGTCCCTAATTCACTCATTTGCTCCATTCCGTAATGCGCCATTCATATATTGATAGATTTATTTTGGTGTACTCAGTACAGTACAATACAGCTGACGTATCTGCAATTTAGCGCTAAGTCAAGTTATAGTGTAGTTAATCCTCAAACTGGATCCTTATTTCAGCTCAGTGCCTTTGCTTCACCTGTTTCCAGCTCGGTGCCTTTGCTTCACCTGTTTCCAGCTCGGTGCCTTTGCTTCACCTGTCCCAGCTCGGTGCCTTTGCTTCACCTGTTTCCAGCTCGGTGCCTTTGCTTCACCTGTTTCCAGCTCGGTGCCTTTGCTTCACCTGATTCCAGCTCTGTGCCTTTGCTTCACCTGTTTCCAGCTCGGTGCCTTTGCTTCACCTGTTTTCAGCTCGGTGCCTTTGCTTCACCTGTTTCCAGCTCGGTGCCTTTGCTTCACCTGTTTCCAGCTCGGTGCCTTTGCTTCACCTGTTTCCAGCTCGGTGCCTTTGCTTCACCTGATTCCAGCTCGGTGCCTTTGCTTCACCTGTTTCCAGCTCGGTGCCTTTGCTTCACCGGTTTCCAGCTCGGTGCCTTTGCTTCACCTGTTTCCAGCTCGGTGCCTTTGCTTCACCTGTTTTCAGCTCGGTGCCTTTGCTTCACCTGTTTCCAGTTCGGTGTCCTTGTTTCACCTGATTCCAGCTCGGTGCTTTTGCTTCACCTGTTTCCAGCTCGGTGCCTTTGCTTCACCTGTTTTCAGCTCGGTGCCTTTGCTTCACCTGTTTCCAGTTCGGTGTCCTTGTTTCACCTGATTCCAGCTCGGTGCTTTTGCTTCACCTGTTTCCAGCTCGGTGCCTTTGCTTCACCTGATTCCA
The DNA here is from genome assembly GCA_963921515.1 of Calotriton arnoldi. Taxonomy (NCBI): domain Eukaryota; kingdom Metazoa; phylum Chordata; class Amphibia; order Caudata; family Salamandridae; genus Calotriton; species Calotriton arnoldi. The sequence continues at coordinate 3,253,288 of CAWUFW010000780.1, forward strand.
GCTCAGTGCCTTTGCTTCACCTGCTTCCAGCTCGGTGCCTTTGCTTCACCTGTTTTCAGCTCGGTGCCTTTGCTTCACCTGTTTCCAGCTCGGTGCCTTTGCTTCACCTGTTTCCAGCTCGGTGCCTTTGCTTCACCTGTTTCCAGCTCGGTGCCTTTGCTTCACCGGTTTCAGCTTGGTGCCTTTGCTTCACCTGTTTCCAGCTCGGTGCCTTTGCTTCACCTGTTTTCAGCTCGGTGCCTTTGCTTCACCTGTTTCCAGTTCGGTGTCCTTGTTTCACCTGATTCCAGCTCGGTGCTTTTGCTTCACCTGTTTCCAGCTCGGTGCCTTTGCTTCACCTGATTCCAGCTCAGTGCCTTTGCTTCACCTGTTTCCAGCTCGGTGCCTTTGCTTCACCTGTTTCCAGCTCGGTGCCTTTGCTTCACCTGTTTTCAGCTCGGTGCCTTTGCTTCACCTGTTTCCAGTTCGGTGTCCTTGTTTCACCTGATTCCAGCTCGGTGCCTTTGCTTCACCTGTTTCCAGCTCGGTGCCTTTGCTTCACCGGTTTCCAGCTCGGTGCCTTTGCTTCACCTGTTTCCAGCTCGGTGCCTTTGCTCCACCTGTTTTCAGCTCGGTGCCTTTGCTTCACCTGTTTCCAGTTCGGTGTCCTTGTTTCACCTGATTCCAGCTCAGTGCTTTTGCTTCACCTGTTTCCAGCTCGGTGCCTTTGCTTCACCTGATTCCAGCTCGGTGCCTTTGCTTCACCTGTTTCCAGCTCGGTGCCTTTGCTTCACCGGTTTCCAGCTCGGTGCCTTTGCTTCACCTGTTTCCAGCTCGGTGCCTTTGCTTCACCTGTTTTCAGCTCGGTGCCTTTGCTTCACCTGTTTCCAGTTCGGTGTCCTTGTTTCACCTGATTCCAGCTCGGTGCTTTTGCTTCACCTGTTTCCAGCTCGGTGCCTTTGCTTCACCTGTTTCCAGCTCGGTGCCTTTGCTTCACCTGTTTCCAGCTCGGTGCCTTTGCTTCACCTGTTTCCAGCTCGGTGCCTTTGCTTCACCTGTTTCCAGCTCGGTGCCTTTGCTTCACCTGTTTCCAGCTCGGTGCCTTTGCTTCACCTGTTTTCAGCTCGGTGCCTTTGCTTCACCTGTTTCCAGTTCGGTGTCCTTGTTTCACCTGATTCCAGCTCGGTGCTTTTGCTTCACCTGTTTCCAGCTCGGTGCCTTTGCTTCACCTGTTTCCAGCTCGGTGCCTTTGCTTCACCTGATTCCAGCTCGGTGCCTTTGCTTCACCTGTTTTCAGCTCGGTGCCTTTGCTTCACCTGTTTCCAGTTCGGTGTCCTTGTTTCACCTGATTCCAGCTCGGTGCCTTTGCTTCACCTGTTTCCAGCTCGGTGCCTTTGCTTCACCGGTTTCCAGCTCGGTGCCTTTGCTCCACCTGTTTTCAGCTCGGTGCCTTTGCTTCACCTGTTTCCAGTTCGGTGTCCTTGTTTCACCTGATTCCAGCTCGGTGCTTTTGCTTCACCTGTTTCCAGCTCGGTGCCTTTGCTTCACCTGATTCCAGCTCGGTGCCTTTGCTTCACCTGTTTTCAGCTCGGTGCCTTTGTTTCACCTGTTTCCAGTTCGGTGTCCTTGTTTCACCTGATTCCAGCTCGGTGCTTTTGCTTCACCTGTTTCCAGCTCGGTGCCTTTGCTTCACCTGTTTCCAGCTCGGTGCCTTTGTTTCACCTGATTCCAGCTCGGTGCTTTTGTTTCACCTGATTCCAGCTCGGTGCTTTTGCTTCACCTGTTTCCAGCTCGGTGCCTTTGCTTCACCTGTTTCCAGCTCGGTGCCTTTGCTTCACCTGTTTCCAGCTCGGTGCCTTTGCTTCACCTGTTTCCAGCTCGGTGCCTTTGCTTCACCTGTTTCCAGCTCGGTGCCTTTGCTTCACCTGTTTCCAGTTCGGTGTCCTTGTTTCACCTTTCTTATTCCAACTCTGTTTCCTGGTTTTAACAATCTACTGCTATGTATTTTAACTGCTTTCCTTCTCTCAGCCCTGTAAAGACAGGATGGTTAAATGTATCTCAGTGACCCCACAGTATGTGGCCTTGTCTTCTATTAACTGGTGTATTATATGGGTCTTGCACAGAATGTATAAAAGGACTTGCGCTATGCTGAACCCCAGTAGATAAAACATGACTTTTGCGCTTTATGATTCAGCCCTCATGGAAACAATGTATGTAATCTTTTGGTTCAAAATATTTCCTCTTGTGGTAACTATTTAGACCTGTCTTCTTCCTTCATTTCAGGGATGAGTTCTATTATCTGAAATCTCAGTTGTCTAACATTGTGCCTTCATTTTGTCAGGTGTTTGGCTACATATGAACTTGATTTTCAGTTCTTGTGTTGCTTTTGTGTCCAGAAATCCTCGTCTTGATTTTCTGTTCTGTCTTGCCTTCGTATCCAAAGCCACAGGGATATTTGAGATATTATATGCGGAATGGAGATTTACAATTCAATTAGCTTTTAATTAACTCTTTTCTTCTGTCTGGGGATGAAGAGACAAATCGCCCTTAATTACATTGGTGCAATAACTGGAGTTTAAACAAGGTTTAGTGCAGTGTGCTCCAACGAGTAGATAGTGAACTACTGGTATTCCAGCTACTTTTAAGCGCTCTACTGTGTGCATCCCTTTCTACTAAATGAGAAGACTTTGCTTGGTTGAATTAATATGTATATAGCAAAACTGCGACTGTGTATTCGAGATGAAAATGTGTTTATATTCACAACTCACCAGCTGATGTCTGGAGAAAATGTCTGAATTTCCAATTACCACTTAATACTGATAATTGAGAGCTAAATAATGTGGCTTTGTGGGGGGGGTGAGGTATTATTACTAATATTATTACCTTTGTGCCAGGGCATTGCATCTATGACTCTTGTACCTATGCAAGACATTCCAGACAAAGCCTTTTTAACCCTGCCACTGACAACCCTGCATGACGTAGTGAGGTGATCACTGCTGGTAATTTTGCATAAGCTGGCCACTAATGTAATTTTGTCTGATGTGGTCACTATTACAACACTAATAGTAAGAATGATTTTCACTGAACATAAGTAGTTCTTGTTACAGAAAAGGTTGAAGACCCATGGCTTAGGGCCTTTTTTCTTGATGTGCTAGAATAGATTTTCTCCTGCTGTTTATAACGCCGTTTATATTTTTGCTATTGGAGAAAGCGACAAGCATTCCAAAAAGATGTTACTTATCATCTGGATGTATCACACACCAGTGTTTATAAATGAGCTGCTTCATGATTGTCATGAAAAAGTGGAAATATATACTCGTTTTGTGTTGGGTTTATTTTCTCTTTCATTCAGCAGTTTGAGTTTGTCTATTTTATTAATTTGATCTTCAGCTTTGTTTCATATTTCATGTGTGTAACCTCTCTCTTTAAATTTCTATTTCAATGTCTCTTTAGACTCCACATAATCCTGTTTAACAGTGGCAATTCTCTTTTTTCTCATGAATTGAGTGAATGATAAGTTTGTTTTAAGTGACCAATCATGAAAACTGTCAAAGTGCAATGTATTGTTTGTGTCCATAGGTTATTGGGATAGAATTATCTGCCAATTCTCTCCTGCTTCATTGAACTTCATGTCTAGAAACTCTATAAGACTACCATTGAATGTATGTGTGAATTTGATGTTGGGATGTCTGTCACTAAGGGCCAGATTTTCGAAGCAAATGAATACCGATTTGTAATTTGCGATTCTTACCGAATCGCAATTCACGAATTGGTATTTAGTATGTACAAATATGTTCATCTGCCCTTTATCGATTCGGTACGAGCCTCATTCTCAATTTTAGGAATCACATTTAGCGATTTGATAAATAGTGAATCGAGACGCAAATTCAGAATGTTGTTTTCCGGCAGTGAGGGATGACCTCACAAACAGGAAGTAGCGTAGCACCAGGCTATAAGGAGACTGTAGAGAATTGAGACTGGTGATTGCCATTTGAATCCAATTGGAATCAGCCCCAATTTCAGCCATCCACCCTTGGAAAGCATCAATATGTCCTGGCAGAATCCAGAAAAGGAGAAGGTTCTTGGAGGGAGAAAAAACTTGGTTAGTGAATTTCAGATATGAAATAATAAACTTTGGAAACATGCTCCGAACAAGGTGTTATCCTTATAATTAAAGATGGAGAAGAGAAATGCATTGGCCACACATCGGTTACACACGGGTGAAATAACCGAGTGATGTGAATAACGTTTAACTATAACAGAGAACATGGCATTTCAATGGTGGTTCATAGTTCAGTAAAGAGAAGAATGTTTTACACCCAAGGACGTTGGTGTGGACTGTTGTTTACCATGAATGTGCAGTGCACAGTACACATTTGTTCAATGATGATGTATTTGTCAATCTTATCCAGAATGGATAAGTGATGGGAGGTAATCCTAGGCATTCATGTCAGAGTGGTGGGTAATTATCGGAATTCCAGGGGGCCGGGAGTATTTGGCAGGTGTGGGCACTGCCTCGATGTTGTCTGCTACCACCTGCCATTCTTACACCATGTAACCAGCTGCAACTAAAGTGAGGGAATGGAGGAGGGGAAGTGGGGATTAGGCCAGGGAAGAGACGATGCCTCTCCCGTGCCTGTTCTAGTGTGCGGTATTCCATACTCTTCCATAGCATCATAGAACTTTATGTGATGGGGGCGGTGAAGGAAGGAGGTGGTGGTTCAGCGCAGTTCGACCTGGCAGTTAGACCTGGGTTAAATTGCCTGACTACATCTGCTCCTGGTGGTGTCTTTTTATACACTTCTACATTCCCCTTCCTGCTAATTAAAGCCTGCCATCAAGTTACAGGGTGCCAGCCAGCGTTCCTTCTCTACCATCTTCAGGTATCATAATTAACTACTTTAAGTTCTCTGTTGAGTGGTTGGATGAAGGAAATCGAACTGCGTCATTACAAGACAGCATTCCTCTGCAATATCTGAATTTGGCATTCATGGGTGCAATGAACTTGTTCTCTATTTCTCAGGCAAAGGACTGACACTAAAAGTGTCCTAGCCACATTAAAATACTGTAAAGCATTGATGCCATCATAACCTTTACACTATTTCGTTTTTTAAATTTTTTATAAAAGGGCAGGATGTCCCAGTAATTTGAATGCTCGCCACTGACAGTTGTTGTGATTTGAACATCAAGGCTGACTCAGCATTCCATTCTTTGGGGGTTAGTAAATTTACTACTGGTTAATACGGATATCTAATGCTTCATATGTTAAACGCCAAGCCCATAGATTTTCTCAGATGCCCACTGCTGCTTGTGCTGCCCGAATGGCTCTGTTGCTGATACTAAGGCTGTTTAGTCTTCATTCCAAAGCATTCCTCTCTTCCACCACCCTGCCGCCTTATCTCACACTTCTTTTTCATTCCTGATTTCTCCCTTTGTCACTGTTCTCCGTCTTTCTCTTCCTCATTTATTTTCCCTTTTCTGCTTTTTTTTCTCTTGTAGTGGGTGTAAGTCTGATGATGAAAACTAGGTCCCTGTTCCCAAATATGAGTGCCAGTGAGTCCGACCTGCAACTACCAGCTCTAATTAAGCACTGGGGATATCAGTTATTTACAGCACTTGGAAATGGTAAAAGTTGGCAGAAAGTGCTATTTGACAACAAGGCATTATTTTTTCAATATATAAAACCAGTTTCTGATATTAACAGGTATTTTGTAGTTTAAAGAATGTATGGAAATAAACAATAGATTCCCTCATATTGATATACTGTAATTTATACCGACTGTTATTGAACATTTAGAAATGTCAGCCTTCGTTGCCAAGAAATAATTTCAGTTTCAGAAATTAACAGATATTTTGCAGTTGAAATGCTTTACGGAGATATGTTAAAGGCACTAGGGTGGCTATCTCTATTAAAATGTAATGCAACAATATACAGCGGAATAATGATCTAAACTATAAAACAATTCAGAGATATTCCCACCCATATATTCGATCTAGAGACTAGGCAGTCAAAAGATAATGGCATTAAAAAGTTGATTGTGCTAGAAAATCCTACATGAACCCATGATGGTGGTATTTTACCACACCAATTAGAAAATGACTTTGAACACCTATGACAGACATATTTAATAAGAAAAAACTACTTAAATTATGAAAATAAAGTTAATACATATAATAGATAAAAGGTCAGATATATGCATAAATTGAGATTTGGGGATCATAGCTTGGAGAATAAAATGTACAAAGTAGTTTCACAAAGAGGCCCAAGTTAACTAGGACTATGAGATCCACATACTGAAATGTAACTTTTGTGCACAATGATAATAACAAAAGAAAAGCAGAGGCACTAAGTTGTTAATAAATTTCATAGAACCTTAAAAATCTAACAATGTGTTAGCAATAAACATAAGGCTCAAACAGGGCATAATAAATGGGCTAAGGGAACAGAATTTTATGGCATGACATGGAGGCTAACATTATGTAAATCTCCTTTATTGCGCAGCTCACAGCAGCAACAATTGAAGAAATCTAGAACTTCAAGAACATTCTAGTAACATATAAAGTCCATCAGCACGAATCATTCTCCCTTCTTTGTTGCTGCTGCTCACAGATAAGTACACTCTCTTTTGTTCTATCTTCAGTTTGATTTAATACTGTTTCTAGCTGTTGAATGCACGTTTTATTAACACCCCGCCAACCCTCTACTAATACCTACACTCTCCCTAAACCTTTAAATACTGAATTTCAACCCTTTCTGGGTCGCTTTAATAGGAGGTATCAACATGGGTTGGTGGTAGAGGTTTAATTTTTCGCAAATTTTTACTTCCATCCACTTCCCCTCGGAGCGCGGTATTTCTTTCACCCACCCCGAGGAAACTCTTTCATTTCTTTCGGTTGTTTCAGGACGAAAACGAGGTTTTCTCTTTAACGAGGCGAACCCTTCTCAGGTCCGACCTCGCGCTGCCTTCAAGCCGTGTTCTCGGCTTCAAAGACAAACTCAGGACGCTCCCGCAGTCATAGCAACGGGACCGCCCTGACGCCTACCATATGCTTGGTATTGTTTACACGCGAGCCAGCCTCGATCTGAGACCGGCGCGCTGCTTCCACAAGCGGGTCGTCCCCCAGCGGGAGCCTGGCCTGCAATATTACTTTTCTGTGACCGGCGAGCGCATTGAGCAGCAGCGTCTCACCGGTCAAAGCCCATTTAGTTTTAACAACAAGCGGCGAGCACGCGTTGTCAGGCAGCGTCTCGCCGGCAGAAGGAAGTAATTAATTAAGACTCACAAGCCGGTGAGCACGCATTAAGAGGCAGCGTCTCATCAGCAGCATTAAATAACTGAACAGTTAACTAATATTTACATTTTAAAGGCAATAAATAAATAAATGAGGTAACCAGGGAAAAATAACCCGTACAAACCAACATAAAGATTCACCAGTTAAGAAGAGGCAACAATGGTGCTTGGTTGTCCAAAACAATAATAAAAAAAAAAGAAGGTAGACGGCGGTTCCAAGGAAATAGAGGTAGGTCTTTAGAGTAAACGTCCTAGGGAACTCTCTGTAGCCATCTTGCATGTTTGGGCTGAAACTATTAATTAACATATAACTGCCATTTTGTTAGTTTGGGAGACCAAATGAATTCTGGCAGTTGTAGTCTAACCAACTGTCACAACCATCTCTTCAAGCAACGCTGACAGCTACTTACCTGCCGGTATGTCTCTTGAAGCCTCAATGAGTAGCATGGAGGAAAAAATGGAAGGACTTATAAACAAAGCCATCAATAAAATTATTGGGTCACTAGATGACACAATAAATAAAAAGTTGGAAGCCCTCTCCCAAACAGGCTGGCCAATCATTGGCTCAAGACACCCTGAAGGGGAAGACGGGGCAAATAAGGCCCCAAGGAAAAGGAGCACTGGGGAGAATACTTCAAAGGGCTAAAAAAAATTAAAAAACGCTCAATTCCTCTGACTTCACTCACTGGTGTTCAACTTGACGGTGCCTCTGGCACTTTTGATGGGCAAGCAAAAGGACCAATTCCTATCCTTATCAACAGTGATAATGAAATGGGGGATGAAATAGAGCTGTTCTGCTCCTCCGATCTAGATTCGGACATTCAAGATATTGAGGAAGAGGACACTGAAGTTAACGATGAGGCACCAGGGGCCTCTGGGTCGAAGATGGGAAATATGGACCCATTTGGAAAAAGTATGTTTGACCCTCTCTTAATTAAACATCCCCTATCACCAGAGTGGACCCCTACCCAACACATTGCGGATTACTTCTCCTTTTGTTTCCGCAAAGTGATACCTGAGGATGTCAGATCACGCCTGAGTTCTGAATGTCCACGCCCCTACCTACCTGACAAAATAGCTGTAACTCCGGAACTTGACCCCAAAGTTGTAGCGTTTATCGCAAAAGGGGGAAAAGGCCCTAGAAAAGGCATTGACAGGGGGCCTTAAATCATGCCAGGATAGACTACTCGATCTAACTGGTCCACTGACCAAAATGTTCGAAACGGCTGAAGAGGCCTGCATGGTTGACTCCCTAATCGACCCAAACCAGTCATGCCAATGGGCGCAGAGAGCAATCTGCCTCCTGGGAAATGCCAACACGGCACTCTCAAATGAGAGAAGGAAGAGCGTCTTGCTAAAAATTGACCTAAAACTCGTAGAATTGGCTTCCGAAGAAGGTGGAGCTTCTGCCCAAGGGCTCCTCTTCGGGGATGATTTCATCCGAGATATGGCAAAGTATGTGGGGGCTTTTAGCTCCATTCAAAAATCCCAGAAGGATATTAAAAGAGTCTTTCAGGACAGAGTTTTTGGGAGGGCCGGGAGAACATGGGTCGGTTCTCCGGCCGTGGACAAGGTAATTCAAGACCCTTTTACGGACGGAGTCAAAGATTCCAGTCAAGCTTCAGCTCGTATTCATTTTTCTATCCGCAGAAGCAGAGAGCTCGTGGTAGAGGATTCAGAGAGGAAAGGAGACAGAGAGGTTTCTCACCAGGTAAGACTTACCAAAGACCTTTCACATACCCTTCTAAAGGTGGGAGGGAGACTGGCCCAATTCTCTGGGAACTGGAATATGGTGACGGAAGACCCTTGGGTCTTAGAAACAGTGAGGTGATACAAAATAGAATTCACTGGTACCCCAGTACAAAGAAGATTAGCCCAAGAAATGTTTTTCTCCCGCAAGGACTCAACACTAGTATCACAAGAGGTAGAAGATCGATTGGCCAAAGGTGCAATCCAAGAAGGGACGCAATGTGGTTTCAGTAAGCAATATCTTCTTAGTAGAAAAGAAAGACAAAGGACTAAAACCAGTGATAAACCTAAAAGAACTAAACGAATGGGTGGTCTACAACCACTTCAAAATGGAGGGAGTACATCTTTTAAGAGATGTGTTAAGGAAAGGGGACTGGCTAACACGTCTAGACCTCAAAGATGCTTACCTTACCATCCCAATTTGGCCACCTCATAGAAAATTCCTGCAGTTCACCTGCGGCGGGAACCTTTGGCAGTTCTGCAGCCTCCCAATCGGGTTGTCCTCAGCCCCTTGGTGTTTCACCAAAGTTCTTCGTCCCATAGCGGGATGGCTCAGATCAAGGGGAATATGACTGATTATATATCTAGACGACATTCTTGTAATGGCCCAATCCAGAGAAAAAGTGGTTCTTCACACAGACCTCACAATAAAACTGCTAGAACACTTAGGCTTCATCATAAACAAGAAAAAATCCTGCACAAACCCAAGCCAGGAAACACAGTTCTTGGGATTTGTTATAAACACAACACAAGGGGTATTAAAATTACCTGGAGAAAAACTACGAAAACTCCGCAAATAGCTAAGGAAATTATTAGGAAAAAAAGATTTCCATCTGAGAACCCTAGCAAGGATTCTAGGCCTCCTGTCCTCTACGATCCAAGCTATCTACCCAGGTCCCCTATATTACTGAGCTCTTCAAAGACTCAAAGCCAAGGCTTTGAGAACATACCAATCCTACTCCCAAATTGTAACTCTGGACTCAGATTTGAGGAAAGAAATAATATGGTGGTTAAAAAATGCAGAAGCATGGAATGGGAGAGCAATTATCGGGGAAGAACCAGAGATAGTGATAAACTCAGATGCGAGCTTAGAAGGATGGGGGGCCAGATGCGACAACTCGACAACTGGGGGCCGCTGGACAGAACAAGAGAAGGAATTACACATCAGCTGTTTAGAGTCACTGGCAGGCTCCTTTGCAATCCATTCCTTCAACAAAGATTTAATGAAATGTTCTGTCATGTTATGAATGGACAAACGTATCTGCAGTCAGATATGTCAACAAGATGGGGGGGACCTCACTTCAAGGGTCAAAAGGATTTAGCCAAACTCTTCTGGGGTTACTGCCTGAGCAAGGACATCTCAGTAATAGCGGAACATATTCCAGGCCTGAACAATGGGGTTGCGGATTGGTTTTCCAGGAATTTCAAAGATTCCAGCAATTGGAAATTACACAAGGGAATCTTCCTTTCCATCCAATCAATGTGGGGACCTTTCGGGGTAGATCTGTTTGCAAACAGATTGAACACTCAGTTAACCAATTTCTTCAGCTGGAAGCCGGACCCTCAAGCACTGGGGGTGGATGCCTTCCTTCAGAGTTGGAAGGGTTTAACACCTAATGGTTTCCCTCTGTTTGTCATGCTTCCCAGATTACTAGTACACACTCGCAGGAACAAAGAAATTATAGTAGTAATAACCCCCCTGTGGAGATCCCAGGCATGGCTTCCAATCATACTGGAAATGAGCATAGACCTTCCGATTCTAATACCAACATTCAAGGGAATATTAACAGGCCCAGAGGAAGAACAATATCCTCTAGTAGAGCAGGGCCTTCTAACACTGATGGCTTGGAAGATTTCAGGAGACAGTGGCAGATCGCAGGCCTTTCGGCAGATGCTTTTAAACTCATATCAGAGTCATGGGCACCTGGCACCAGGAAAGCATATAGACTGGCTTGGGAGAAATGGGTTCGCTGTTGTCTTAAACGGAATAACAATCCCGTTTCAACTCATTTAGTTCATGTATTAAACTACTTATCCAAGCTTTTCACATCAGGACTCTCTTATAGAACAGTTAATGTTTAAAGGTCTGCGATTGAGGGAGTATCTGTAGGACAAAACTTACTAACCAAAAAAATTATGCGAAGTATGCGGGTCTTAAACCCTCCTTTCGCAAAATACGCCGCTCTGTGGGACGTAAAAGATGTTCTTCAAGTTCTAGTGAATTGGGGTGAAAACTCTAACTTATCCCTTAAACATTTATCCTACAAACTCACTGTTTTACTGTGCCTGGTATCTTTTAGACGAACCTCAGATGTTAAAGCCTTAGACGTTAACAGTAGGGCCTACCAACCAGAAGGGGTTTGTTTCTATACAAAAAGAAGGACCAAAACAATGTCAACCTCTATTTTTTATCCCTTTTTCCCTCAAAATGAGACTCTTTGCATGGTGAAATGCTTGCAAGAATACGAGAGGAAGACTACGACACTGAGAAGAAACACAAACCAATTGCTTCTATCCTATAGATCACCTCATAAGGCTGTATCATCCCCACTTTAGCTAGATGGGTCAAAGAGGTAAGGAAAGAAGCGGGCATAGACATTACTGTATTTGGTGCACACTCTCTAAGGGGTGCCTCTGCATCCAAAGCTTTCTTTCTAGGGGGAGGCCTACAAGATTTCCTTAGAACTGCAAATTGGTTCAATAAAAAAATGTTTAAAAGCTGTTATTTTAGACCTATTAGTAGTGCTATTGATAATGTATTAAATGCACTTTAAACTTGCATAATGTTAGCCTCTGTCTCATGCCATAAAATGTAGATTTTTCACAGCCTGATGGGCAGAAAATCTGGATTTTATTAAAGACACAGAGGCTAAGATTATCCCACCGCTAAAAACCCTCCCTGTTGGAGTAAAGTTTTTTTCTGACTGTATCTCATTTTTATTTTTCTGAATAGGAAATACTACACTTGGAAAACTAAAGTTATAGAAGTTATTCGGTTCGCAACATCAACAAAGAAGGAAGAATGCTTTGTGCTGATGGACTTTATATGTAACTAGAATGTTATTGAAGTTCTAGATTTCTTCAATTGTTGCTGCTGTGAGCTGCGCAATAAAGGAGATTTGCATAATCTTAGCCTCCGTGTCTTTAATAAAATCCAGATTTTCTGCCCATCAGGCTGTGAAAAATCAAAATTTCCCTAGACTGAAAGTATTGAAGATATAGCTATGTCGTAAGCAAGAAAAGTACAAAAGTGCTACCCCGAACCTACAGTTACTAAAATTGGCTTGGTTCCAGAAAGACTACATTTTCATGCAATGTGGCACAATACCCAAATATGCTGCACTGTTTTGCACAAGGGTGAAAGCTAGCCAGTGCAGAGCCATGTCTGCTGAGATTGGCTTGCTGCTGCTGTCGTCTCCAGAGCTGGTTCTTTAACAAAGCTGACTTGTGTGATGCAAAGCCTTGCACCATGATACAAAGATGAGTGTGCATTATCTAGCGTAGAGTTTATGCTGGAAAGCATATTCTTCCAGTACTAATGCCTAGGCCTAGACCAGCTCAGAACGACCCCATGAATTGGCTGTGTGCTGTGCACTTCTGCAGATATGCAATCCATCATTTTTTGATAAATTAATGAACACATTTCCTCTTGTTTATGCTTGGTTCAAGTTGAACTAGTTTCTGATGTAAAACCCAATGTGGCTATTTTAGTAGATCAGGCGTCATACCGAAAGCTACAAATGTTTTATACTGATCTGTTCCAGTAAGGAACACTTCATAGCACTTGATAGTCAAGGCCCACTTGACAGGATATAGCAAAAAGATCTTTTTCAATTGTATGAAACTCGAATTTTTAGTTTGTTAAATATTCTCTGCTGCTGCCGATTTAATGTTTGTTTTAAAATTTTCGCTGATCATTTTTTCAATATAGCGAACGTTGATTAATTGACGGTACCTGCACTGAGTTGATCTTCTGAATACTGTGAAACACTGATGAACTGACTACACTTAGACATATTTTGCACATTGCACATAACAATTGATTCCACTTCTGCGTGCTCCTCTGTATATTTTTTGGTCCTGACTGTGATTTTTTCTCCTCTTGGTTTTGGCAGAGGAGGAGGAGGCGGCTGCCATTTTTGCTCAACCCGGCTGGCACAAACTAGGGACTCCATTTTTTTATTAGACATGCAAATTAGCATCAATAATTATCACACCCATTTTATATTCATGCTTCATGCTCCTTCTTAATTAAACCTGCCAGCACCACAGGGTGTGGGGAGTAAGAAAGAAATGTTTGAAGGCAATTTTGTATTGTTAGTCTTTATGTAAATATCTCAGGCATGGGAATAAATCCTAAAGAAGGAGAGTATCTTACAAATACTGAATGCTTTTAATGACACAAAGTTAAATCAGCAGGTATTGAGTATACAATTTATTTCAGCTACAGATGCTCTTCTGAAAGAGGTAAAAAGATTCACCTGAGTATTCATCGGGGCTTCTATAGCTCGACATGTCATCCTGGGGGGTCTCTAGGTGTTGTGTCGGAAAGAGGTGGCTGTCGAAAAGCCAGGACTTCAGCTGCTTCCTGAACTCCCTCAGAGAGGAGGATGTGCGCAGGTGGTGGGGGAGGTCATTCCAGGACTTGGCGGCGATTTAGGAGAAGGTGCTGCATCAGCTGCGGCAGATGAATGGGACGTGGGCTAAGGCGAGGGTGGCGGAGCGGTGCTCTCTGGTCAGTTGGTAGAAGGTCAGGTGGTTGTTGATGTTGGTGAGACCCGTTTTGTGGAGGGCTTTGTAGGCGCGAGTGAGGAGCTTGAAGAGGCATCTTGTCTGAACGAAGAACCAGTGGAGGGCTTTGAGGTAAGGGTTGATGCTGGTTCTTCTGGGAAGGTTGACGATGAGTCTTGCTGCCGAGTTCTGGATGGTTTGGAGGCAGTTGAGGAGCTGTTTGGTGGTTCCGGGACTGAGGACGTTGCCGTAGTCGAGTCGGCTGGAGATGATGGTCTGGGTTACTGTCTTCCTGGTCGAGGTGGGGATTCACAGAGAGATCTTACGGAGCATGCGGAGGGTGTGAAAGCAGGCAGAGGAGACAGTGTTGATCTGATGTTTCATGGTGAGCTGGGTGTCCAGGATGATGCTGAGGTTGTGTGCATGATCCGACGGGGAGGGTGATGGGCAGAGTGCGGATGGTCACCAGATATCATCCCAAGGGGAGGGCTTGTTTCCGAAGATGATGATCTCTGTCTTGTCTGAGATGAGTTCTAGGCAGTTGCTTTTCATCCAGGTGGAGATGTTAGTCATGGTAGTTTGGAAGTTGAGTCCTGGGTGTCTGGGTCTTCAAGGACAAACTGGGTGTCATCGGCGTAGGAGATGAAGTTGAGTCCGTGGGTGCGGGCTATGTTGGTCAGAGGTGTCATGTATGTGTTGAAGAGGGTGGGGGTGAGGGAGGAGCCCTCAGGGATGCCTCATACGATGTATTTGGGTGCAGAGGCGAAGGGCGGGAGGTGCATGCTCTGGGTTCGTCAGGAGAGGAAGGAGGCAATCCAGTTGAGAGCCTTGCCCTGATGCCTATGTGGTGGAGTCTGGCGATGAAGGTGTGGTGGAAGACTGTGTTGAAGGCTGCGAGAGGTTGAGGAAGATGAGGGCAGCAGAGCCACCTTGGTCAAGGAGTCATCTGATGTCATCCGTGGCTGCGATCAGGGCAGTCTCGGTGGTTAGGCCAGAATCCTGACTGGTAGGGGTTGAGCAAGTTGTTCTCTTCGAGGAAGTTGGTAAGCTGGAGGTTGATGGCTTTCTCCAAGACTTTGGCGGGGAAGGGGAGGAGCGAGATGGGTCAGTAATTTTTGAGTTTGTTAGGGTTGGATGTGGGTTTCTTCAGGAGGGGTTTGACCTTGGCGTGCTTCCATGCGTCGGGTACGGTGGCTGTAGTGATAGAGATGTTGAGGAGTCCTGCAAGGGGGCTCCAATGGCTTCACTTCCTAGGTTGAAGATGTGATGAGGGCAGGGGTCTGAGGGGGATCCGGAGTGGATGGAGTTTATGATGGACATGGTGTCTTCAGGTGAGAGCTGCTTCCATTCGGTGATTCGGTGGAGGGTGGCGTCGCTAGGCGTGCGGGGCGTGGGGGAGGGTGAGGTTGGTAGGTCAAAGTTGCTGTAGATGTCAGCGATCTTGTGGTGAAAGAAGTCTGCCAGTGTGTCGAGGAGGGCTTGGGAAGGGCGAGCGGTGTTTTCAGTGGCGGAGGGACAGGCAAACTCTCGGACAATGTTGTAGTGCTCCTTGGTGTGGTTGGTGCTCGCCTCAAGACGGGAGGTGAGGGATTCTTTCTTGGATCGAAGGAAGTAGTGAAAATGGTAAGGCGATTATCTCTATGGTTATTCGAGTTGACATAACCGTTTGTAGAATGGTGAAGCAAAAATATCCATTCATGCTGTCACGAACCTACCTGTTGTCTGCCTCAGGGTCTTGCAAATCTAGCTGACTGTTCATACTCATCCCTGGGCTCTTCACGCTAGCCTCTCAGAAGGCTAGAGTATTAGTGAAGCACTCAGAGGAAAGGGGAATTGGAAGAGAGTAACAGATGTTGGTGCTTCTACAGGGGTTGTGTCTTGTGCTTTGGCAGCCCTCCTGAAATCAGCTTTATAGGTGGGGATTCTATGGGAGGAGAAGAATGAACAACATGACATAACTCAGTGTTGTTTGGATGGCCCCCAAACTTACTTTCTTTTTAACCCTCTTTGGGTAACCCTTGCTACTTCTACTTCCTACATTCCTATATGTGTCCTTAGCATCGACCCGACTGCAGACAACATGACCACCCTCAAGCACGCCACCCGAAAACACCACCAGCTGATCCACACCACCAAGAAAACCGCATTCAAGGAACGACTGGACAACAACGCCCACAACAGCAAGGAACTCTTCATCATCGTCAAAGAACTCTCGAACCCCAGCGCCGGAAACAACGACATCACTCCCTCGCAAGACCTCTGCAACTCGCTCGCCTCGTTCTTCCACAGCAAGATCGCAGACATACACTACAGTTTCAGCACACAGCCGACGTACCCTACGACCGTTCCAACGCCCCCACCTCCACCCTCCGAGCCTGGACCCCTATCAACACCGAAGACACTATCCGCACGATGAACTCCATCCACTCCGGATCACCAACCGACCCCTGCCCTCACCACGTCTTCAACAAGGCCGACGCCGTCATCGCACCCCACCTCCGGGACATCATCAACACCTCCTTCGTCACCGCCACCTTCCCAGAGAGCTGGAAGCACGCCGAACTCAGCGCCCTACTGAAGAAACCGTCAGCAGACCCCACCGACCTCCAAAAACTACCGCCCCATCTCGCTCCTTCCTTTTCCTGCCAAAGTCATCGAGAAGACCGTCAACAGACAACTGGCCGCCTTCCTCGAGACGAATGGATCCCTCGACCACTCGCAGTCCGGCTTCCGGGCCAACCACAGCACCGAGACCGCCCTCATCGCAGCTACCGACGACATCCGAGCCCTGCTCGACAACGGGGAAACAGCGGCCCTCATCCTCCTGGACCTCTCCGCAGCGTTCGACACAGTCTGCCACCGCACCCTAGTGCAACGCCTGAACAACGGCGGAATCCAAGAGAAGGCACTGGAGTGGATCATCTCCTTCCTCGCCGGAAGAACCCAGAGAGTCCGCCTCCCCCGTTCAGTTCCGAGGCCACCGAAGTCATCTGCGGCGTACCACAAGGATCATCACTCAGCCCCACCCTCTTCAACGTCTACATGAGCCCCCTCGCAGCCATCGCACGCCAACACAACCTCAACATCATCTCCTACGCCGACGACACCCAGCTGATCCTCTCCCTCACCAACGACCCCACAACCGCCAGAACCAACCTACATGAAGGGATGAAGGACGTAGCCGAGTGGATGAGGAACAGCCGCCTGAAACTGAACTCAGATAAAACGGAAGTCCTCATCCTAGGATCATCACCCTCCGCCTGGGACGACTCCTGGTGGCCCCCTGCCCTGGGCAACGCACCCAAACCAACGGACCACGCACGCAACCTGGGCTTCATCCTGGACTCCTCCTCTCAATGACCCGACAAATCAACGCCGTCTCCTCGTCTTGCTTCAACATCCTACGCATGCTGCGCAAGATCTTCCGGTGGATCCCCACCGAAACCAGGAAGACGGTCACCCAGGCCCTCGTCACCAGCCGACTGGACTACGGCAACTCCCTCTACGCCGGAACCACAGCCAAACTTCAAAAAGACTCCAACGCATCCAGAACGCCTCAGCTCGACTCATCCTGGACATCCCCCGACACAGCCACATCGCCGGACACCTGAGAGACCTGCACTGGCTCCCCGTCAGCAAGAGAATCACGTTCCGACTCCTCACCCACGCACACAAAGCTCTCCACAACCAAGGCCCCAGATACCTCAACGACCGTCTGACCTTCTACACTCCCACCCGCCAGCTACGATCGACCAACCACGCCCTCGCCGCCGTCCCCGCATCCGAAGAGCCACAACGGGAGGAAGATCCTTCTCCTACCTGGCTGCCAAGACGTGGAACTCCCTACCCATCCACCTCCGCCTTACCCAAGACCACCTCTCCTTCAGGAAGCAACTCAAGACCTGGCTGTTCGAACAGTAGCGGACCCCCCTCCCCCAAGCGCCTTGAGACCCTCCGGGTGAGTAGCGCGCTATACAAATGCTTGATTGATTGATTGATTTCTTCACTGCTATAGTTATCTCTAAGCAAGCAAGCAATTTTAACACACACATAGCACGACTACTCTCCGTCAGTATAACTGTCAACTGTTCTTAAAGTCAACCTGAGGTAGTGATGCATGCAGCTAACTGCTAGTGATGCTGCATCAATATGGAGTGCTCTGTCACACTCTTATGCAGTCCCCACCTCTCTGAGCTTTTTGAGCCTGTGGTGAGGGTTTTTTAATGCTCCTGCATCTCTACTGATGTCTCTGTGCACATGGTTCTCTCTGTGCCTGGGTCTATGTGTAGTCAGTCCAGAAGCGCTAGGTTCTTGTAGTGCTAGTTTTCCAATGTACTATGTCTATGACAGGAGTCTTGTGCTCTGTCTAAGCACAACTCCTATGGCGACCCACCCCTTACATAAACGGCATGGCCTGAAGCACAACAGACTGAAAAACATATGTGCTGGATTGCTGCTGGTGAGTTTTCCTTGCTGCGCGTGACAGCGCTCTCACTGCTTCAAGCAGAGTCCTTAATGCTGCCAGTGAGCTGCTCCTTTGCCGAGTCAGTCAGGATGTCCTTGCATGAGCTCTTTCCCAGGGAGCATTGATATCAAAGGTGGCGGTTAGTGAGGTCTTCATCCCATGAGCCTGCCGAATATGACCTCCGTGCTCTCATAAGACTTGATAATCTCCCATGAGCTTGTAGTCTCCTGTACTGCAGTGGAGCTCTGACATGAGGATGTGAACGAGGATCTGCTTCTTTCTGTTGTTGTTCTCTAAGATACCTGATTGTCTTAGTGTTCTTGGTTGTGTACCTCCACCATTCTAGAGTAGCTGTGCTGGCTTGTCTCTGTTTTCGTTGAGCCATGATGGTGACAAAGGCCAGGTTTCTAGTGACGTCGGTTCTGTTTTGCTAGCCTTCCAAATTAAACGCGGTACCTTGTGGCCACTGACCATTACCTGGACACCCCAGATGATCCCAAGATCTACTTCCAACGCCCTGACACCTCAAGCCCTGACATATGCAAAAAAATTACATTCCCTAACATGGAAATATATCTCAGCTTTCAAGGTACTCTGTCAATTAGGACTCTGTTAAATGACACCAGATACATTAACTTCATTTCAAATTGACAATTTCCTGAACCAATGAAGGGGACCCCTAACAATAACCTCAGGAAGAGGGACCCGCAAGTAGTCAGGACCTTGACCACTTCTGGCCAGGATGAAAGCAGGTTTTGCCCCCTTTTACATTAGAGCACTTACAAAAATTTCCAGAATACTTAGAAGATAGCGCTCTGGAATGAGGCCTGGTATCCTTGGGTTTGAAAGCATCGGATTTTGATTTGCTTTGAAAGAGAAAAGATAATGTGTGATTTAAAAATGCTTTGTTGAATCATCTCTTGCAGGTCTTCTGCAAATGCGTTTTGGCCCACAAATGGCATATGAAGCAGCAGCAAGGCTTTTTTGCTACCATCAGTGGCGCCGGGAAACCCTTTTTGGGTAGCTGTTGCGCCTTACAAATTAAATAAATAAATAAATCTCACCTGGTTGCCACCGTGTAACCTCCAGTAAAAACTGCCACATATATGGAGAGAAAAACAATAGAAGACAAAAATCCACCTGCTGACAAAAAGTTCAAATCCACCTTGTGGGAAAGTGAGTCTTTAGTTGTCATATCCCTCCCCCTGCCATCAACCCTGCCTTCAGGGTTAAATAACATGGAATCCAGCTCTCCATCCGTCCCTCTACAGGATACATTGTTGCCATAAACTTTGGCATGATAAATTTCGCTGGATGTTTCCACTCACACAAAATCACACCCTTCATCTATTTATGTGGAGGGAAAGTAGAAGTGGATGTAGATGGCAAATCATATTACTCAAAAATAACTTTTTCCTTATTGTAGATAGCGGAAGTGCTAATAAATCCATATTGTTCCTGGCACTAATCAGGGTTTGCGTCACCAAATCTATAGCCATAAATCTAGATTGCCTACCCAAACCCAGGTTCTCCTCCCCATCAGAATTAGTAGCAGGGGCGGCTCCTCCATTTGAGCAGAGGAGCGTCGCCCCACTGGTTAAAATGCCCCTCCATGCCCCAGAATTGAAAAATAAAATGGTAATAAAGTTGGTTTATTACCATTTTATTTTTCAATATAACCCCGGCCTGAAGCTTGTGTCAGGACGGGGGCAGGGCCGCTGCTGAGTGACAGCAGCCTGGTGGAGGGTGGGCTGCCTCTGCACTTTCCAAAGTGCACGTCTTTTTGGCCGGCCGTGTTACTACGGCCAACCAGACATGAGTACTTTGAAACCTCTAACCCAGCTGTCTTAAGACAGCTAGGTTAGAGTAAGTGCAGGGCTCCAGTGTCCTCAGAAGCGGCGAGTAAGGCCGCTCCCTCAAATCAAGGTGCTGCTCTCACAGCATGAGAGCAGCGACAGGATTGGTTAAGGCACTTCTCAAGGGCTCGCGCTACAGGAGGAAGACGTTCAGCGAGGAAGGGGTAGGAGACAGACAGGTGTTTTTTATTTTTACCCACCACCCATTTGCCTGCCCCACCACTCCCCATGGATGCCAGCGGCCACTGATCAGCAGAGTACCCATGGTTTCGCCATTCCACCACAACCACAGCAAAAAAGGTTGCCTGAATCTTGGCTTGTACCTCCGCAGCACTTCGAGGAAGCCTACTGTCATAACTATGCAAGGGAGATCCATGAAAGACACGCTCATAAGCTGGGGATCGTAACCATGACTGGAAGGAGAGTGTGCTCTTCTCCAACATCTCATCCGCTCCTCAGCCTTTTTTGCCATGCGCTTCTTTGCTGAAATGCTTTGTGCAACAAGAGAAAGTGCTTAAATATGACACACACCAGTTTACTAATCATACAGGGGTGACAAGTAGGCCTTATAAGATTGATAGCATTGGATCTGTTGAGGTCTGGTGTTCCAGGAGACTTTCCAAGGTTAGTCAAAGAACATTTCCCAGTCTTTGCAAAGTATAAGCTTAGTAGAGGGAACGGTGCATAAAGCAGCAAATATCTATACAGCCAGGTAATCAACCTATGTCCTGTCCACCTGATAAAAAGGGACTGTATGCAATAGTGTGGCTGAGGTTCCAAAATGGTAACGTGCTCGAGAGTATTCATCAGTGCCAGTATAGCTCTGTAGATCAAAAAGGACCCAGGTGGGAGTTCTGTGGTGTTAAGTAAGAAATCAAAGGTAATAAATTCCCCATTCTCAAAAATATCATGCAGGGTGATGAACCCAGCTTGATTCCAGTGAGCTGCTGTGCCACCACCACACCTAGGCATTCACCAAATGGAAAGGTAAGAGGCATATTAGGGTCATAGGGGTGTTGTATCTTTAGTGCGATGTAGCATCATCCAGTGACAGTATTGCACTACACATACAGGGTAGGCTGCAGTGTACCATGGCATGTTGGCTGTGAAACCCATTGAGCCAGCAGTGTCAGCCTGAACTGTTGGGAGTTATTCTCGAGCTCGCTCAAATTACGTTTCGCCAGTCAGCACACAACCCACTGTGTTTGGGCTGCCAAATAATACAATTCAAAATCTGGGATCTCCAGACCCCCTGCTCGATCTTCTGTTTCATGGTACTTGAGGCAATTCTAGGATGACTCGCATTTCAAATCAGACCCGACAATAAGCTATCTAGCTCTTTAAAGTGTTTCCTGGGTAAGATACATAGGAAATGTGTATAGTAATGAAGCGGACGAGAAAGCATTATCATCTTCCATTTTCCATCTTCAATCCTGACTGTTTGTGCCACCTACTTGACATTAGCTTGATCTGCTGTTTTTTGGATGCAGTTTACTTATTGCTCATCGGGGCTCACAACTTATGGCTCGTATGGCATCCACTTACAGTGCCCACTCATCAGTTTGCCCATATGTGTGTTTACACACTCCCTGCCCATCTGCTGCACTCAAGTAACACTATCTGATCAACTTTCCACAGGTAACCCAATGTTGAGGTGCTGATGGATGCATAGCAAGTGAAGTTGAGAGAGTAGCGTCTTGTTACTGTGAAACAGTGGTATAATGCTAACTATGCACCCCGGGTTGCGGTCTAGTGGCTGCAGTACTAGGGAAAAAGCAGAGTATGGAACAGTTTGACACTGAGGCTCGGTAAAAGCTCTGATGTAGGGAGTCCCAGGGTGTCTGAAATTTCTGAGAGATCCTTTTGTTGTGGGTAGTGGTAAGAACAAGCGTAGGCAACACTATGTCAATCTGATAATTAGTCTAGGCGATGTAGTGGTTTCCAACGGAAGTGCCTGCAACGTCTTGCCCTAATTTGGCATTCTATTCTGCTATCCCTTTCCCCAGCAGCACTCTAAAAGTTGGGACATTACCCTTTACATTACTGTTTCCCCCATTTCTGACCTACACTTGCCTTCTCTGATCCAGCTGTTAGTGCAACCCTCCCCCCATTATATTGAAGTCTGAGTAAGGAAGGCATGGACTAAAGACTTGTGCTCTAGCCTATATTTATTTCTTCTGGTAGAGACGGTCCTTCATCTCGTGTGTGCCCACTGCCTTCCGATTACCTTCCCACGCCACACATGATTGCGTTTTTGTCTGGGAGAGTGGAGTGTTTTACTGTTCAATGGGGAGTTGCTGAGGTACCTGCTGCCATTGAGTTGGTTATAGTGGCCCAACATATTGATACTTTTGAAATCTCTGTGCTGCCAATTTACGAGTTGAACATCAAATGTCCTATAGACATCTGAGGTACTGTGAGGTATGTGAATCCCTTGCCTTATCTGTGACGCTTCTCGTATTCCTCTTGCCCCTCTGGCCGTTTTGGCAGAGGTGAGAGTGCAGCGTTGACAGGGGATTCACTGAAAGAATTACTGCTTTACCAATGACTGCACTGCCTCGCTTTGTCCTTAATAATGCTCTTAAATAAGCTGCAAAAGCAAAAAATTATGGACGGAATGCTGAACAATGCACACATTCACCCCCAGTCACAAAGATCTGGGTTAAATCCATCTTTCTATTGCTCACCACGCCTCCCCAGTTTGGACCCAGCCGTTTGCAAATCAGTATTGACCCTGTGCCTCATGGGAATTGTCCAGCCCGAACTGCCAAGCCAGGTCCTCCCTGGACCAGAAACAAGCATCCTGGGACCAGTTTCGGGGCATCACCCCCTCATCAGCCAGGCTAGCTTGAATCCAGTGGCGCAGTGAGCACGGGACCCACATCTAGGCATACCATTTCCCACCTAGGGCGACAAAAGCAAAAGGAACAAATGATGGACGGAATGCTGAACCATGCAAACATTCACCCCGAGTCACAAAGATCTGGGTTAAATCCATCGTTCTTTTGCTCACCATGCCACCCCAGTTTGGACCCAGCCATATGCAAATCAGTCTTGACCCTGTGCCTCGTGGGAACAATTGTGCAGCATTCTGTCCATCAATTGTTCTTTTTATTGTAAATAAGCTGCAGCATGATGAATGAATTAATGATTTATGGCACTTATGCTGGGCACAATAACAATAAATGGTCTTGGCACTGTTATGCAAGGAATACTTAACAAGTAGATGAATTGATATTTTTGTAATATAAGACAAAAATGGTCTGTATTGAAGATATACTACATTTATGGCTCACAGCAATAGGACTAATACATTAAGAATACATGGGAGTATGTTCAAAATTGGATAATTACATTTAACTGTTTCATAGCTTCAAAAGACCATAGAATTAACATATATATATATATACTGAAAAGGTGCTTATAAATGTAATTGAAAATATATAATTTGTCTTTTAAACTACACATAGATGTTTCAATTTGTGTTAACTTCCCATGTCCAAAATCCAAGTTTTGAACTTGTGTTTGAGCTTTAACCTCGATAAACCATGTAAAATTAAACCATGTAAAATTAATTGTCTTTGTGCATAACATTTCCAGGTACTTAAAATCATTTCACAAAATTGTTTTTGTTGAGAGGCTAATGTTTGCCATTGCAGTTATCCTGCTGGAGTGATTTATGCTGCCACACCGCTCTGAACCTACTGCCACCCGTACACCAGATAGTAAGTTGGTTAGGCCTGTGGAAAGGGGAGTGGGATAAAAGTGAAAAGAGAAACACTGAATATCACCACTCTGCTTGGTGATACAGCTTGGCACTGTCTTCAAATGGTGGGACGTTAATTCTAAAACAAGAAGTCCTTAGCACGTTTATTGATCTTGCAACAACGTCTATTCTTTTATATTGTATGTGATATCCCTTTAGTACTTCTCCTGTCTCCTACTCTCTGGGGAATCTGTGTCTTCGAAGAGCTGAGACACAATTATCATCTATCAACTAAACATCAAGAGAATTTGGAGCTATTATGCTTTTCTCTCTTCACACAACTACCTTTTGTGTTGTGTGAATATACTCTATGAATCAAATTAATTTTGAAGTGACAGGTTCATAAATGACAACATAAAAAATGCATGTTTTTCGAAAGTTCGTCTGACAACAAGCAATTTTCTCACCTGCGTCAATACCTTCATACCGTACGAGTGTCAAAAGAAATGTTATCAAAGTCTGTGAAGAGATGAGAATTATTTGTGCTTCTCACTTGGAAACGCAAGATGTTAAAAATAAGAATTCACAGTCCTCAAAGGATTACTGCTTTAAATAGTGCTTAGAAAATATAACCCAAATAACACAAATAGTTTCCTCGAATACTTCTCTGTATCCAGTTTACACTTTCATTGAGTCCAACATAAACAGTCGGTAAGGTTTCTCAAAACTTTCACAGTTTTAGCAACTAATGGGCATATTTATGAGAGGCTTGTGTCACGTTTGCACCATGCAAAGTGGTACATTGGTGACGCAAGCCTCTAAGTAAGATTGTGTGGCTTTGAACAGCTTCATAAATCTGGAGTAATGCAACGTAGCACAAATTGCTGCGTCGCCTTACTCTGCGCAAGGGCGGCGTTCCATGGGTGTTGTGGTGGGTGTTCCCACGCAACTCCCATGATTTTTGACAAATTCTTAGATTTATAAAGACTTGTAAACCTGGCAATGTGTCAAAATCTTACACCTCCCCAGGTGAGGCGTAACAAGGAGATATATATTTATTTGTCCTTGTTTGCAGCACACATAGAAAGAGGAAAATGCATCTAAGGATTGTTTTGGTACAGGAAGGTGCCCCTTCCTGCACAAAAACAACCCTTCCTATAACACAGGCACCCTTGCACCATGCTGCAAGGGTGCCTGCGTTGGCGCTAGGCTGCTGAAACAGCGCTAGCGCAGGGGGAAAGGACTGGAATGTACCATATTGGATTAATACGGTGCATTTCTGGCCTCTCCCTTTGGCGCAGGGCAACACAGCAGGGTAACTTGCTGTGCTGCCCTGCACCAACATTCCAGTAAATATGCCCCTAAGTATCCTGATTGCCCCGCAAGGGTATTCTAGGCCTTAAGGAATTTATACTCTGTGACTTCTAAATGACTGCCAAAACTTGCAAACATGGTGAGGGTTCTGCAACTTCACGGGGCATGTAGTTTCCTTGACTTGTCTAAGCCGTCTCGCTTAAAATGCGCAGTGAAAATGGGACACTTCTCTCCAAGAGGCGCCAACACTCCATACAGCCTGCCAGCCTTTCTGGCTTCTGAATGTGGGAACCGTCAGGCAGTTCGGAGCAGGTTGAGCATGTAGAGACGAGCGTGGACCACAGATCATGACTGTGGTCTATGAACATCTGACTCCCCTCAGCTTTTTTCCTCTCTCTACCTGCCTTTGTCTCTTTCTGTCCCTTTCTATTGTGTGTAGCACTAGCAGGGTACCGGTGTGCTTCAGTTCTCTTCCAGTATGTTTCATATCAAGAAGCACTTCTTGTCCTTAGAGTTGGCACCTCATGGGGATGATGGAAGCTCTTGGAGAAACAGCAGCCCTCATCCTCCTGGACCTATCAGCCGCCTTCGACACGGTCTGCCACCACACACCACACACTACGAACACGCCTTCACGACGCCGGGATCCAAGAGAAGGCCCTCGACTGAACCACATCCTTCCTTTCCGGCAGAACACAAAGCGTCCGCCTCGCCCCCTTCCGATCCAAGGCCACCAAGATCATCTGCGGCGTACCCCAAGGCTCCTCCCTCAGCCCAACGCTGTTCAACATCTACATGGCACCCCTCGCCCACGTCGCCCGACAGCACAACCTCAACATCATCTCCTACGCCGACGACACCCAGCTGATCCTCTCCCTCACCAAAGACCCTCACACCGCCAAAGCCCACCTCCACGAAGGAATGAAGGCCGTCGCCGAATGGATGAGGACCAGCCGCCTGAAGCTGAACTCGGACAAGACGGAGGTCCTCATCCTTGGTTCCAACCCTTCAGCCTGGGACGACTCCTGGTGGCCAACATCACTGGGAACAGCCCCGCCACCCACCGACCACGTACGCAACCTAGGGGTCATCCTCGACCCCACCCTCTCCATGACTAAGCAGGTCAACGCCGCTTTCCTCATCCTGCTTCAACATCCTCCGAATGCTCCGCAGGGATCTTCAAGTGGATCCCCACCGAAACAAGAAAAACAGTCACCCAGGCCCTCGTCACCAGAAGGCTGGACTACGGAAACGCCCTCTACGCAGGAACGACGGCTAAGCTCCTGAGACGGCTGCAACGCATCCAGAACGCCTCTGCACGTCTTATCCTCGACATCCCCCGACGCAGCCACATCACACCCCACCTGAGAGACCTGCACTGGCTCCCTGTCAACAAGAGGATAACCTTCAAGCTCCTCACCCACGCACACAAAGCACTCCACAACTCCGGACCAGCCTACCTCAACAGACGACTCAGCTTCTACACCCCCACCCGCCAGCTCCGCTCGACCAGCCTCGCCCTCGCCACAGTCCCCCGCATCCGGAAACGACCGCCGGCGGCAGATCCTTCTCCCACCTCGCCG
This sequence comes from Calotriton arnoldi, assembly GCA_963921515.1. Taxonomy (NCBI): domain Eukaryota; kingdom Metazoa; phylum Chordata; class Amphibia; order Caudata; family Salamandridae; genus Calotriton; species Calotriton arnoldi. The sequence goes on from CAWUFW010000780.1 coordinate 3,279,963, forward strand.
CCAAGACCTGGAACACCCTCCCCACCAACCTCCGACAGACCCAAGACCTACTGGCCTTCAGAAGACTCCTCAAGACCTGGCTCTTCGATCAGTAGCAGCACCACCCCCCTCTTCCCCCAGCGCCTTGAGACCCTCGCGGGTATGTAGTGCGCTTTATAAGTGACATGATTGATTGATTGATTGATTCGGCATTCTTATGTTTCAAATCTCCTCTGCTTCTGTCACCTCTGTAACTTCAGGAGTAACCCATTTCACTCACCATGCCAGTTTAAAGTGAAGCTTGCTCGTGCACACATTTCAGTACATGCTGACTAATACATCTATACAGAAATGTATACTCTCATATACAAAGAGCTGTAAATTGAACAAGACCCGGGAGTGCTTCATTTACTTGCACAGTGTAGCCAGGAGGCCCTGCTCCTCTGTGGTATCTCCCATCCCTCGATCCGCTAGAATCCCTTCTGACTGCTCTCTGTGAATCACAGCCTTTTGGAAAATATGCTTCTTTTTTTCTTGACACTCAAACTCATAATGAACTGCCAATCTGTGCTTTGCCGTGAAAGGAGAGTGTGGGGAAATTACGCGTTGCAGTAATTTCACGTGTCTTTGAATGACAGACTGGCTTATTTACCTTTGATCGTTACGCAGTATTGTGTGACTCGAGTGTTTTTACAGATTTTGAATTTATGTTTGGATAAAGGCGTTGAAAACGCGATGATAGCAGTGGTGGGAGAAGTGCTCCCCCAATGGGTTAACACTGTCTGTTGCTCACCTTTTATCTTGCTGTTCCTATCTCGCCAAGGCCAGCGTGAAGGTGCTGCGCGCGAGCTCTCCCTGCCTCCTTTCACCTCACCTCGCAGCGCTCGCGGGCAGACGAGAAGCAGGCTTTGTCCTTCGTGTTCGCAAGGCTTCACGCGGCATTCTTAGGCGGCGTTCCCACGGGGCTCGCGCTCGGCCGCCTAGAAAACCTTTTACAAATTGCAGAGAGGCGGCCTCCATTAGTACCAGGCCGCGTTCGAAAAAATGTGCTGATGAGGAACGGAACCTCTCAGGTTAATGCATTCTTCAGTGCTACGGAATATCCTCGCTTTGGTTTTTTTAGCATACTTTTTTATTTTAGCTTACGTTATTCTAAAAAAAAAAAAAAAGAGGTTTTTTCCCGATGTCTTCCTCCTACAGTTTTTAGGGACAGTGGATGATATAATGGTTTGAGAGAAATTAATGAATAGTTGAAAATACTGCGTAAATAGGTGCGCGTCCATCACTGGGCCCCAAACGTTCGCAGAAAGGCTAAATATTTTTCTTGATTTATACTCTTTAATTGATTAAATGCCTTCTCTGTTTGAGCAATAACTGTGGTGCACAAAAGTACCTGAATACATATATAAAAAAATCAACAAAATGCAACATAGACTATAACGCTATATAAGTACATCGTTTATATTATGCGTGCACTGATCAAGGCCAGCTGTCTGGATATTGCAGAGGCTTCTTCAATTTACCATGCAGGTTTGGATTTAAGCCCCTGTGTGTTGATAGTAAGGACGTTTATTCGAGGTGGGAGATCGAGAAGAGAGAGAGCCTTTGGGTAATGAGCAAGGCAGCTGCCAGGCGCGCCCAGGGATGCTTTTCGGAATCCCAGTGTGTGGATTGTAGCCTTAAATGTGTTTAGACATAAGGGTCTAATGTTAGTTTGTCATAATACTGGAAAAGCTATTTCACTCCGAACAATGGAGTGCGGACTTGTAAAAACGCTCTGTGTGAAGGTGATACAGTGGCCTGCACCCCGAACATGACTGATGCAGACGGAGAGCGGAAGGGATGGAAGAAGGCAGCGCACGAGCCGCTTCTTGTGCATCACAGTCATGTACTCTCGAAAAGCAGGGGCCCTCGACTTGAGGAGGACTGGATAAGCTGAGGATTATTTGGGGGAGACAATTGAGGCGTTGGTGTAGCAAGGGTGCTGTGGGCCCCCTTACTCATGGCTCGATAGTAAGACTAACATCACCGGGGTCTCTGAGACCCCTGGCCCCTGTTGATAGCTACAACCCTGAACTGAAGATGACTGAATTTATTGGCCTTTTGTCCCTCTGAAGCTGAAAACCAAGCATTTGAAAGTGTGTTTTCAGTTGATTAAGTATTTCAAACGTGGCACACAAACCTCCTTCCCAAAATAATCTACTATGTAAGGATAACTTGGCAAACAATATAATTCTCCCAGAAAGATGTTAAACGTTTCTTTTTGCAAACTTCACTCACAAACTACAAACTCTGTGAAATAATAATTTTCCATTTAGCACTGAGTGCAACAAAGATGTTATCTCTCTGATTAAACACATTCTTTTCACTCAAGAGGGTGGAAGTTAAACCATCAAAGGGCTTTCAAATTAGAACAGTCTATTTCGTAATTAAGCACAATCAATTCCATTATGACTGGCTATTTATTTATTTATACATAACGTGGCTTTTCATTGATTGTCCAGTCGATGGGTCCTATTCACAACGGTATTTTGGAGTGAGAAGTAGTACTCCTGTCGTACTCGTTTACCTGCTAGTGGCTGGTCTGGCCTTCAGCATGAGGACAAACGTGGTGGCAGCGGATCTCACAACTGGGGAACGGTGAAGGATGAAATCAGGTCAGAAATAATGCATGAAGAAATTACTTAAAATGAGGTTTCTTTTTGGGCTGATCTCTTGTTAATGCCATTATGAACATAGAAAATGCCCTTTTCAATGTTGGTGGTATTTAATTGTTGCGTTGTTAGCGAAACTGTAGACAAACAAGTGGGTCATGAGACAATTATTTTTTTTTTTTCATGGGATGCTCTTAGTTCCCTTATGAAGAAAAATGTAATCCGAGTCACACATTCAATATTGAGGATTACTATTTTTATACACCTGTATTGGATGTCAACAGGCTTTATTTTTTCTTTACTGTGCATTAAAGCTTGAGAGACTGATACTTTCCAGTGTTTCATAATGCAAAGGTGTTTGCTAATTCTGATTAAAGGCATATGCAATAAAAGAACATAAACCAGTTTAACCACCTTTTTATTAATCATTACTATTGGCATAATAGTTGAGAGAAAAGACCCTGGCTCATTCATGCACATAATCAGCCTTTGGCTAGGTCTAGCAACCAAACTGTCATTCTGGATGTAGCATAAAATATTCTGGCATATTTTCATGGGTAAGCAGAGTTCTTTGGACCAAAGAATATTATTGAATGCCTGAGGGTTTCAGACAGATCTTCGGGATATCCCAATATTGCGGTTAGCAAAAAGAGAATCACAAAATTGGCCCTTTTGTGAAAATCGTGTAAATTTTACAGAAGTGGCTCCAAAAAGTATACTTTAAAAAACAAAACAAAAAAAAACTAGTCTCTTTATCAGCTTGCACTGCTGCTGAACCATGAAAGGAGGGTGAACAGGCTTACTGGCAGCAGAGGTGTTTAGTTCTTCTGTCGGTTTTCAGACTTGCAAAATCACAGGGATCTACTCCTATGTTAACATGCTGCGCCCAGCTTCTTGCTTGCCTCCCTCTCTCACCCGGCCCCCTCCCTCCCCACTGCCCTTTGTTTTGTGGGACACACCACCCCTGCTGCCTTTTGGCTCCTTCAAACTCCCCAATCCCTCCCTTGCCTCCTCTCTTCCGTGGCTGAATCCCCCTTCCCCAACAACCTTAGGACACTCCTTGCACCCCTCTTCTCTAACCCATCGTCTCCCACCCCAAGTCTCCTGTGTCCCGGACACTCCATTTACTCCTACTGCTCTTTGCACCTTTGGAATGGAAGTTGTCAGATGCCAGAGAGAATAGTTTTTTTAAATGTACATCTGCACTATCTGGCATCAAACACCCTTCTGCTCAGAGTCTTGGTGCTGCTAGACACTCTGCTAGGTCACAGTCTGTGACATCCGTCTCCATTAGTGACAGGCCAAGGACTGAAATGCATTTTTGTGACCAGAACACCTTCACCTGCTCATCCCTCGTTTCTTCTTCAGACACCTCAACATGTCCACCATCTGAAGTGGGGGCTTGGCGTTGCCGGTAGCTCTTGTCACTCTAAAGCCACGTATTACAGTGGGTGGATTAGCCCATCTGGACTTGGAATGCCATTATTTAGCTTCACAGCTCCAATGGGCGTTTCTCTGGCTGTCTGGCTTCCCCCAGCATAAAACGGGGTTTACCCGAAAGGACTATAAGGATGGCTTACTGCACTACCCAATGCCACCAAAGGTTATTTCACCTGGCTTTCTCTTACCCTACTAGAACCCGTAAACTCACTAAAATGAAGAAACTCTACCGTCTTGCAGCACCTTTGCTCGGCCTCCCGACTTGCACAGGATGGTTTTGCTCAGGGCAAGTCCATCAGGGGCATGTTGAAGGCCTCTCAAAATTGGGGTATTTGATGGCGAGCTACTAGATTTCCAAACCCTGATGGCAGACTATTCTTCACCTTGGTCAATTTCTTTCTTAAGAACCCCATAAACAGTCATTTAATGCCATATTTCATGTCCATCACCAAGCACTAACCTACATGAAGTGTACCAGATGCTTTACACCATAGGACTAGCGGCAAACTGATAAAATGGGTATGCAGAGCTTTCCTGCAACATGGGGACCACTATACGGCTTCCCTCCATGCTAACTGGGAGATTGGCATTGTAGTGTAGCTCCTATTTCCCTAATAGGCTCTGCGCATTGGAATAATATACCCTATAGGTTTGACATAGGACTAAGGTCAATATGTCCCTATCGAGTATATTAAACTTAATTACTTGTGCCAGCTAGCTCAGAGGCCACTAGAAACTCCTTGATAAACAAGAAGGGAGTAGTTTCTGGCAACCGCAAAACATGACAACTTTGTTTCCCTTTAGAATCAGAACGTGTCCCAGAGTCGTGGAAACAATAGATAACCATTTCACTCAGCTCAATCGTGCATGCTTAGTTTTCCTCAAAGTTACACAGGAAGAATAGACGGGCGTTTCAATAAAGGATTTATTGAACAGTCTTGTTTCTCGTGTAAGTAATATGTGCTGTTATGATCACAAGACAATATGCAAGATAAATAATGTACAGCGTAAATAGTAGAAATAAATAATACTGCGCTAGCATGATCTTTAGTAGATATTCATTTACATAAATAACATAGACTAAAAATGCGAGTACTCATACGATGCGTTTCTAAGCTAGTTCTACCCCAATGTACCTAAACTAACCTAGGTGTAGGGAGAGGTATGAAGTAGGTGGAGTATTCCTTACTATGGTATACTAAGAGTATGTTACGCCCGGTATACCTAGTATGCCTAGTATGCCAAGTATGCCAAGAGTCCCTCTAGGTTTCTAGTCAGCTCCATACCTTAAGAATGAGAGAGGTGGGAATCTCTTGCCAGACTCAAACTCCAACTCCCCGCGAGGGAAGTCAGATCACTGGAAGCTGGACTCTCTGCGTGCAGGGATGACAGCGTCTTCTCAGTGCGTCAGGCCGGGAAACGGGCTCCTCTGAAGTCGAGGTCTCCTCTGATTTACAAGGGCTAGGGAAGGTATATTTATACCTGAGAGGTACCTCAGAATGTTAGCATTGACGTGAATCGGACTGCGGAAGACGTCATGAATGAACCCTCAAGGTATAACGGTTCATGCATAATAGATGAGTCCTTGAAGAAATCAATAGTCCTGTGCTAGGGAAACTCCCGAAGCCTAAGGGTCTGTTCTTCAAGAACTCGTTGTGACGTTAGGGTGGACGGATGTCGGAGACCATGCCTGTATTTGGAGTGCACGGTTTAATGCCTAAATAAGGACTGGGATTTTTATGCCTATATAAGGGCAGGGTGAATTGTGCCTATATAAGGACCTGATACAGGAAAACCCATGTACGGACACCCTAAGAGGAATACAACAGCATTGCCCAACCTCTGCATGATACAGACTAGGCTGAAATATTGAAACATTCCCCACAAAGTATCCCATGACTGCCTTTTCAAGTATATTCAATTTAATATTCAATTTAATATTCTAAACTGAGCCTACCTTACACCGGCCCACATTAACAAAATATACCTGGGAGCTGTAGTTGCATGTCCTCGCTGTATGCAATTAGATGCAGAACTGTTTCATATGCTTTGGTCTCGCCCCATGCTCCTTTCATACTAGCAAAGAGTTGTCAAGGTGTTGTCGACCACGATAGTCCGTGTACTAACAAATTCCCCAGAAGTGGTCCTATTGGGCGTATTCTGCCGCCTTGTGTGTGAGAAACCCTTCATCAGTCCCTCGAACTGGCTCTTCTAGCAAAACCCAATATTATACTGCTCTGGAAGAATTCACTTCCTCCTGTAATTGTAAGTTGGACCAATGTCTCGTTATCTTGGTTTCGATCTGCCAGCACCTGGTTACACAGGGAGGAATGAGCCGTTCTGATAAAATATTTTATTGCACAGGCATTAGATATTTTGTTGGAGGGCTTTAAAGACTGCACCAAGGATGATCTCCTCACCTAATCCAACCTCCCAACACCTGCACTCTCTTTGATTCTATATAGCAGTTGTTCTTGCCACATCTAGGCAACAACTCAAAGCAATGGTTTAAGGAAGCTTATCTTCGACACATTGTAATGATTTCACCTTTGGAACACTTTCTTCTAAGCACCGCATGCTTCATTGCATTGTTTCCCTACACTGATGAGCAAAGCAGCGGCAGCTGATCATGGGGGTGGAGAGGGACAGTTATTATGTGTCAGTTTGTTACGCAGAAAAACTTTAACAAATGTATGCTAACTCTTCATAAATAGCCTACCACTGTTCTTCTGTTCTTGTACTGACATATCATCCAGCACTCAAATTACTTTCATATTTCACTATACTAATTCACCACTAATCCTTTATAGGTTCTGGAGTAGCATGCTACTCGCCGACAAAGCGCTCAACACCTCGTCCGGGGTAGTAAGCGCTATATAAATGCAATTACAATACAATGCCTTTATGAGTTTGCCCCAAAACATATAAACATATATAATACCCACAATTAGAAAGGTCTGTGCCCTCTTTGCACATTTACTAATAGGAAGTTCGTAATTTAGGAGCTATTCATAAAGGCATGCAAAAGTGTGTAAACAAGTGCTCCTGTAGTACAACTTCCTGTAGTTATACATATTTTTGTGAATCAGCTCCTGTATGAGTAGGAGTGATTATGAGAAGCAGTGACTAGTTGGATGCATGAGACAGTGGATGCATGGACGTCTAATGAGTGAGTGAATAGATTCATAGTTGAATAAGTGAGGCAATTCTTGGATCAAAGGGGGATTGAGGGTATGGTTTCATGGAGACAGGCTGCACCAATCTTCATCATACACCAGTAGCGATAATGTTATAAAATGGAGTAAATTACCAATATTATATGAGTGCAAGGATTGCACAGGGATTGAACACCATAGTATGAAGACTGACTAGTATATCTAATGACTATTATATCTAATTACCACAAACAATATTGTTAGTGCAAACAGTACACCAATAGTGGGCTGATCGTAGAAAATGTGTCAAAAGTAAGTCAATAAATAGGCCCATTTTGGCAAAGTTAGCATTAGACAAAAAAGGACAAATTAAGGGAAGAATGTCCACAATAGTTTAATAATTATTTCTATGCTAACCTGTCGTGCATGTTCAGAATATAGAATAATAATAGCTCATTATTCTTAAGTCCATATGCATGTATAGATTTGCTCCATTCACTGGTATTCCTTACTGCATGTTTTTGCTGTAACATTCGCTGTCAGCAGCTCTTTGCTTCCTTTACATCAGGTACTAACGCTGAAATCAGCCATGGGCTGTCCACATTGTAGGTATTTGAAGACCTGAAAGCAGAAGCTTGATGGCTGGCTGGCTGCATGGCATGATATTTGTCGTCCAATGCTCGGCCGCGCCAGCTTAAAAACACAAGCTGATACCACTGAAGATATCTTCTTTGAAAGGCAACTTTATAATGCTCTAACTAGCAAAGTGCAACAGTGCTTTGCCATTCCTTGGCAGCACCAGAACAAAAATAACGTGCACTGAAAATGGGTATTAAGCCGGAAAATTGTGAAGTTGTTAATAATATTTTGCAAAGAAATATGATTAAATATTACTACATTTTCCTTCAGCAATAAATATCATGAAATGGACTTTCACATTGTTCACCCAAAAGCCATTCCAAGATGGCTGAACTCCTTGCTGATTGAGAATCTTGAAATGAGGCCAACCTCGTAGAAGCATATTATGGTCAGGTAAACCATATTGGAAAGGCTGCTTTTCCCAACAACACAAGTCACAAACAAATCAAAATGCTTATTTTATTTATCATATAATTAAGTATATAAATATTGTAGGAAGGTGGAATCTGACTATATGGTTGCCCCCACTTTTTTCCTGGTGTTTTGCTGGTTTATGACTTAGTTGGACTGGGACCCTGCTATTCAGGGCCCCAGTCTATCTGCTCTCTCTAAACGACATGGAGTGCACTCTAGGTGCACTAGTGATTGGATACTGTGGTGCCTTATGAGTCCCTAGTATATGGTACCTTAGGTGCCAAGGGCATAGGTACTTCACAGGCCTACCAGGGGCTGCAGCATGTGTTATGCCACCCCTGGGAAGCAGTCTAAATCTGACACCACAGGCCTGCTACTGCAGCCTGGGTGAGGTGGTGCTAGCACTCCTCACTGAGATATAGGTTTCCTATATCTCTCCTGCACACACATATAAACCTATCAGTCACCCCTAAGGCAGGCCCTATCAATCCTGAGGGCAGGGTGCTTGGCTTCTATGTGAGGGGGTGCCTCTGCCTGAGCAGGGCCCCTCTGCAGCTCTCAGAGTCTATTCTCTGGTGCTGTTTGTGGATGCGGTTAAACCATATACTATTAAGTGCATTATATCCTCGCGGTAAATGCTAACTTTGGAATGGCTGCATCAAAACATGTCGTGTTTGGTGTCAAACATCTTGGAATACTACCCCCCGCCAATCTTGGCGGCGGGGGTAGCATTCCACCCTTCTAGAGGGATAAGACATGTACCTGCTGTGGAAACGCGGTAGAATCCTAAAGAGCCCTGGCATCACAAAATGGATGCCACCAGTCACAGACACTGGGCTGCCCTCCTGCTGATGACCGAAACTCGCAGTGGAGGAAGCCCAACAATAGGCATCCTGTCACAGGGAGGTGTAACCACCTCCCAGACAGGGTTTAGTGTATTGGGGCTGGGTGGGTGCACTCTTAGAGTGCTTTGAAGTCCTGCACTGGGGGAGCAGAAGGCTCCTCTGTGCATATGCCAGTTCAAACCAGCTCAGGGGCTACCTGCCCCTGCTCTGGCGCGAAACTGGACAAAGGGAAGTGGGTGTAGCCACCCCTCCCTTGACCCTCCCATAGGTGGGGTCATAGAGCTAGTCCATCCCCTCTTTTAGTATAAGAGGGGGAACCTTGCCATTGCAAAGCAGATAACCCCTGGACGACGCTCTACAGAAGAATCCTGGCCCTTCGACGTTCCACTACCTTTGGAAGACAGAAGAATCTCCCTTGGAGTCAAGGAGTGACTCCCTGCTTGGCAGGCACCAAAACGACAACGACGGTCGCAAACTACGCCGCTCCCGCCGGAGTCCGAAGTCCCTGCAGCCCAAGAAGTGGATTTCCTGACTTCTCTAAGGCCATCGTGAGTCCCCAGCGAAGCTGAGGCAAGTGGACCCCACGAGTGACGAGGAACCGCGACCCCTGGGTACCGTGCACTATTGTCGAGTGCAACCTCTTCACAACGTTCTACGAACTTGTGCTTTGGACCACGTGTGGTCCCGACCTCCAGCAGGAATCCCTCCGAAGATCAGAGGCCAACACCGTCCCGAGTGACCGTGGGCCCCTGTTGAGTGATTCCGCCCGAGGTGTCTTCGCGATCCCTTGCCAGCCGGCTCGTGGGTCCCCAGAAGACTTCTTAAAGAAACCAAAGGGCTCCCCTAGTTGCTCCAGGCCTGCCCTGACTTACCTTCGCTGGGTGAGTCCCTCAGACCTTGCTGGTCTGTGCCATCGACTTTTCTTCATCTCCCCGAGACTTGCTGTTGCCAAGGCTTGTTGGCTCCAATCGAGTTGCCGACACTGCAGTAAGCTGCAGACTTCGTGGGGCACACAGAATCCAGCTCCTGGTCGTCGTCGACGCCTCCTGGACCTCGTGGCTGAAGAGTCAAGGCACCCAAAACCGACCTGAATCAACCGACGACGGTGGGCATCCATCTTCCTTGCCCCGAGTCACTGCCAAGTGACTTTGAACACTGTCCCCTCTGCTTTCAGGTCATCCTTCTTCGGAATCCAGGCTTGGATTCCACCGGACACTTCTTCAGCTCCCGCAAGCAGCAAGTCTTCTTTGTTCGCCATTGAAAACGACGCCGCGACCCGACACCAAAGGACACCTATGCACCCGGCTTCCTGGGTGAGGTAACTCCAGCACTACGGTGCTCCTGTGGGTGTGGGCCCTAGAACTACTTACCCTGTAAGTGACTTGCTTGTAGGTTCTCCCGAAGTATCCTAGAACTCTTAATTTCCAACCGCGACTTGCCCCATTGAAGTCAACGGCGATCCGCGCCTGTGTATCCACACTGCACGCGTCCCCCGTGGGTCCTTTACTTACCTGCCTTGGGTGGCTTCGTGAGGCCCCAGCACTTCTGAAGGCCCTAGGCCTTGTCTCCCTGCAAGTCGTTGTTGCTAAGTCCCTTTTTTAGTATATGGTCTGGTACGCCCCTAGGGCCCCAGCCATATTTTGTGCTTAACTTATTGTGAAACGTTGATTTGTGCATATGTTTGTCTTCTAATCTCATAAAGAGATTAGTAGAGAGTTATTTAGAAATAAATACATATATATTTGATATATATACCTGTGTGGTGTCTTTTCATTTGGTGATTCAAGAGATTATATGGTAAAACAAGCTGCTTTACATTCCTTCAAGACTTAGCCTGAAGGCTGCTCTCCACAGCTACCACTAGGATAGCTTTCTTTAAAAGGTTGTCTTAAACCTATCTACCATAAGAGTCGATTTGCCCTGGTGCAAGGTGTCCACTTTAATTAGTGAACAGCATATACCAGGCCAACTTCTCACATTGGTGGGCAGCGTGTGGGATTCCAGCTTGCCATTGTTTTACCAGAAAATCTCTATTTGAATTACTAACTGAAAACCATTATAGGTACTCAAGGTACATATAAAGTCAAGCTTAGTATCAATAAGTTCTACTGAACTTAGAGCTGTGTGCCAAGGGATAGCACACCCTTTCCACAGCTCAAGCTAGGATCAGTAGGCCACAAACTAGTGTAGGTAGTACAACACTGCACAACACTAGAATGTCCTTAAAGGGTGGACCCAGTGGATCCACTCAGCCTCAGTATAAGGACATGGCTTTCTCTGACTTGAGAGCCATGTGTGTTGAAAGACACCTGAAGCTAGGACAGAGTCCCTCAACACTACACCTGATAGATCTGCTGACAGCAGATGACCTTAGATTGGCTCTAGGAGCTAAAGGGTCTGAATCAGTGGGTGGGTCAGTCATAGTATCTGGGTCAGATGATGAAAATCAGAATGACCAAGACTCTGTGATTGAAGGGCCAGGCTTCAAGGGGCCTGAAAAGGACAGAGGAATTCTCCCTAAGAGAACTGACAGAGAGGAGGAGAGGCACAGATCCCCTTCCAGGGAATCTGACCACTCTTATCACTCTGGCAGAGAATTTGTCCAGCAGAGGAGCTCATACTTTTCCTTAAGAGAGACCTCCTCTGAGAGAAGGTGCAAACTGCTCCAGTATGAGGAAGCCAAAGTGGCCCTCAGAACCAAGCAGTTGGCACTGGATAGGGAAGCCCTGGAGATCCAGAGAGCTTCTAGAAGAGAGGGGTTAGAACCCCTGGTGGCAGCAACAGTGTCCCTAGAGGCAGAGAATATATTCCTGACCATAGGAACCTGAGCAAGGTTGTTCCTCCCTACCAGAGTGGGGATGATATCCACAAGTGGATAACTGCTATGGAGAGGGCCTGTAGAGTACAGCAGGTCCCCCAAAAGCAGTGGGCAGCAATCTTGTGGCTCTCCTTTTCAGATAAAGGAAGAGACAAGCTCCTCACTGTTAGAGAGGAGGATGCTGATGATTATGAGGTCCTGAAGAGTGCACTGATAGATGGGTTTGGCTTAACCACTGAGCAGTACAGGTTGAAGTTCAGAGATACCCAGAAGGCACAGACTCAGGACTGGACAGACTTTGTAGATTGTGCATCCAAGGCTCTGGAGGGTTGGCTGGTTGGCAGTAGGGTTACTGATTTCAAAGGATTTTATAATCTAATGATGAGAGAACAGATCCTTAATAATTGTCAAAACCAGCTTTTACACCAGTACCTGGTGGACTCTGATCTGACCTCTCCCCAAGAATTGGGAAAGAAGGCAGACAAATGGGTCAGAACCAGAGTAAGGCCTAAGAATCAGGGTGGTGACCACAAGAAAGATTCTACCAAGTCCCAAGAGAAAGGTGGGGATAAATCTAAGGATAAGTCCACTACAGGGCCCCAAAAGTCCTCTTCTGGGGGTGGGTCCCAAACTCCTTCCTCTCCTGAAAAGAAACCCTATTGCCATGTCTGTAAAAAGCCTGGGCACTGGAAATCTGATCCCAGTTGTCCCAGGATTGGCAATAAAGAAAATGTTCCTCCAACAACTACTACCACCCCTCCTGGTACTACCAGTAGTAATCCTCCAGTTGGGAGTAGTGCACCCAAAAGTTAGGTGCTTTTGCAAGAGGAACAGAGGTGGGCCCTAGTTCAGACAGGACCCCCTCAACAGACTCCTCAGATTCTGATGGTGGTATAGGATTTGCCACCTTTACCGTGGGTCCCACAGCATTGGGCAGGTACAGACTGGAGCCAATAATTAATGGTCAGAAAGCTGTGGCATTTAGGGACACAGGGGCTAGTGTCACCATGGTGGCAGGGAAACTAGTCCCCCTCACCAGCTTTTACCTGAGTTTAAATACCAGGTGACCAACATTGATGGTGTCAGAACAGAGCACCCCATGGCCATAGTCAATCTCAGCTGGGAGGGGGTCACAGGCCCAAAAAGAGTGGCAGTGTCCCCAACCTTACCTGTAGATTGCCTGATGGGCAATGATCTGGAAATTTCAGCCTGGGCTGAAATTGAACACCAAACCCATCTGAGGATGTTGGGTGTCCCTGTAAAGGTTAGTGGGGCTGTGATGGCCACAGCCCCAGCCCAAGATTTTGGAGAGATGGAGCCTGGAAGAATGGCCCACTCTCCCCCAGAAGAGAGCACAAGGGTTGAAGAAAAGTCTTCTTCCCTCCAGACAGTAGGTAAGGGTCAGCCTCCTCAGGGAACTGACCCTACCCCTAGTGAAGGAACTGCCACAGAGGTAGTCAGGCCTGGCCTGGCCCCACCCCTGATGGCAGAGGACCCTTCCAAGGTGGTACCCAGTCTGGAGCAGGTAAACTGCCCCTCTCTACTCCTGCCTCAGTCAGCCCAGGGCTGCAGAGGTCAGGGAGGTCAGTGGACCCCCCAGGGCCCCCTGTCCAGAGGAACCCCCCATCAGCAGATTAGGGGCACCCAGTCTAGTAGCCCTAGCCAGGTGAAAATTCCTCAACCCACTGAGGGATCCCCCATACCTTTATGTAGGGACCACCCCCAGAAGGACTCTGTTAGGCAAGGGCAAACCTGGAACCAAAAGGTTCCAAACATGCCATGTCCCTCCAGTGTTCCACCCAAAGGGACCCAACCCCCAGCTGTAGGCAGTCAAAGGTTGACCCTTAGAGCAAAGTGCAACTCAGTCATGGAAAGACAGGCATACATGGTGACCAGTGATCTGAGGAAGCTGAGGCCAACCTTCCTAGGGCCTCACTTCCCTACTCAGACACCCCACCAGCCTTGTACTTTACCAAAGCACACCAGAGGTAGTGATTCCCCATGGTGGAGACCCTCTCATACCCTTAGGGTGAGGGATTGCTTAGGGGACCATAAGACAGGGGGCAACCATGCTAGTGCAGGTGCTTCCTTATATGGCCACTTAATCAATAAAGGCTCAACTGGTCAAGGTTAGCCTTATCTCCTTTCGTTTGGGGGGTTATGTAGGAAGGTGGAATCTGACTATATGGTTGCCCCCACTTTTTCCTGGTGTTTTGCTGGTTTATGACTTAGTTGGACTGGGACCCTGCTATTCAGGGCCCCAGTCTATCTGCTCTCTCTAACGACATGGAGTGCACTCTAGGTGCACTAGTGATTGGATACTGTGGTGCCTTATGAGTCCCTAGTATATGGTACCTTAGGTGCCAAGGGCATAGGTACTTCACAGGCCTACCAGGGGCTGCAGCATGTATTATGCCACCCCTGGGAAGCAGTCTAAATCTGACACCACAGGCCTGCTACTGCAGCCTGGGTGAGGTGGTGCTAGCACTCCTCACTGAGATATAGGTTTCCTATATCTCTCCTGCACACACATATAAACCTATCAGTCACCCCTAAGGCAGGCCCTATCAATCCTGAGGGCAGGGTGCTTGGCTTCTATGTGAGGGGGTGCCTCTGCCTGAGCAGGGCCCCTCTGCAGCTCTCAGAGTCTATTCTCTGGTGCTGTTTGTGGATGCGGTTAAACCATATACTATTAAGTGCATTATATCCTCGCGGTAAATGCTAACTTTGGAATGGCTGCATCAAAACATGTCGTGTTTGGTGTCAAACATCTTGGAATACTACCCCCGCCAATCTTGGCGGCGGGGGTAGCATTCCACCCTTCTAGAGGGATAAGACATGTACCTGCTGTGGAAACGCGGTAGAATCCTAAAGAGCCCTGGCATCACAAAATGGATGCCACCAGTCACAGACACTGGGCTGCCCTCCTGCTGATGACCGAAACTCGCAGTGGAGGAAGCCCAACAATAGGCATCCTGTCACAGGGAGGTGTAACCACCTCCCAGACAGGGTTTAGTGTATTGGGGCTGGGTGGGTGCACTCTTAGAGTGCTTTGAAGTCCTGCACTGGGGGAGCAGAAGGCTCCTCTGTGCATATGCCAGTTCAAACCAGCTCAGGGGCTACCTGCCCCTGCTCTGGCGCGAAACTGGACAAAGGGAAGTGGGTGTAGCCACCCCTCCCTTGACCCTCCCATAGGTGGGGTCATAGAGCTAGTCCATCCCCTCTTTTAGTATAAGAGGGGGAACCTTGCCATTGCAAAGCAGATAACCCCTGGACGACGCTCTACAGAAGAATCCTGGCCCTTCGACGTTCCACTACCTTTGGAAGACAGAAGAATCTCCCTTGGAGTCAAGGAGTGACTCCCTGCTTGGCAGGCACCAAAAATGACAACGACGGTCGCAAACTACGCCGCTCCCGCCGGAGTCCGAAGTCCCTGCAGCCCAAGAAGTAGATTTTCTGACTTCTCTAAGGCCATCGTGAGTCCCCAGCGAAGCTGAGGCAAGTGGACCCCACGAGTGACGAGGAACCGCGACCCCTGGGTACCGTGCACTATTGTCGAGTGCAACCCCTTCACAACGTTCTACGAACTTGTGCTTTGGACCACGTGTGGTCCCGACCTCCAGCAGGAATCCATCCGAAGATCAGAGGCCTACACCATCCCGAGTGACCGTGGGCCCCTGTTGAGTGATTCCGCCCGAGGTGTCTTCGCGATCCCTTGCCAGCCGGCTCGTGGGTCCCCAGAAGACTTCTTAAAGAAACCAAAGGGCTCCCTGGTTGCTCCAGGCCTGCCCTGACTTACCCTCGCTGGGTGAGTCCCTCAGACCTTGCTGGTCTGTGCCATCGACTTTTCTTCATCTCCCCGAGACTTGCTGTTGCCAAGGCTTGTTGGCTCCAATCGAGTTGCCGACACCGCAGTAAGCTGCAGACTTCGTGGGACACACAGAATCCAGCTCCTGGTCGTCGTCGACGCCTCCTGGACCTCGTGGCTGAAGAGTCAAGGCACCCGCAACCGACCTGAATCAACCGACGACGGTGGGCATCCATCTTCCTTGCCCCGAGTCACTGCCAAGTGACTTTGAACACTGTCCCCTCTGCTTTCAGGTCATCCTTCTTCAGAATCCAGGCTTGGATTCCACCGGACACTTCTTCAGCTCCCGCAAGCAGCAAGTCTTCTTTGTTCGCCATTGAAAACGACGCCGCGACCCGACACCAAAGGACACCTATGCACCCGGCTTCCCTGGGTGAGGTAACTCCAGCACTACGGTGCTCCTGTGGGTGTGGGCCCTAGAACTACTTACCCTGTAAGTGACTTGCTTGTAGGTTCTCCCGAAGTATCCTAGAACTCTTAATTTCCAACCGCGACTTGCCCCATTGAAGTCAACGGCGATCCGCGCCTGTGTATCCACACTGCACGCGTCCCCCGTGGGTCCTTTACTTACCTGCCTTGGGTGGCTTCGTGAGGCCCCAGCACTTCTGAAGGCCCTAGGCCTTGTCTCCTGCAAGTCGTTGTTGCTAAGTCCCTTTTTAGTATATGGTCTGGTACGCCCCTAGGGCCCCAGCCATATTTTGTGCTTAACTTATTGTGAAACGTTGATTTGTGCATATGTTTGTCTTCTAATCTCATAAAGAGATTAGTAGAGAGTTATTTAGAAATAAATACATATATATTTGATATATATACCTGTGTGGTGTCTTTTCATTTGGTGATTCAAGAGATTATATGGTAAAACAAGCTGCTTTACATTCCTTCAAGACTTAGCCTGAAGGCTGCTCTCCACAGCTACCACTAGGATAGCTTTCTTTAAAAGGTTGTCTTAAACCTATCTACCATAAGAGTCGATTTGCCCTGGTGCAAGGTGTCCACTTTAATTAGTGAACAGCACATACCAGGCCAACTTCTCACAAATATGCTACAATCATTAGCAGGTCTTATTTTTAATTCATTGATTTGTTCTATATTTATATGTACATTTGTTGCTCGAGTGGTTTTATTGAAAATATAGTGCATGTACATAATTATTAACTCCACCACTTTCATCACTGTTCACTGAAAGACTATATACCATTCCAACATGGCCAGCCCTTTTCTTGGTGTGGCCGTCTTGTAATGATGTCATATACATAGCATCATGCTATGGTCAGGGAAACCAAATTGGAAAGGGGTCAGTTCCCTCTACAAGCAACACTAGCTGCATAAGAAACAAAACACTTATTTTAAGTATCATCTAAATATGAATGTAACAACACTATCATAACTGACGTGTCTTATTTTTTCATAATATTTTTATGTAATAATATTAAAAAAAAAAAATAGGTTACTCTATTTACATACTTTTTATATTATACTTCAAACTTTTATTGGGAAACCACCCTTTGAAAATGTATATGCATTTGGTAAATAGTCCCTGCCAGCTGCTCCTCAAAATAATGCATCTCATGCACTGCCTCATGAACTGTCATAGGAGGTGGAATATTACACCAGGCAGCCTTTAGCATGACGATGACAGAGAAATGTATGTTTTAAAAAAAGTAATGTCAAAAGCTTGGAAAATGCCTAAAGTCTCTGTACCTGCACATTTGCAAGAGCTCCATTCTTCCTGAGCAAGTTGCAGCTAAATTAGTATCCATATGCAGCACATGGTCTGTAGATGGCGATGCATATAAGTAATTCCTCAAACTGGGTGGCGAGTGCGCGAGAAGTAATCCAGTAGTGTATTGTACTCTAAGCAGTGTTAATGCTTAATCCTCTGTTGTGGTTTTGTGCCTATCAATGGTTCAAAAGCTTGTTAATAGATTTGTTGAGTGTGCATACACCAAAAGAGGCGTCTTGGCGCTATACCTGAACGGTGTCTAACAGAAAAAGAAAGAAGAGAAAGAACCTACTTAGTAACCAGGGGGAACAGCCAGGTCTTTAGTTGCTTTCTACAACTAAACAGATTGGTCTGTGCTCTAAGGTAGTATGGGAGAAACTTCTCCCTCCACAATGGGCCTTCTTGATCCTGGGGACAACTACCTTGTTGGCAGTCAAGGATCAAAGATTGCGAGTGGGTATATACCACTTGAAAGACGTTTGGAGGGAGAGATGGGCAACCTTGTTAAGGGCCTAATGGACTTTGAATTTAGTTCACTCCCTAATGGGTAGCCAGTGCAAATCGCAAATGCTCTGAGAGATGGAACTGAATTTTGAGAGATTCAACTGAACTCAGGTTGACGCGTTCTGGAGAATTTAGCATTTCCCTAAACAAGTGTATTTTTATAGGCTCTTGAATGCAGAGAGGTTCCTTAATGAATTTCAAAGAGGGGCTTAGCATTTGCCAGATATGGATTGCATGTTTTTATAGAGCTGTGTTTTATTTGTTTGAATTTTGACTGTGTGCTGAACCAAGAGTGCGGTTGTCTAAGTTTCTGGAAGTGGTACAATTCAGTACTAGATTTTATAGGTAATCTGGTCTATTTTTAGTAGCCCATGTAAAGCATACAACATTTTGAAGTTGAACATCTACTACATAGGCAAATATTTTCGGGTAATCAGTGCTAGTGTGGCTTGGTCACATATTCTCACATTCAGATAGACTTTCAGATTTTCAGTTTTTTTAAAGCAGCATGTAAAAAAATGTTGCAATAGTCAAGTGTTGGTGTTATCTTTGATTTAAAGATTTTTAAGCAGTGTTTGGTTGGCAATAGTAAGAGCACTTTTTGGAGCATTTTCAGTTGTATTGAGGAGATGGTGTTACCCTGTGGCCTAGTTAATTTCTGTAGCTCACTCACAGTTATCAATTGGGGCAACTCACATTAACTTCCAAATGTTCTTCTAGCCAACACAAACCTGCATACCTTTTCTTTATGCAACTATGGCCTTCATTAAAATTCTGGAATTTCATCCAAAGCAATAACACTTGGCGAAATTCTGCTGCCTACAATTCCAATTCTCCCCTGGCCTGGATTTATCAGGCCCATAATCTCCCAACCATTTAATTCCAGGCCTGGAGACACTGGACCTTTCTTTACTGCTGCTGGGCAGGGACTGCGGGCAGCATCGTAGCCCGGCCCCTGTCTGACCCCTGCAGCAGTACAAGTGGAGCAGACAATGCTCCTTCCAGAAAGACACAAACCAACCCACAAACCATCCCACTCCCCGAACCTCCACCGACCCTTTTCCAGACATTTTCCACCTGCACAGAGCAGGCAGAAAATATATGTGGTTTTCTCACTCGATTTGTGGAAAACCACATGGATAAGGACCTTACATCTCCAAGTATCTGTCGATATCCCTACACCAAATTTTAACAATATGTTAAAGAGGTCCCATGTGTTACACAAACATTAAACATCAGTTTCGGTGCCTTTTAACCTTATATGTTTTACAAAGGGAATAAATGAGTATAAAAAAATCAGATACAAAAATCTTCTTTAGACACTTCAGATGGCAGCTTTGTTTAAAATAGCTGGGTATCAGTGGAAATGTCACATTATTTGTAGAGGCTCAGAGAGCTGGCTGCAAAACAATTCCTCGATGTACATCCGTGGGCAAGCCTCGAGATGGAATCGTGTCAAAGATCCTTGACGAGTGACAAACGCATTGACCCCTGGGTTTCTTGGTTTAATTAAATCATTCGCTTTTTATTCAGCCTCGGGTACATCTGGAGTCACAAGCAACTATCTATAGGATCATCAAGATACACACACTGTAGGGAATAGTATAGGCACTCGCTGAGTCAAATAACAAGTGAAATGGGTAAAACATTTGCTATCCACAAACATCAGCCCTGCCAAGTATCACGCATCAGGAGTTAGACTAACGTATTTCAGTGTGGTGGTCCGCATCACCGCACTGAAATGTAAAGTCACGCATTATAGCGCCTTCTGAGGTGTCAAGCCATAGCGCTGCTTATGCACAATTACTGAACTCTTGAATGGCAGCGCGAGGCGCGCTGCTTCCAGCAGGCTTGGGGGTTGGGCCAAACTGCTCGCAGGCAGCTCTAGCTGCTACAGTAACAATGTAACAGTTTTGACTGCCAATCATTAATAGGCCGCGAGACGTCCTGCCGCCCGCGGCGCGTGCAGAGCGAGGGTCAGTTGCAGTTCGTTGGCTGCTAGCAATGCAGCAGCACAGGCAGCTCATTACTAAACCTAAAATGAATCCCATCCCACGACCGGATACACCCGACCGTCACCTCACCGGCCAGCTTAGAGTGACTGAACCAACCGCGGTGCCGCCAGTCGGAGTGGTTCCAGGCCCAATAGCCCACCACCAGAGCAGCACATCACAATCCAGCCCGTGTAGAGGTGAACCGCCCTGAATGCCCTCCTGCCCGGCGTACTGCGGCCCGTGGGAGAATCGGAGTCGTACTTCTGATTGCGGCCACAATCGGCCCTTTACCGAATTGCCGCGCTCGCAAGCTTTAAATTGCAGCCAAAAGTAAGTAGAGCAGGGTATTCTCCGCTTTTGTTTTCTAAGTCACTTAAATAGGCGGCCGGTAACTGTTAGGATATAAATAAATAATTCTCGTTTATTGTCTGGGCAGGCTCCTTTCAATGCACTCATGCCTCCACAGCCTGGCTGGCTCCGTCAGTGGATGGTGCGTGACTAACTCCAGACAGGATCAGGTATTTTTTTACAAGTCCTGCCGGGCACCCAAGAAGACATTGCTGCGACCCTGGCAGGGCCTTGGCAAAATAAAGTACTCCACTTGTTTCCTGTTACGGTGAGGTCAGTTTTTAAAAGACACCCACCGCGCACACTGCAGTTCTGCTGCTGAAAGCAGGGCCGGACTGGGAACCAAAACCGGCCCTGGCAAAGTGCTCGGCTGGCCCCCCGGGGGGTTGGGGGTGCGGCCGAGCACTTTGCCAGGGCCGGTTTCGGCCGATTTTGTTACAGGGGCCGATATTGCAGCTAAGCTGCAAAAACGGCCCTTTAACAAAAACGGCCCCCCAGGGGCCCAAAACCGGCCCCCACCCTGGCGGCCCACCGGGGAAACGCCCGGTGCCCGCAACGGCCAATCCGGCCCTGGCTGAGAGCATTTGCCCTTTCTGCCCCGGTCAAAGCACTGTGGTGTATGGACTGCCCCACCGACTCGAGCACAGCACTGTCTGTGAGCAGCTCTGAGCAGAGCAGCTGTCAGCAGTGAGTTCGCCACTGCAGCTTAGAAACTACAGAACCAGGCAGGATTTTCCCATTGGTAAGTGGCCTGTTACACTACGGAGCAAGAACTAGAATCAGTGCAATGATGTTTGTGTTTAGGAAGAGAGCACGCAATAAGGTTCAGATTGCAATAAGAAAAGGAGTTGGATTGCTGAACTAAGTGCGATAGGTGTTCCGTAGCCAAACATGATCTGGCAATTTTACACTGTCAAATGCAATTTGTCTGTGGCTTTGCAAGAAGCAGTAATGATTACAGGTGTAAAATCATGTAAGATGTGAGTAGATTGTGGGTATATAATCGTTTTACAGTAGGATCAGGTGTTTTGCAGCAGTTTCAAGTTCTTTTCATAACTTGCCCTTGCTCAAATGAATGTGGCTGCCCGCCGCCCCCAAAGGGGGCCACCCTAAAAGGGCGGCCCTTTAGTGCCATTGCGGCACAGCCTACCCCTCGTCCTAGCTGCAGTGGGCTTCCGCCTGGAGCCCGCGGCGGTGGGGGTGTGGGCATCACTTCCAGTACGCCCAGGGGAGGAGGGAGGGTATGTATACCCCCCTGACCCTCCCAGCGGCCTCTTTGCTGCCAGCCTCGCCGTCTTGAAGGTCGTCGGGTCTCGTCGTTGCCCAGATAAATCGAGTAAGTGTACATCCTCCCCTCCAGCCCCCCTTAGGCAAGGGGGGGGAGGACAGCTCCTTCGAGGGCTCAGGGCAAGTCAGTAGGGGTTGCGGGCAACGATGGTGCAGTATAATCTGCCGAGACCCCTCTCCACCCCCCCCCCCGGTCCCAATTGCCACATTGTGGCAACCCGTCCAGCCACAGTTGCCCGGGAGATCGCGGTTGGTCACCGCCAGGTGGCTGGTGTCGGAGTGTTACGAGGGATCGGCCAGGGGCTTGGGTGAGGGGGGCCTAGTCGCGGGTCTCGACCGCGTGACCGCCCATACAGAGCTCACCCTTCTACTGGGGCAGGCCTTCGTCGGCAGCGGGGCTGAGTGGTCTAGGGCGCTGGACGTGGGCACCAGTCAGGTCGATGGCGCGGGTTAGGAGGCCGCCACGGTCAGCCATCTTTATTGCTCCATGCCGGGCGGCGCGCTGGTAGCACCGATGCCCCCTCATGGCGGACAGCAAGGCGCGACGCCGCCGGGAGTGGGCAGAGCAGTGAGTGGTAGCTCAGCGCACTAATGTCGTGCTGCTCGGATCTAATGGTTATGGGTTCGATCCCAATTGGCATCCTTTTGTGGAGCGCCGAGCTAGATTTGTAGATCAGCAGTCGCAGTCCCCCTGAGTAGGAGTCGTGAACTCCCAGGGGTCCGGCTGGTATATGGTAAATTACGCTATAATGTGTTAGGATGCATTTTGAAATATGTTATGGTCGCGTGTCCTCGTGTAACACTTAAGTGCTCCGTGAAGGGGCTTGTTGGATGATGTCTGTTAATGCTTCAGTAGGATGCTAATTGCACCTCACAGCATCAGATCGGTAATCCACTCTGCGAGTCCTCACTGTCCTTTCTCTCCTCTGTTTCTTACACAAGGGCAAATCAAGTAATTCAACGATTCGCCCCCTTTGCAGCCCGGTTCGGGCCATGCAGAGCGATCCTCGGCGCCTCCTGGGGGGCGGGAGCGGGTACAGTGGTGCTCGCTGCCCGAGCAATGCCGCGACACTGTGGAGTCGCCGCGCAGACTGAGAGCGGCGGAGATTGCATGGCTAAGGAGCCACGTATGGCCGAGCGGTCTGGGGCTTTGCGCGGAGCTCGCACGGCTTCTCCGGAGGCGTGGGTCCGATCCTACTCCTGGCAGTGTCCCGAGGCCATGCTGTAAGGGGAGGGTAGACCAAGGGGCCGGTGGTCGGAATCTCGCCGGGGCTTCTTCTGCAAGTAGACGGGGTGTGTGACCCGGCGCAAGGCCCTGGGTTCACCCCCTACCCACCCACCCACAACACTATGTGGACTCCGAAGGGGAGATGGCTCTCCGCGTTGCCTACAGTGCGGATGGTGGGGTTCAGTCCCGGGTTGGAGCTACAGACACACGTGCTCGCTTCGGGTGCACGCCAGCAGGGTTTGTGAGGGCAGCGTGCTAGGGGGAGCCCGCCGCACTATTGGCCCGTGCAAGGGGGGCCATGGGGTGGACGGCATGCTTGCGGACACCCCCCTCCCCCACCCGTTACCGGATGGGTGCTAAATCACCGGGGGTACAGGGTGGATGGCAGGACGTCATGGGGTTGGGGGCTGGCTTGCGATCTGACCAGGAATTAGTTATTTCCCGTGTCCCTGCCCGCGTGGCATGCGTGAGGGGAGACCGACCCACCAGCCAGCTGATCGTTGGTGCCAGGGCGCTGTGGCTAGGGCGCGCTTAGGGTCCTGGGGCCCAGGGGGCCTATTGCTTTGTGGGATCAACAGCACAATCCCGTAGGGGCCATGGCAGCGCCAGCTGGGGCATTGGTCGGCGTCACGGACCCTCAGGAGGGGCGGGACGCGGAGGGTGAGGATCAGCAAGCGGCCCCCTTTCTTATTACCGCTTCAGTGATGGGCTTTGCGAAAGGCGTGTGGGTGTTTGGAGGGGGTGCATTCTTGGGTGGCCTTATCCACACTGACAAGGGGTTGAGGTAGAGTACGGTTAAGCTAGTTGCTACGCAGAACTCGATGTTATGCCATCGCAAGAATGGGGCCTCTCATGAGGAGGTAAGGGGTCCACGTTCGAAGCGGCAATGATGGGTGGGGACCATGATAGAGTCCCGGTGCCGGTTAGCCACTTTAGGGCACACAAATGCAGGGCCGTTCGTCCAAAGTCAGTCTGGCCTTGGGCCCTGTTATGCATGCGTTAGTTGGTTGCAGCACAGGTTGGTCCCAGCCCCTGCGCAAGCCTTCCTGTGCAGGGTGCCAGAGCATGGAAGAATACACACAGAGTACGCAGAGATGAAGCATACGTGTGTAAACAGATATTGGGAATGTTACATAAGACAGAGAACTACAAGATGTAAGAGTTAAGTCATTGAAAAGGCTAACACCACTAATTGGGGCCACTCACTTTCGCTTGTTTTGTTTCTGAGCACGTCGGGACCGGACGTTTCAGCTACTTACGCCAGATTGAGTCTTGGTGCAGAGGCACCTCGCAGGTAGAGGGTGCCCTGACGTTGAAGGGCAGCTTCGCTGGGTCGTGGACCGATCAAGGGCGCTGTGCAGGTAATGGGACTCTGCCGCATACTCTGCCCCCTCGCACCCCCCTCCCACCCTGCCGTTAGATTTACCCATCCCGCACTCACCATGCCAAATTTACAGCCGAATGCGTGGCTGGAAGGCAAGGGAGACAAATCAAGGTGGTCGCATGGCCTTGCACTGGACTCAGCTAAACGATTTTATTTCCCCACCGCAGCGCATCCGGACATCCACGGTACTCGCAGCCCCTGGGGACCACTGGGACGTCTCCGCAGGACAAGGGCGAAAGCAACATCTAGTACGTTTGATCAGGTCACGAGGGCAGGAACTGTGTTGAAGTAAGTACCGGGGAGGCACTGGGCGGAAAATGCGTCCGGGGTCGAGGGGCCCAGGGGAGCGGCTGCTCCACGGCTGGGAGACTATGCTGCTGGCTCAGTGCTGGGACTCACATGTGTCTTTTGTTTTAGGGCACGGCTGGGCAGTCAGCCAGACAAAGTACAGCATGAACAGCCAAGGGACCCCCGCCCTCTTATTCTCGCAAGTCAGCTGTGTGGATGAGTCGCAACCGAGCACGTTCCAGGATTTAGTGTGGGGGACCTTTATGGCAATGGCAAAAGCCAAGGGAGTGGAATGGGCTCAAGAAATGCTTGACGCCTGTGGGCAGGAGGATTCCGGGGTGTCACTAGACCAACCGTCAGGAAGCCAGGCAGGACCAACCGAGCAGATGCCTCTCAGGTCAAAGCGGTCACGACGGCCCACCAACAAAGACTTCCCGGCGGACCCCCCCCCCGGCCAAGGCCAGGGTGGTGGCCGCGCAACAGCCTCCAGCACCGGTGGCTGCCCTTGCCAACCCCCCGCCCCCGGCCACAACGGGCGACGAGAACATTGTGAAAATTGGTAAGGCAATGGACAACATGTTGGCCTTGATGAACACATTCCAGACACGCTTGGACAGATTGGAGGCGCCCCCCTTAGTTGTGAACGCAGCGCTGGCGCCCAGGGTGCCCCCTTCAATTACTCAGGTCTGGGCGGGCCAGGCTGGTGGGGCATTGCCTGCAAACGAGACAGGCAGCATGGTAGCTGCCCCTGAGGCAGGAATGAACGTGACGGCACCTAGGCGTAGTGCAGGGCAAGATATAGTTCCCGCCAGCGGGGAGGGACAGCACAAGACGGCAGCGCCTTCTACCAGCAACGCTCCCGCAGCAGCGGCTCCTCCCACCCCCTCTCCCATCCCTGCGCCCGCTCCACCACTGGCTAAGACCATCTCCCCCCCCCACCTGCCCACAAGTCTGTCCACTGCAAGTTTGGGGCCCCCGACGACTCCAATGGTAACAGTAGCTCCACTAGCGTCAGGGCGTTGTTCTCTGGCGTGGGAGGTGCCTCAGGCCGCCAAGGAAGGCATTTGGAGAAGGGAATGTGTGGACATCTTGACCCTACTCATGCACAGCAAGGCAGGTTTAGACACCAGGAAGATGGGGGGGAAAGAGGAGGACAAGAAGGTGCCGTACCAACGATGGCCAGAAAAAACAATAGAGAATTGGGTGGAGGCCTTCACGATTCTCTCAGCAGTAGTAATGGAAAGACACCCAGAACAGGGCCCTGCCCTGATGCAGTATTCCCACACCATACAACAGGAGGCTAAATTGTTGGGGGGTTAGGATGGTTTTACTACGACCAGGAGTTCCGCAAGAGGATGTCTTTATGCCCGGACCTAGGGTGGGACCAAAAGGAGATCCAACTCTGGATCCAACATATGGGCAGACCTACCACCGAGTGCAGGGAGAAGGGGGCGAAAGCACAGAGAGGGGTGATAATCAAGGGGCCTCCAAAAATCAGGTAAGCGCGCCTTCAAACAGCCTTTTCGAACCCAGCAAGGGGGGCCAGCAACAAGGGAATAAGAGGTTCTCATCCGGCACTTGCCGGCTATACAATGCAGGATCCTGCTCCTGGGGCAAAGGATGCAAATTCGCCCACAACTGCAGTAAGTGTGGGGCCGCACATCCGGCCGTGTCATGCAACACAAAACGGGATAGTCCCACCCCCCCCGGTAAGCAGAATAGTTAATAGCGCAGTCAGGAACACCGCCCTGCGCCGCCCCCCCCCTGTTGCCACCCAGCCCTGGTCTCCGTGCAAACAAACTTTCCCAACAAAGGGCCTTCCCCCATCATACTGCAGAACCTCCTCCCGCTCCTGCGACAGTACCACAACACCAAAGACAGGCTACTCCTAGCGCAGGGGTTCCTCGAAGGCTTTACGATTCCGTTCCAGGGGCCGCACTATAGCCGCGATGCAGACAATTTGAGGTCCACCAAAGAACTGCCAGGAGTTGTAGGGGAAAAAATTCGAAAGGAGGTGGCACTAGGCAGAGTAGCGGGCCCCTTCAACTCACCCCCACTGGAGAACTTTATAGTATCCCTGCTGGGTGTAGTGCCCAAGAAAGAACCTGGGGCCTTCAGGCTGATTCACCACTTGTCATACCCCGAGGGCGACTCGGTGAATCACTGGCTGGAGGAGGGCACCTGCTCAGTTTCTTATTCTTCGCTGGACATGGCCATCGACATGGTGCGGAGGGCTGGCAAAGGGGCATGGTTGGCCAAGGCGGATATAGAATCTGCCTTTCGCCTACTGCCAGTCCACCCGTCCAGCCAGCACCTGCTGGGTTTCAAGTGGCAGGGTCAACTTTACTTTGATTGTTGCATGCCCATGGGCTGTGCGGTGTCTTGCGCGTATTTCGAGGCCTTTAGCTCCTTCTTGCAGTGGGCACTCCACTCTGAACACGGCCAGGAGGGAGTGACCCACTACTTGGATGATTTTTTGTTCATCAGGAGATTAGGGTCTCGGGAATGCAGCGAGGGATTGCGTTGCTTCCAGGACTTGGCGGCTCGCCTAGGGGTACCCCTGGCGCCAGGTAAGACCGAGGGTCCGGCGCAGGTTCTCACGTTCCTAGGCATTGAGCTGGACACCGTCAAGGGTGAGTCCAGGCTCCCTGCCGGGAAGGTGCAGGAGTTGCGCAAGGACATCCAAAGCTTACTTGGCAGAGACAAGGCACCCTTGGGCAAGATCCAGAGTCTCATGGGCAAGCTCAATTTCGCAGCCAGAGTCATCCCGGCTGGGAGGGTGTTCGCAAGGAGACTAGCTAGGGCCACGGCAGGCGTCCGCAGGAAACATCATTTGGTCAGGTTGGGATATGGCATTAAGGCAGACCTGGTGACCTGGGTGGAATTCATGGTACAATTCAACGGAATTGTGATCTGGAGGGCGCCATGGGCAGTCAGCACTGAGCTGTGCCTGTTCACGGACGCTTCCGGGAGGGAGGGTTTTGGAGCCATCATGGGGGAGGAGTGGTGCACGCAGAAATGGCCCAACGCGTGGCACCGGCGCAAGATCACAACCAAGATCACTGTACTAGAGCTCTTCCCCATCGTCATCGCCCTGCATTTATGGCCCTCTGCGCTAGCGAACAGGAGGGTGGTCTTCTGGTCGGACAACATGGCGGTTGTACAAGCAATAAATGGTCAGTCAGCAAGGTGCCCACTAGTGCTCTGCCTACTGAGAGAGCTCGTCAGGGCCGGCCTGCGCCACAACATTGAGTTCAGGGCTAGGCACATTGAGGGGTTAAGAATGTTGCCGCTGACGCTCTCTCTCGTTTTCAGTGGCTCCGATTCCGGGAGGCCTGGCCGCGAGCGAGAGCGGAGATGACCCCCTTTCCAGCGCATCTGTGGCTCATCTTGCAGTGGAGCAACGGCTGAGGGAAATTGGGGAACGTTCCCTGGCTCCAGGAACCAGGAAGAAGTACAAGGCCCACTGTGCAACGTTCTGGGGCGTTTCTGATATCCTGGGCACCAGCCCCCTTCCTTTGGAACAGAAGGTGGAGGCTTTTGTGGTATGGGCTAAGGACCAAGGGAGAAGCCACTCTTGGGTGTCCAGCCACCTGGCGGCAGTGTGCCAAGACGTAAAGCTAAAGGGTGGGTCTGATCCGGCCAGGTCTTTTCGTTTACGGGCGGCTCTCAAGGGCTGGGCCAGGGAGGAAGTGAGGGTGTCGGATAACAGGGGGGCCATCGATTTCCCCAGGCTCCAGGGTATGCTTCATGTCCTGCAGCAGGTTGCGCATTCTCCTTACGAGGCCAGCCTACTAGCTGCCGCCTTTTGTTTAGCATTCTTTGGGGCATTCAGGATGAGCGAACTGGTGGCCAGATCCAAGACGGATACGTCTGGGGATGCATTGGGCATACAAGACGTGAAGCTGGCCGCTCAGCTGGTGCTCCGCATAAGAAGGTCAAAGACTGACCAGGCAGGGCGTGGGGTTGAGGTGATTCTTAACCCGCTAGGGGATCCCAGGTACTGCCCGGTCGCTAGAGTAGGGGACTACGTAGCGGTGCGCCCTGCAACACAGGGTTATTTCCTGGTACATGCAGACTTGACCCCCCTGACTAAATTCGAAGTGGAGCGGGTTATGGGTGCATGCTTGGCGCGCGCCGGCCTGGCCAGCCCGGATAAAAAGTATTCAAGCCATTCCTTCAGAATTGGGGCGGCCACGGCTGCATTCAAGGCAGGCATGGAATCAGCAGGCATTAAAAAAGTGGGGCGTCTTTTTTGAACGATATATCCGCCCGTGACTGCACAAGATGTAAATAAGTTTGGTGTGCCGTGTTTTGCAGTGTCATGTTCAAATATAATTATCGGAGCAATAAACAGTTGATAAACAATGGCGTTCGTTTCTTTAGGTGTTCGCGTATGGGTGATCGGCCATTCAGTACGTGGCCAGGTTGGAAAAGTGGGCCAAAAGCAGGAACTGGATGCGGGGGTTTCACAACACTCAATTTATTTGGATGGGTTTCCCAGGTATGAGATGGAACAGCATCATGAACCGGCTCGAAGCAACGCCTGGCCCTGGGCGGAGCCCCGCCCAATGTCTTGGTTATCCATTTGGGGGCAATGATCTCATGACCATGGGGAGGAGGGGTTTACTCAGGGCCATCAAAACGGACTTTGGCGAACTAAGCAGGCGTCTGGGTCACTGCGAACTGTTTTGGTCGGAAATAACCCCCGATTGCATTGGCGTGGCGCCAGGTCAAGGGAGGCAGCAGAACATTCGCGCAAGCGGGTCAACAGTGCTATGCGCAAGTTCCTGGGGCAGAGGGGTTGGGCTTTATCAGGCATGAACTCATCCAGGCAAACGTTAAAGGGTACTTTGAGGAGGACGGGGTCCACTTGTCCCCGGTGGGGATGGACCTGTTTCTCCTGGACTTACAGGAATGTTTGGAAAAGGCAGGTTGCAGGTAATAGGAAGTGCAGTGGTGGGGGCCCTGGCTGCGACGGTGGCCGCCCCCAGGGCTGTGGCGGAGTTACAGGGCGATCTGGAAGCAGTCCGGTACAGTAAGGGTACCACTGCGGCAGACGGGTACAGTAAGGGTACCTCTGCACGGCACAATAGGGGTGCCAGAGCCAAAGACCAGGATCCTCAGGGCAGGGTCACGGAGAACCGCGACGGCGCCCCGTTAGTCCTTCGGGCGGTTGGGGGCCTGACCAACCGGGGTTTGCTCCTGATACGCTCCGCCCTGAAAGGGGCATGAGTAGATGGTAACAAGGGACACGTGATCCAGTGGTGGATCAACAAAGGTAGCGCTGACCGGGCATACATCCCACAGTGCTGGTTCATCAGGCGGGCAGGGGCAGCATAGGCTGGACGGCTGCCTGCCCTGGATCGCCCGTAAGATAACCCACCTTATTGCATACTCGTGTATGGAATAAACCTGCGACAGTTTTTCCCATAAACAATGTGTCTTGTGGTTTATTATGCATGTTCACCTATGGGAAGTGGGGGGACGTTGCCGGTATTGGGACTATGTGGCTGCCCGCCGCCTTAAAGGGGGCCACCCTAAAAGGGCGGCCCTTTAGTGCCATTGCGGCACAGCCTACCCCTCGTCCTAGCTGCAGTGGGCTTCCGCCTGGAGCCCGCGGCGGTGGGGTGTGGGCGTCACTTCCGGTACGCCCAGGGGAGGAGGGAGGGTATGTATGCCCCCTGACCCTCCCAGCGGCCTCTTTGCCGCCAGCCTCGCCGTCTCCCTCCCTTCCTCTTACCCTCCGGCTGGGCTGGTGGGCAAAGTATGTTGAATGTTTTAATGTTTACTTTTGTGTTGCAGGCGGAGTTACAGGGCGATCTGGAAGCAGTCCGGTACAGTAAGGGTACCACTGCGGCAGACGGGTACAGTAAGGGTACCTCTGCACGGCACAATAGGGGTGCCAGAGCCAAAGACCAGGATCCTCAGGGCAGGGTCATGGAGAACCGCGACGGCGCCCGTTAGTCCTTCGGGCGGTTGGGGGCCTGACCAACCGGGGTTTGCCCTGATACGCTCCGCCCTGAAAGGGGCGTGAGTAGATGGTAACAAGGGACACGTGATCCAGTGGTGGATCAACAAAGGTAGCGCTGACCGGGCATACATCCCACAGTGCTGGCTCATCAGGCGGGCAGGGGCAGCATAGGCTGGACGGCTGCCTGCCCTGGATCGCCCGTAAGATAACCCACCTTATTGCATACTCTTGTATGGAATAAACCTGCGACAGTTTTTCCCATAAACAATGTGTCTTGTGGTTTATTATGCATGTTCACCTATGGGAAGTGGGGGGACGTTGCCGGTATTGGGACTATGTAATTTCTTACGTTTATCTGTTTCCATGTACTTAATTTGTTGATTTTGCTCGAAACATAGTGTCATACATTTAGTAGTTGAATGTCATTCATAAGTACCCTGAAACCTTGAAAATGCCACACATAAGCACTCTTAAGACGTGGCAGCTATGCAGTCTGTGTTTCATGTCAGATAGTGCCCTTCCATTTCTGGTGCTTTGCAATAGTTTTAAGATCTTTGTAGAGTTTCTCGTTGCTGAAATGGCTGTCATTTCTGATATATATATGTTTCCCTCATCTTCATTGCTTGATTTTTGCTCGCGAAAATGTGTCACTCATAGTTGTTGAATGTCACTCATAATTACATTGAAAATATGAAAATGTCACACATAAGCAATCTGAAACCTTGGCAGCTATGAAACATATGCTTCACAGCTTCTTTTTAATTAAACCTAGTTATGTTTGCTCACTTACAATGATCAATAGGGTTCATTCATTGTAACTCCCTAAAATAAAATAAGCCTGTTTGCTTTCTTTGTGGGAAAACATTGCATTACAAAATGATTTAAAGACACTTTTTGTCCGTTTCATCAAATGTTGAAAATTATGGGGTGTATTTATGGGATTAGTGGTGCAGGGCAGCGCAGCAAATTCTCTTGCTGCGCTGCCATGCGCCACAGGGAAGGGCAGGAATGCACAGTATTTATCCAATATGGTGCATTCTTGTCCTTCTCCCCTGCGCTGGTGCCGGCGCTGTTTCTGCAGCCTAGCGCCAACGCAGACACCCTTGCACCATGGTGCAAGGGTACCCATGTTGTAGGAAGGATTGTTTTTGTGCAGGAAGGGGCACCTTCTTGCACAAAAATAATCCACAGAACTCCAGCACACATAGAAAGAGGAAAAAACGAGGTGAAATGAAGATATTTCTCCTCTTTACACCTCACCTCGAGTGTGAGTTGCGTGGCAACACGCACCACAATGTCTATGGAACACCTCGCTTGCGCAGAGTAAGGCAACGCAGTGATTTGCACTGCCTTGCCTTACTCCATATCTATGAGGCCATTCAAAGCCACACCAAGTGGCTTTTCATGGCCTCATAAATATGATTTGGTGGTTTACATCAGCGTTGCATCACAAAAGGTGATGCTACAGAGGCGCAAGGGACTCATAAATATGCCCTTATGTCCTTTAGAATGGGCAGAAATGAACATAAATCAACTGATGCAAAATCGACTTTCAAACACTACTGTGCAAGTAAAATGAAAATAGCTATGCATTCTTTTTATGTGTTGGGGGACAATTTTACCTTACACAATGCGGTTTACATTAATTAATAAAGATTCATTTTTATAGTTTTTATAGTCACCAGTTATGTGTCGGACTATTTTTAAAAACATAGAGGAATCACTTTTCAGATTTCACTCTCAAGTGCCTGTCCCTCAGGTGTAGGAAAAGGGTTCATTTAAAGACATCCGGCTTTTATGGTTCTCGTATGCTAATTGTAAATGTAATTAAGGGAAGTAGTTGAAATCCTCGCTAGGGTGGCTTTGATTCTCAAATCGTTTGCTAACAAAATATGTTACTGATACTTGAAGTAATTCTGCCTTACTCCTGGAGTTCAAAATGAAGCCAGAAGTACTACAAGAGTAAGTGTTGGGACAGGAAAGTCCCTCGCACGGTGACAGACTTATACCCCTGCCGTGATTTCCCTAGCTGCAGTGATGTCTGAATCCATGGTGCTGATTTTTCTTGTCATGGGCTAACATGGGTCATGCATTTGCACCATGACATAGGCCTGTCTCACGGATTTTGGTTTTGTTGGACCGGTAGGGGCGCCTAAAGCGCCACCTTCATAGTGGTGAAAGGCTACTGCCTTTGCCGGGAGTTAAGTAGCACGAGAGTGCTGGTGGCAGCATACTGTGTAGTGATCAGTAGAAGTGAACAGGCCTTTTTCCTGTGTCCTTAGTGTGAAGTCTATAGGCTTACTCATACACAGTTCCGCTCGCTGCTGTGTGCTTAACTCACTACTGGCCTACATCAAGTTAGTATGTAGTGCTGTGCAGTGCATGTGTGTTTTATGAATGTGCTGGGTGTATATGTGCTTGTGAATGGTGCATTACATGGAGGATTCTTGGTTCCATTTTGGGAGGCCCAGTGCTGACTGGAGGAGCATGAGGAAGTAGTGGAATCCCCTCAGGCAGATTTGTGGATTGCTGTATTCCTGTGAGTTGGGTGGGACACACACTGGAGGAAGGAGAGCCAGGCTCTTCAGTATACTTCAAAGGGTGCTTTTTCAATTAGAGAGAGGTCACTGGAAAGGGACTCGGGCACATCTTAGGAAGGAGATGGGGCTTATAAGAGAAACATTAAGAGTAGGGCTGGGGCCCTTGGGTAACAGTTTGATGCAAATGTCACTGTTGCTGTCATTCGGATGTGAACCTTGAGTCACTTCAATGGCCTGTTTTGTGGGACTATCAGATTTGGAGGCACTGCTGCTGTGACAAACTGGTTTCTAGGGGTAGGGCACGGCAGAAGAGCGCGCACTTCAAAAGGAAGCAGACCTCCAAAGCAATCTTCAAAGACTCAGTCTCATGTTTGGTGTCTGGAAATGGACTATAAGAAGGGAAGCCCGAGGCCCCCAGAATTTGCAACTGTCAAGCAGTCAGTCCGGCTGTGCGAGTAGGAGAAGCTCTGCAAGGCTTCTGCTTGGGACCAGGACTGGGCGCTAATGCCTACCAGTCTCCCAACTGGGACAGAGGGATATTCAAGACCACCTACCCCAGGAGCCTGGAGCACCTGTGCCTGCCTGCCTGCTTGCCAAAAACAGTGTGTCCTGTGCAGTGCTTAATTTGTAAAATATTAAGTGCCAGGGCTCTGACCGGGAGGCCACTGCAGCTTGCACCACCCATCGCCCTTGTCATCGCTGCCAAAACAACTACTAATCATCTCTCTCGCATGTAAATGCGACAGTCCAGATTATTCCAGGTCCCCAAAGCTAAAGGAATGGCTGGGGAGGTAGGTATTTGCAATTTTAATGTATATTGTATTTCTAAACAACCATTGTTCTGCTCATCTCTAAATTAGATGAGCAGCGCCACCATGTGGTAGACTGTTCTAGGTATGGTGTTGACAATTAGGTGCCGGTGTCGAGCACCGGAAACCAATTAAGTGCCGGTGCTTAGCACCAGAAAGCCCTGGCTCAAATTAAGCACTTGTCCTGTGAGGAAGAGGAGAGTGCTGGAGAAAGCGTGGTCCAGTGAGGGATCCTGGTGAGTGGACCCCTATAGCGAGATGTGAAGAGTAAAGTTAGCAATGGTTAACATGACTGCCATGCTGATCGGGCTGTACATTATGTGTGGAGTGGAGTCAACAACCCTGTATGACAAAGAGGGCCGCTGTGAAGATTATTGCTGTGACTTTCTTTATAAAAGGGGACTGGGTACATCACAATTTTTCTATTATAAAGAAATTAGAGAAAGGTTTTTAGGCAGGGATTGCAGAAGCCCGTGTATTGGAGTAATGCTATGTTGCTTTATGTAGGATATTGCATTATGGTCAATTGGCTTATTGAGATATGTTAAAAATTAATGCAACATCTCCAGCTAAAAGCAGAAAATGCCTTGGCAGTTCCTGAGACAAGCAAACAATTACCATTGTCTAAGTTTGCAAACTAGTCCCGCTCCAGCTCTTCAATGACCTAAGACACTAGTCATCCCAAAACTGTGGCAGAAACTGTGGCTTAACTTCACGCTCCCTGTGCTCACTTTATATGACATAGCCCTGGGTCGTCCTACCTAAACACTTCCAGTGCTCACTATATGTGATACGACTCCGGGAGTGGTAATAATTGGGGGAGTACCGTCATTCTGATTTGCCTGATATGCATTTTAAATCGAGATATTCTCCTTCAGCCAAGTACGTTTCTATAAATGAAAAAGATACCAAATAATGTTTTGATGCAACAGCTGCCACAGGCCGTCATTTTGTATATGTTATGTACTATAGAGAGAGAGCAGCAATTGAGCGTTATCTGAAAAGTATTTTATGACTATCTAATGAATAACAGACCCATGTACATTTGACTGATTGTAAAGCAGGTCATCATTGTTTCTCATCAAGACATAACTAAGAGACAGATACAGAGATATGAGAGAAACTTTTCTCTCAGGTTCACTCTACAGATAAAAGAATTCCCAGAAAAGTGAATACACAAATGTTAGGAAACCTGTGAATCTTAGAGGTAGTTTATTTTTCCTTTTGGACCACCATATTGTCATTTATTCCTTAAAACTAATTTGAAAATTTAGAGAGCCTGTATATTGGATAGATATGTTGCCCTGCACCATCAATTGGAAACATGCAAGTAATGTAAATTAAGTTTACTTAAAAACGTGTATGTGTATGGCAGGGATGGCTGGCGATCTTTGAAAGTAGTGGGACTTAAAGCTTGCCCGAACTCCAGCAAGCGAGCGAGTGTAGCACAGTGGCGGCTGGTGGATTTTGAAAGTGGCAGGGCGCAATTTTTTGTGCCTGAGTATAATGAGCGAGCGAGCGAAGCGAGCGAGCCCGAACTGCAAAAGGAGGGTGCGGGGGGTTCTCCCCCGCAAGAAAATTTTGAAAAAATGGATTCAAATTGTGGTTTTTACGCCACATATTTACCGCAAATTGTTGAAAAAAAGGGATCCAAATATAGCATTTTAAAGCACAAGTGTGAAGAAAACATTAGAAACAAATAAAAAATGTGCCCAATCCTCAAACTGGTCTGCTTGCAAAATGACCCCAAAGCCAAGCACACCCAACCAATGGAAACAGGCCAGCATGAAAAGCGGAGGATCTCTTATACTGCTAGATGCCATGTGTGCAGTGCAGCTACTGTAGGACGCGAGTGAAGGCAGGGTGAACAGACCAAAAGTCAGTGGCCAGATCAGTGCCTCTGATAGGCTGGAAGGGATGGTATGGTGTCAGTCATATGTCAGATCAGTGCCTCTGACAGTCCGACAGCCTGGGCAGGTTCAGCTCCTTTGTTTACGTCATACAGTCTCTCAGATTTACTGAGGTTGCAGTTCTGACTTGCTCTCCCAATCCTTGTGTTGGAGGCATTAGTTATTTTGATGAGCCTGCCTGGTCCAAACATTGTTCTGCCCTATACTAACCCTTTAGAGGTTTGGAGCCTGGCACTACCTTCATGAGCTCAGGTGGGTAGCCACCCTAGTGACCCGGGATGCATCTGGTAAACATGGGGGCGATGCGGCCTTTCCTCTGGACTGTTTTTCTGAATTCTTGGTACTGTAGTCAATGCTTTCTGGGTTATGTCACGATAGTGCGGGATAGGGTAGGCTGCAATGGGTCCGACAGGCCTAGCAGGTTAGGGTACTGCAAAGAAGGAGCCCAAGATCCCCTCGGACTGCACATGATCGCAATGCGTTTGTGCACATGGGTGCACAGCAGTGTGCAAGCAAAGGCGTGTACCAACCAAGCTCAAACTGTGAGCTTACTTGACACATCCTTAAGATGTTTGAGGGATAGTGTCTTTTCATTTGTCTCAAGTTTTACCTCAAAATGAAATTACTTAAAATGTAAATGTCTGTAAATGAATTCAGCAAATATTTCAGAATTAGCAAAGCACAAATCAACCACTTTTGTTTGTAATCCTGAAATTTGCTGGAAGCAAATATTTTAATACGATCAATACAAATCAATACAGTAGGTGATGCCATTTCCACACATTTCTGTTTTGCCAATGCTTGTTTTTCCAAGAGACCACAGCAGACATGTTAACATGCACTTGCCCTCCTCCAAATCAGAAGCCTTCAGTGGCTTTTGTCGCAGGCCAAAATTACCTTCAAGATTCTATAAGTCACCTACAAAAGGACCAGGACCCAGCTACCACCTGAAAAAAACTTAAAACAGTACCAATCACATCCACTCTGATTAAGCCACCATCCTAGAGATCCACAGGAGCAAGGAAAAGCAAAGGAGATAAGTGATTTTTGGAGGGTGGTCCACATCTCTGGATCAACTTTCCTCATGAGATGAAGAGCAACACTGAAAATCCACATATCCCCCTTTCATCACCAGAGTTCTAGATACAGCATGTAAATCTTATTCCAGGTAAGAAGTCTATCATATGTTGTGACTGAATAAAAGCAAGCATGCCCTTTTTTGGGGGGGTGTTATATAGCACAAACTAGATCCGAAGGTATCAGAACACCAGTTGCGTTACAGACGGGAACATTCATTTTTTTTTGTTGGGCAGGGGAGATTAAGTGACTTGCCAAGAATCACAGAATGTTGAGCATCTCTGCCGAGACTCCAACCCAGGCCCGGTTCCAGGAATTTTGATCTGGATAGGCCAAGGGTTTGTTTGGGTGGGCCAATGTGGGTCCAATTTTTGTCAATTCAGTAATCCCAAGATTTACATCATATCTTCTTCCAAACATGCATACAGAGCATCTAGAAAGTTATTTTAGAGTAGCAGCTGATGCCTATACTCAACAGCTCAACTCTTATAATTTCCAGCAGGCTAGGCTTTAGCACCAGCACCAGGCTTCCAAGCAGATTGTAATAGCAGTTTAAGGTTAAGGAGGTACCTGTTACCACACCTGAGCCTTGACATTTCGCACTAGGAAGACAGGCACTGAAAGCTTCATCGGGGCTTGAGCCTGAAGCCTGGCTCTGGCTCAGCTTGAGGTCCTGTTGGAAATTCGAGCCCATAATGAGCCGAACTATTATGTACGTTCTGCCTGCCACCCGCAATCTACCCAGGATGTGGCGTTACAGCGAGAGCTTCCAACTTTGGAACTGAACAAGCTAGGTTTGAGTCATGGCGTTGGTTCAACATCCTGTGATTCTGGGCAAATCTCAAGTGCCTAAAAGAAATGAATGTGACCTTGTATAATGTAACTGGTGTTGGTGTGAAGCACTTTAATATCTCCAGGTAGAGTTCACACTATATAAAAATCGCAGAAAACCTGGGAGGCAAAAACAAAGCATTAGCATAAGAAGGAGAGACAAATAGCCATATAGCGGCTGATTTGTAAAAAGTGAAAACATAAAACCTGGATAAATTGCAGCATCTTCTCTTAAAGTGTGTGAGCTTGGGCAAATATTTTTTCACCTAAACTCGATTTTCTTCATATTTGCGCATAAAAGCATATTCAAATACTTGAATCAGAAAACCAACTATACAAAACCTATTGTGTTGTATTTAATAGACTAATGTTGCTCTTTAATAATCCAGGGCACATACAGGGTCCACGTGACAACTGTCTTGCCTGTTGGTTCACTAATAGCACTGTCACCATTTTGAGGACAGGGCACGAATGACTGACTCAAAGCTCATGTTTAAAAACTATCACTTTTAACAAGTGCTTCTTAGTGCAGCGCTATATTGTGACATATTTATGTCAAAGCTTCCTTGTGTTAAAGAAATAGTCTCATCAAAATTTTAAAAAGTGTATCATATTTTACGTGATGCATGCTGTATGTTTTACATAGCAAACATTTTCAGGGCTCGGATTGTGCGTGGGCTCTAAGAGCCAAGCCAGAGCCTGAGCTCGGCTCTCCCTGTTAATTTATTTGCTCGCCCACCTCTAACCCCAAAACCCAATTTCAATTTTAAAGAGAATGAAAACACAATTTCGACGTTCTGACATTGAGATTGATGAAGCACTTAACAGGTGCCTTCTCCGTGGCCTCTACTGCTGTGATTGGGTGGGCCAAAGGGCATGTGTGGGTGGGCCTGGCCCACCCGGCCCCCCGCTAGAACCGGGCCTGCTCCAACCTGGCTCCCCAGCTTGGAGATTGACCGCTCTAGCTGTTAGGCCACATCCTCTGTCTGCCCTTCTAGCTTCTACCACATATCTTTTAAAGATAAGGCCAACAAAACCAATACTACATGCTCCCTTGACCTACCTCCTGTGGTGTAGGCATGGCCCACACTATCTCCCCAGATCTCTCTCTTTCTGTTCTCACTCCGTCTTTCTTGCGCTCCACAGCTCTCTCCTGATCTCTTACCATGTTCACTCTCTCATGCGGCCTGTCCCCTCTTGCTCTCCTTGTGCCTGTTCTGCAGTATCTCCCGCTTTCTCCTCCTCTTCCCTCCTCTCTTTCGCCGATCTCGCGTCCTTTCTTCTACTCTTGTTATTATCCTGTTATCCCACCTCTCCCTTGCTCGCTCTGTTACTCTCATGCTTTATCTTCTTTCGCCCCTGCTCCCTCTCCTGTGCTCTTGCTGTGTTCTCCTTTCTCTAACCCTCTTTCTATCACGCACTCTCCTGCTCTTTAATCTCTCTCCCGCTTTACCTGCCTTCCTTCTTCTCCATGTATTCTTTCCGGTCTATATTGTGTTCCGGTTTTCTTCTTTTCTTGCCCGCTCTCCCGCTCATGCACGCCTCGATTTTGCTCTCTTTTTCTCGCGCCGTGGCAGTGGCAATAACAATTCCAAAAGGAACTTGTGCAAATTACACACCTAACACTCGCCCACCTCTAACTAAACTAGATTGTAGTGCCTGGAGCACTTGTATTCCTGCCATCGCCTTGCTTGCACGACTGCCTTACCTTGCATTTTTTTCGGAAAGGAGAAGTTACAATCGCCTCAAACATTTTTATTTCACGTCCCTGGGCTTTACGTTTTTCACCGGGCCCTTCTCTGCTCCTGAAAATGGCAATATAGTGCGCATTAGGTTACTGTAATTGTTCCGGTCATGGGCAGATGGTGCGTATATCTTTTTTCATCCCAGCAGTGGAACCGCGGCGCTTTTTCTCATATGATTCAAGGACACTCAAAAGAGTGTGCTCTGCCTTAACTCCACAATATGGCCTTTCAAATCCTGCACAACTGAAAACAAGCACTTGCATACTTTGATTAATAAAAATGTCAGCGCTCAGGTTGTGCACGGCTTTTAGAGCCAGTGCCAACCCTTGCCTCTTTAATGTTTATTTCAAGGACACTTGCCTGAAATTTATGCCAGTGTCTGGGAAGGGTCATCGGATGCCGAGTGAAGCTAAAACTCTGCAGCGCGATCTCTCCAGGCAGCATGATTGATAACGAGGGAAGCTGTGAACTGGCGTCTGCGCAGTGGATTCCATGAAACTCGGGTGGATTCACTGCGCAGAATCCAGTGCTCAGCTTCTTGCTTCCAGACTATAACCCCACCCTTGCCCAACTACTAACAGAGTGGGGTGGGGGTCAGTGAGGCTCCCTGACTCCACCCCATTCTATGACGAATTAGGGAAGGGTGGAGTGGTGAGGCTTCAGTCCTTGACTGACGTGAAGCTCTGGCGCTGCAGGGCTTTAACCTCAAGCGCCCAGGGCAAACTTCTACAAAACGTCATCAAGGGGTGGAGCCCGGCACAAGTGGATGGTGCTTTGCCGGGCTGATGACCTCACAGGCTTCAGGGCTGTGAGATCGTCAGCCTGGCAATTTGATCGGTAGTAGGCTGTGCAAAGTGCGCATGCGTACCATCCGTTAATTTTAGGGACGGACTGGACTGATGGTGAGTTTTCTGCATGCATGCGTGTGTGTGTGTGTGAGAGTTGCTACGAGTGACTGTGGCCATGAGTGTGGGAGACTTTAAGCTTGTGTGTGTATGTGCATTTTTGTTTTTAATCTCCATTACGTGTTTTTCCCAACTTGGGACAGGAGTGTGTTTGAGACAGGAAAGCACACAAAATAAACAGGGGGGGCGCCGCTCCAGCGTCCTCTAGGGCCAGCCGCCCCTGGTGTAGCAAGCAAACCCGACTTGTTTCTGGAGGGCTTGAAGGGTTAACCCCCAAAAGAAAATGTTTAAAAATGTAATTCAAATAGTACATTTTAAAGCACAATGTTCATGTAAAATTGTTTAAAAGCCATAGTTCCGAAAAGGCACTAATGAAATATTCTTGGTGTGCTCATGAAGCTTGACTTTTCCCAGCAGTTAACCACATTTTTCAAAGTTTGCTATGCCCACTGTCCCATATGGCAAGGATTACCTCTAGTGTGCCATTGGCAAATTTTTTGTGATGTTACCACCTTTATTCCATGAATTACATACAATATTCCTATACCATCATGTTGCCATTTCTGCTGCCCATTTATCATGGGTGCTCCATACGTCAAAACTGCATCTAGCATGTCAGGGCCATCATTTTCTTATTTCTGTCACCCATTACCTCCCACCTCCATATGCCACGGTTGCCTTGCCTTAGGCCAATAATTATTTCCAATATTCCAGCACTAGCATTTTGCTATGGCTCTTCCCCATATTCAGAGAATTGCCTGCAGTATGCCCGGGACTGCATTTTGCTTTAGATGCCTTCCCTTCCAAGAATTACCTCCAGTAGGCCAGTGCCAGCAGCTAGTGATAGGCATCCCCCTCTCAAGCAAGAATCACCTCAAGTATGCCATGGCCAGTGTCAGACTCTCAAGCATGATACATACTCACACGCATTCCCACTCACTCACACCCCTCACTCACTCATTCTAACTTACTCTCATTCACACTCCCTCAACCTCACTCTCTCATTCAAGCTCATACTCTCTTACAAATATAGTGACACACTCACTCACTTTCAGTGTCTCCCATTATCTTACTTACACTTATTGATTCTCACTCTCAATTGCTCACACTCTCACACTTCCTCTCTCTCGGTCCCCCCTCACTCATTCTAACCCACTATACCACATCACTCGCTCATTCCCTCTCACTCACTCTCCCTCCTTCAACTACTCATTCTCACACCTGGAATATCAACGGATTTGGGCAGAACAATCAATCCGCAGCCACCCGTGGCTTTTTAAAGGAACAT
The DNA here is from genome assembly GCA_963921515.1 of Calotriton arnoldi. Taxonomy (NCBI): domain Eukaryota; kingdom Metazoa; phylum Chordata; class Amphibia; order Caudata; family Salamandridae; genus Calotriton; species Calotriton arnoldi. The sequence continues at coordinate 3,321,610 of CAWUFW010000780.1, forward strand.
GACATTATCCTCTTACAGGAAACCTGGGCAGTTTCCCCATTGAAGGCTACCTGGAATTTACGTCCTTTGCCTCAAGACAGTCTAAGTTCGGCAGGCCGAGCTGCGACCTTACGATTTATGCATCAACCAAACTATCCCAACGCATCAAACAGATAAAATTTGAAGAAGACTGGCTCTCCGGAATAGTGTAGGGAAGCCCACCCACCGATAGCCAGGTGCTCCTCCTTAATGTCTATAGCTCTCCGCGTACCATCGAGAAAAAATCCAAAATGGATTGTTTGACCAACATCGTTTGCAACCTACTAAGCAAGCACGGCAGCATACCTAGCATAATTTCAGGAGATTTCAACACCAACCTCTATTGTAACTCTTCTGAGGACATAGGGATTGCTTCCCCAACGGTTCCCCCACACCTCGCTTCACAATCGACCCCTGCAGGAAATAGACCATCGAAACTGGGGGAGTATGCAGTCATCCAGCTAAGCAGCACAGGATTCACCGTATTGAATGGGCGCTTTCACACGGACACTCCTCCCGCCTGGACACGATCAGACGGCTGAACCCACTCCTTTTTGGACTTTTCTTTAGGGAGTAGGGAAATACTCCCTCTGATTGAGAGTTATTACATCGCACCACAAGGCAAGAGCGACCATCGGCCACAAATTATAACACTATCCGCCAACATCCCTCATCATCAGGAACTTGCCCATACTCATTCAGGTTGTCACACAGAGAACCTAAGCCGAATGAAATGGTCGGATGGTGCGGCTCTCCCTTTGATGGAAAAATGTAGAGCTCTACTACACTCATTACCGGATACAGATTCTTCTGTTATCAGTGGCTGGGCTAGCTTCATAAACAATTTTTTTGAAGAAGTTCCACCCAAGAGGAGCACCCGGCAACAAGTATTTCAATTCTGCATCTCACCAGCTACAAAAAAATTAAAGGCACACAGAAACCGATCCCTCCGCTTGTCAAGGAAGAGCCCAGGTAACAAAACTAAATTCAACAACTACAAGCAAGCCCAAGCAGCTTTCAAGTTCGTAATACACAGGGAAAAACAAGCCGTCTCGGATCAATTTTGGCTGAAGCTTATTCATGAATGCTAGAATCCCAATTCAAAGCAATTCTGGTCTCTCGTAAATAGGGGCTCACAAGGCAGAAGCGGCCACGGTAGCGCAAACATCAGTGCAGACAAATGGAGTCAGTTTTTATCATCCCACTTTAGTGATCACAACAATAAGGACGACCATCCCAAATCCCTCAGTCCAGTCAACGCCGTGACATCACCTCCGGAAGTTAAGAGCTCAAGCCGACCCGGCCTCAGCCCCCCAGCTAATAACGCTATAGAAGAATTTACAAACGAGGGCTATGCGAAAAACAATGATTTACTGTCGGAGACCACAGTGTCATCCGATCCTCTTACATGCTATAGTTCAACTCCACTCGGAAACATGGATTAGAATCAAGTTGGGTGAAGGCTCCCACGTTTCCAGGAAGATTGGAACCAAAAGCGGTGTCAAACAAGGCTGTGTGCTGGCCCCACTCCTTTTTGGAGTGGAGAGGTGTGGTGCAGCGGCCAGGGCAGCTGACTTCGGAGCACAGGGCTCACGGTTCAATCCCCGGCTCCGGCGGCAGCTCAGCACCATGTGACTCTGGGCAATAGCTCACTTAATTTCCACAACGGCCCCCTGCGCCTGGAGACCCGTAAGGGTGAGTAGTTTGCGCTTTACAAATATGGATTTACAAATATGGATTTTTTAACTTGTTCATATCGGACTTATCTCCAATACTTGATAGTGTTAACTGCCACCCCCCTCAACTAGATGGAACCCGCATCAGTAACCTGCTATATGCCGACGACTTGGTGTTGCTAAGCCACACAAAAGTAGGCCTACAGAGGCTACTCGTCGAACTGCTTCCCTATACTACAAGAAACTCTTTAGAGCTTAATTTGTTAAAAACAAAAACAATTTCTTTTGGGAAGCAAAAGAGGCCACGCGGAGGGTGGTACTTCAATAATGCAGAGCTTGAATCAACACCCCACTACATATATCTGGGAATCTTTCTCGACACCAGATATTCATTCGTCAAGCAGAAAGAAGCATTAAGGGCCAAAGCTTTGTCACTAGAGGCCGCCGCTGCGAAGCTGTCAAAACAGCTACTTGGCCCGAGCCTACCCCCTATGCTGAAAGTGATGAAGGCGAAGATAACCAATTCTCTGTCGTATGGGCACGAGATCACAAAGGGCACAACAAGCACTTTACTAAATAAACTAACAATCACATTTTTAAACGCGCATTCCGCCTGCCAAAATCAGCTTCGCCAGCCCAAGTTCGACTCGAACTAGGCCTACTAGACCATCATGGCGTAGAGGCTGGTGCATTCATAAAGTTTTGTAACAGACTGCGCCATGCCCGGGAGGGCTCCCTGGAGGCCAGGCTTAGGCAGGAAATATCGAAAAGCCACACCAGCCAGAAATATCGGCATCACCTGGATCACAGCCTACAATTACTAGGAGTCAAGGAATTCTGGGGAACAAACCCCTCACAGCCGGCGCTAAAGGTAGCCATCAAGAAGAGCATCCGGCTGTGGTCTTTTCATTCAGACAGGGCAATACTGTCAAAAAGGAAACACGCTTGGGCAGTGATTTCCAATTTTAAATCAGGCGTCGAGTCACCCTATTTATCAAGCACGTTCGCACTTTATTGGAAACAAAAGTTTTTAGCTTTGAGGATGGGTGAATGGCCTTTTGTAAAGAACCTTCCTGAATGGCGCCGTTCTGGCAATAGCTGTCTCGACAATACATCTTATGCGACTTTGGTGTTGGGAAATACGCTGCTTTACCATCTGTGTAGTTTGGCCGATGTACAATAGATTGCAGGGGCAACGTATGGCATAGATCACGTTGGATGTGCGGCAGTTGGAGAATTGTTTCAGTTGGTATGTGTGGCCCCCAGCGACAAATTCCTTTGTGTTATGGGTGAGGTTGCACACAGAGCAAGATTGGCATTTGTAATGGCCGATAATCGGTAGTAACCCCCACATTGAAGTCACAGATTGGGTTTTCTTTTCATTTTTAGGTCAAGTGATAGCATGGACCAATTTGTCAGAGAGGTTACTACCCCTCTTGTATGAGAAGAGGGGAGGTTCCTTGAAGGGGGCATGGGTCCGCAGTATGGACCAGTATTTTAATAATCACCTTGCTGACCTTGTTGCTTGAGGGACTGTAGGTTGACACAAAGGGGATGCGTGAGTTGGTATGTTTCGGGGAAGGAGAGAGAAGTACTTCCCTGTGGCAGTACCATGCCCATTTGGATGCACGGGAAACAAGGCGTTTGTGGTAACCCCTGTTGATCAGTTTCTCAGAGAGTATGGCAGCCTCTCTGAAGTAATCTTTGCGCCATTTACAATTTCTCCGGACACGGAGGAACTGTCCGTAAGGTAGGCCATCCTTAAGGCCTCTTGGGTGATAGCTAGAATACAGTAAAAGAGTGTTGCGTTCTGTGGGTTTGCGGTATAGGGTGGTACCTATGGCTCCGTCCTCTGCGTGAAGGGTGAGATCAAGAAAGGGGAGGTCATTGGTTCTCACATCCGAAGTGAACGTGAGGTGGGCTTGGCAATTGTTGAGCCAGGATATGAAAGCTGACAGATCTTCGTGTGTACCATGCCAGAGTAGAAGAATGTTGTCAATGTAGCGACGCCAGAGGTTGATTTTGTTGAGAAAAGGGTTTTGAGCAGATAAGAAATGCGTGGTTTCAAGATGGTGTACATAGAGGACGGCAAAGTTGGGGGCGAAGCAAGCGCCCATTGAGACACCTTTAATCTGGAGATAAAAGGTGTCTTTGTAAAGAAAATAGTTATTTATGAGTGCAATGCGTAGGAGGTCCATTATAAACTCAGAGGGGATGCGGGCGGGTCTGGGTCGTGTGTCCAAGAGTTGTTTGATGACAGCCAGGCCTTCAGTGTGGGGTATGTTAGTGTATAATGATTCAATGTCAAGGCCTATCATGAAGTCGGTTTCGTTATCAAATGGTCTGTCTTCGATGATGTTAATCAGATGTGTACTGTCCCTGACAAAGGTGTCGGTCAATGGGACAAATTCCTTTAGGATTGAGTCAATGTATTTGCCCAGTGGTTCCAAAATTGAGCCACAACCGGATACTATGGGCCGTCCTGGTGGCTCAGATGAGTTTTTATGGATTTTGGGCAATACATAGAGTACTGGAGTTCTAGGGTGTGGATTATTTAAGAAAGCATGTTCTTTTTGGGATATAATGTCGGACTGCAAAGCGTGGGTAGTGACTGCTTGTATTTGTTTGCGGATGTCTGGGAGTGGGTCTGTGGGCAAGGCGCGGTAATGGGAGATGATGTTGAGTTGGCGTTGGATTTCTATATCATATTTGTCCATATCCATGACCACTATGCCGCCACCCTTGTCTGCAGGTTTGATAACTATGTGTTGGTTGTCGCGTAGGCTGTCTAAGGCCTGTTTCTCAGTGAGTGGGAGATTGTAAGGGACAAATTCAGATTGATGTTGTAGTTCCTTGATTTCGTGCATGACTAGTATTTCAAAAGTCAGGATTTCAGGTGGCATCATTGAAGCAGGGGGAAGAAACGTAGAGGTCGAGTGGAATTGCGCCTCATAAGGTCTGTTGGAGTCAGGTTTATCGGCAAAAAAATGTTTAAGGCGGATGCGCCTAAAAAATAGAAGTAAGTCCTCTTGTAGTTTAAAGAAGTTGCTGCGGTCAGCGGGGACAAAGGAAAGGTCCTTACTGAGGAGTGAGACTTCATCTGAGGAAAAGATATGTTTTGACAGGTTGAATATGGGAATGGAGAAGCAATTTGAGGTGCTAGGGCCTATGGGTGAGGGATCGGCATTGGTGGCTAGGATGGGTTGGGCAATAGTTGTTAGATGCACCATGGATGCCGTATGTGGAGTAGTTGTGTGATTTGAGGTACTGGGACTTATCTGGGCTACTTCATCATTGTGTGCTGTGCTAAGTTGAGCAGTCATTGTTGGGGGGCCTCATTGATAGAATTTGCGAGGTGTTTGTCGCTCGCCCGCGTACTGATATTGATAGTTGGGCCTTGTTTGTCCCCGACCGCGTCTGAGGTTCACTCCTAAAAAACCAGTTGGTAGGAGTGAGGGTGGATGGGGTCTATTCTGTGGACGCTCTGAGCTGGGGCCTTCCCCAGAATCTGAATCCTCAATGGAAGTATTCGAGGAATCCGAGAAGGTAATGACCTGATTATTCCTATACCTACCCCAGTTCCTATCCTAGGTGGTTGGTAAGGTGTGTTGTAAAATGTGTCAAGCAGGTATGGGTAGCTTCTAATAACGCAGGAATCAAAGCACTCTCAGAATCTGGGACAGTCTGGGAGCATGGCCTCCTATTCTATATGGATTCTCGTTAGGAAACAAGATGCCCCATTTTAACAAATTCCTTTGCTGCCTGAGACATGCGCAGTATGCTAAAGAAAATGGATTGTGCCTGTTTGAGGGGATCGTAGTTGAATTATGCCTCTCACACATGTGCAATTCAGACATCCAGTGTGTGGTGCTCTTGAACAGCACTCATTAGAGGGAATATGACTCAGCCTCTTCAGCTCTTGCCCCCTTCTCCTTATTCTGTCATCAGAAGCCTAGAGAGACCAAGAGGGTTGACCTGCACGCTAACTTCAGAGGTCATAAAAACACAAAAGTTACTAAACTAAGTAAAGAACTGTGTGGGCAGAGGTAAGGGGCAGAATGTGACACAACTATGGCAGATAGGGAAAGGGCCCTTTCCCTATGCCGTAAGGGCCGAGAGGAATTCTCACGAGGGAGTACACCCTCCCGTGTGCAAAACACTAAATCACGAAAAGTACTCCTTGAGTGCGTGGATGGAAACCACGTATTTTCAACAGTAGACCCCGATGAGGTACAAATGGGAAGTCCTATTGTGAAGAGACCCACAAGGGAGTGGGGAAGGAAACAATTCCTTTTGTTTTAATTACCCTCACACACCCTAGTGGTGTCATGCTTCATCATTGGGTCACCCTGACCCCTAAAAGTTAGGGTGGGCTCGACCGTATTTCAGGGAGCTCTTGATGAGAATATGACCAGGGGGAATAAAGATTAAAAAACCGCAGACAGATCCCAGTATACCTTTATTCTTGGATCTGCTAGGGTTATTAAAAGCGTAAAAGAGGGTCAATGGGAGTATTTATGGTCCTATGACCCTAAAGCCAACATGTTTCAGTCCTATATGGGCCTAGTTAGGTCCTGGACTTTCTTCAGGGCAACAAGACACCCTCTCTGGAAAATGCAGAAGGAGATTCCCTATACTGCTGTTTATGTAAGGGCAGGTAGCTGCTCCTTATCATTTATATAAAGATAATTTATCTTTTCAATTTTTCTTTTCACTCCATCTGTGAAAAAAAAAAAAACAAGAAAGAAGATCATAGTGTATCATTCCTTGACTATATGTAACTGCTTCCCATTTGTGATGTGCTTGCCGGTGCACCTGTGTTGTCAACACGGTGTGAAGAACACATCATCCATCATACCTGCTTGGTATGTGATTATGACACTGTTTTTTTAGTTTTACCACACTCTCATAGGTGGCAAAATATAGTGTTGTGGCGATCATTATCGCATACTGTCGTTATCCACATTCTTGTGCGTGCACAATCATAGTGAAGTAAACCCGTGTCACTCACACTAAACAGCACAATGCTGCTATCAATCGCCGTGATTAGCCATTCTTACAACTCATTCACACTGTACCCCTTACCCCACTGTGGGAGAGGAAACTCATCTCCGGGCACCTCATGACTCCAAGGGGTAGCCCTGTAGTCACACACTACGTTGCGGTAAACAAGATGCCAAGCAGGAATAAACAGAAAGAAGAAAAAGATACGGAGTTTAAAGAAACCAGCAAAGTCCATATTCTGATGGAATCACTCGTACCTGTGTTAAAATGGTTTGAGTGGCCGCTGCTACTTACGACATCAAGGGTCCTGCCGCACTCGGCAACCTACTCAGTGCGGATCCCCGGGCTTTTGCTCAGAACCGGGGGAGGACGGAGTTTAAATGCATATCCCGAGCGCGGGGAAGTTGATTGCTGCCCCGCCTACTAGGTGCAGTCAAGATCGTGCGCTGTGGGTGAGACGCATGAACATTGCGTCACCTATTTGGAAGGACACTGGGAAATGTAGTTAATACCACCGGCTCTTTTCTAAATCGAACGAGCCGCAATCTTCCAAAGCCAGTGTTAAATATTAAAATATAAAAATAGGCACACACGAACGCTCAACCGACCGCCATGGGTCGGATTTGTAAGATCCTGTTATTGCCCGCATACACAAAACAATGTTTCATTCTGTTAATCATGTAAGCTGGGACTTCAACTCATCAAAAACTTTATTGAGATGTGTATCACTGCGGATCAGTGATGCCGTAGTAGATAGGCACACACTCTATAACGCTACAGCGTGCAGTAGCTCTGGACCAATAGTGGTAGTGGAGGCCCGCTGAATTGCACGTTTAAGTTCAGGCAAGGTCAATAACTTTGTGCTAATATTCAATTCTAATAACAATATTTTTGTGCACTATGCTATTTGTATATTATAATAAGAACACTGTTAGAACCATACATAGAGTGCGAGTTGGATAAGTTATATGCGTACTGCATATCACTGTTCACTGTTCATACAGTACTGGAATCATCTTTTGTTAAGTTGGTGCCAAGGGATGGAATCATTAAGTCCAGTTATATGGGTCTTCAATCGATAGACCCATCGTTGTTCTCGCTCTAAGAGTCTATTAGTGAGGTTACCAGTCCCTTTCACCTTCTCAATAATAGTCCATTTAATGTCTGTGGCACTGTGCTTTTTTTCTAGATAGTGGGCGGTAAGTTTGGTTGCCGTAATCGCCCGCCTGATCGTACTTCTGTGCTCGCTTATCCGTACTTTTATTTTCCTGCTGGTCATGCCCACATACATCAGCTGGCACGGGCGCTATTACAATTAGTATGCGAACGTTGTTCCCACGGATATGTCATACCAAGATCGATTTCTTTGGTGTGTTCTGTCAGGGGACACACCACGCATGACCCACACGGATAGTGACCTGTAACTGGTGGGTTGTTCCAAAGAGTGAGTTTGGGCAGAATGTGCCAGCTCAGAGGTGGCAGGACTGCTCCCTTATGACCTTGTTGACGAACTTGCACTGATATATGGGCACTAAGTGGATGCTAATACAATAGCTCAGAAGGTTAATGTAAAAAACTGCATATACTTTGATGGTCTCAGGTTTGAAGCCAGTGTGGTGGCTCAGCCTTTTTTCTTTTTAAGACTGATAAGTCAAATGCCACATGTGGGTATATGTATTATAGAGTTGCAAATAGTATGTTGTTGCAATGTGTAAATTCTATCTACATATTTTTTTTTTTTAAATTCATGGCCAGCAGAGTCAGAAATGCTCTTTAGTTTAGTTGTTGCGCTCAATACAGGTTATCTATGTTTCTGTTGTGACTTTATTGTTGCCTCTCCTTCCTTTCATTCACATCTTCCCTGCTGCTTAACCAGGATGAGTGTTGGAACGTGTGGTGATGTCACGGAATGCTTGAGTGCTTGCTGATGCGTGGAGTGTCAGTTGATGAATGCAGGCTGAGCAGCAGGGAGGCTGCTCCTGGTGGGGCAATTACCTATCTACTTACCATCTTATCTACCATCATACTTCATTTGTAACTGGAACTTAATAAAGCACAATCTTGGAACTTACTACCAGACTACATCTGGACTTCCTTTACCTACGACATTTTGGCGACGATTTGAATTACGAACCTGCGTGTGCTGGAACTCTATCTACATTTAAACTGCTATGAACTTATGTGAAACTTGAAACTAAGAAAACTCAAGCTTGAAGAAAAGTAACGCCCTGACTAGCCCATCTGGACAGCCTGTTTGGGGTGTTTATTCTTCTTACATTTGAGGACCTTGTGAGCTACTACATTTTGCTGGATTCCTTCTCTACTACTACATGCTTGAATGTGTCATTTGGTTGTGCATTGAAACTGACTCTGCATTTTCTCTGTCTACTTTTTACACAAGCGTACCAGTACTGTGGATGTCAAGTTTTTTGTGAACATTTCATCAACTACTGTTGAAACTGTTCCGCGAAAACATCTTTGTGGAGCCTGCAGCGGCATTCAGTATCGACACTGCTTTTGTGTTGCGTTGGTGAGTTGACCTTTGGGAGCCATGCCAAATTTCGTTACTGGTTTGTCGTTATTTTGGTGCCGTTTTTAAATGAGCCGCGAGTCATTGCTTCCAGTGCTTTGTGAACTTTTGACTGTTTTTCGACTAAGGCCTCGCGTGAAGGTTCTACAAAAGGATTCAAGTTACTTTGGAGAAGTGCCGGCGGCGGTAACCAGTTTGCACTGTGTCGACTTTACGGTAACGTGTATGTTATTATTTGAATACACTTACCGGTAGTCTGTTTGGCAGCGCATGGGCCCTGCTACCATCCATTGTTTCACCGCGCGCACACCTTACCTCATTCTGGTGTCGCGTGCAGTTTCTTTGCTGTTTTTGCCTGCCACCATTGTTTACGAGCCTTCTTGTGACGCTACACTGTCCCACAAGGTTGTGGGAGCACGCACCCGCTGTGAGCCATCCGGTGCGCTCCACCTTTGCGTGCCGCCATCTTTGTTTCGTGCCTTAGCGATGTTATCCTGCTCACGGTCATGTTCTGTCAGCTGTCTCTTCGGCATCGCTCAGTCTGTGGCTCTCTTCGTTTGTCTTGCTGTCACTCCGTATGTAATATATTTAGAGGAGGCCACTCTACAATCTGCAATTTATGAAATGCAAGCCGGAGGTGCAGAGGATTCCTTGAGGATTTCTTTGGACCCTGTTTTTGCACGCGGTATTGCTGAAGAAGATTTAGACATTTTGTGTTCTCAACTGCCGTTTATTTACAATCCAACGTGATTTTATTTAGTACTGAAAAGGTTGTTGATTTATTGGTATTCTATGCAATTGATCATATGTTGTTTAGAGTAAGTGCTTTGTTACAACAGAAGGGCGTGTTTTTGATATCTCGCACATTTCTGGGAGTTCTTGCTGGGTATGTTCACTCATTTCTAGCTTTAAATGTACTAGGTCATGCAGTTTTACTCTTTCATCCTCCTGCAGGGACTGCTTATGAACATTCTCTCCTGCTGTTTTCTTCAATATTTTCAATGTAAAGTTTCAATATCTCAAAATGTAAAGTTTCTTACGTTTCTGTATTATTAGCATTTATATATTGTTATATGCTGTGCTCATTTTCCTGACTTATTGTTGACTATGCAGTTATTTATGCTATGGATTTTAGTCAGATTTTTTTTGTTTTCGAGTGTAGTGGTATTTCACTGCGTGTGGGTGATGATTTCATTGTGTTAAGGGTTTTGCTCCCTGTTATTGCATGGTTTGTGTAATTGATATTGAGTTTTTAGGGTTATTTACCCTTGTGCTGTGTGATGAGTTTTCTACGTATCTTGTTTTCGCCTGGGACTTTTTGTCTTGTCAGGTTTATAGCCCAGTTTGTGCGTGTTAGGGTTGATGCGCTATAGGGTTGTCTTCCCCATAATTATATTCTGATTTGCCTGAGACACTTCTGTCCTTTCAGGTGTACAGTGTTGTTTTGTTGCGCTGTGGGGCTGTTTGCTTGAGTATCTACGGTGTACAGTGTGCATTGCCGGTGACGTTAAGTCATGCCTGTTGCATTGTTTCCTTGAATGCCTGAGACGTCAGGTGTACAAGAATGTTTCGTGTGTTGCGTTGCCAGTGACGTTTAGTCATGCCTGTTGCATAGTTTGCAGGAGTGCCTGAGACGTCAGGTGTACAAGAGTGTTATGTATGTTGCTTTGCCTGTGACGTTTTGTCATGTCTGTTGCATAGTTTGCTTGAGTGCCTGAGACGTCAGGTGTACAAGATTGTTACGTTTGTTGCCTTTATACGTTAGTTCATGTCACGCGTACAATAGTGTGTGTGGCGTACTTCCTTCTCTTCTCTTTTGAGGAAAGGTGATGAGTGAGTGTTCAAGGTTATTCTTTTCATGATTCAGTGATGCTTCAGAATTCATTGTTTTACATATTCTTTTAATGTTTTATTGCATTTTACATTTTAGGACGTTTTAAAGTGATAAAAGTGATGTCTATTATGTGATGATGCTAATATATTAGTAACTGTTGCTTTCTTTTACCTTTCTGTATTTCCAATTTGTTGAACTTATATTTTGCATTTTTTTCTGCATGTAATGTTCTGTTCTTTGTTCATTGCTGTTGCCTTTTGTTGGTATAAGGAAAGGGGATGTGTTGTGACTTTATTGTCGCCTCTCCTTCCTTTCATTCACATCTTCCCTGCTGCTTAACCAGGATGAGTGTTGGAACGTGTGGTGATGTCACGGAATGCTTGAGTGCTTGCTCATGCGTGGAGTGTCAGTTGATGAATGCAGGCTGAGCAGCAGGGAGGCTGCTCCTGGTGGGGCAATTACCTATCTACTTACCATCTTATCTACCATCATACTTCATTTGTAACTGGAACTTAATAAAGCACAATCTTGGAACTTACTACCAGACTACATCTGGACTTCCTTTACCTACGACAGTTTCCAAATGCATTTTTTTTATCCAGAAGAGCATGGATAGATAGATAGATAGATAGATAGATAGATAGATAGATAGATAGATACAGCAGATCTTAAATAATGATGATAAACATTTCTTTTCTGAATGTTAGCCACTTGATTAATTCACCTGCAGAAGACGTGCTACTCTGAAATTAAAAGGGTTTTGGACAATGTAGATTCTTACGTAATGTAACACATATCTTCTTGCACAGTGATATCGCACAACAAGAAAGGACATTTCACAAAAGTACCATTTACAACCAGTTTTCAAGCAGAGTAGCGATTCTAATTTCTAACTTTAAAGAGATGTTTTTATCGTCTCAAATTAGCTATCCTTTAGTTTGCTTCTGAATAAGTAGAAGCGAGTTGTGCCCTAGAGACAATAGTCGGTAATGATCAAAATTCCATTGGTTCCAGAGTTTTGGCATTTACATTCAAATGCTGCATTCCATATCCTAAAACAACTTTATTAAAAAAAATTGTGGAATATTAAGTGCAGAAGATTGACACATATTCTTAAATTGGGTTAGTATGACAACAGAAGTGCAGAGTAGGCGTTCGTGAAACATATATACGTGTATCATTAGGTAGCAGAACTTCTTAAATTAACGCAACTGTAGTATTTATAGATGTCACATATATTCCAATGTTGGCTGTTTCAGGGTTTCGTTATATATTATCTAATTCCTTCATGTAGATTAATTGCCTCAGCCAGTACATAAAAGTAGTCGCGTGAGTTTAGCTATAGCAGCCTTTTTCCACGTCTGAGTACACCCAGGCCAAAGACGGCTGCATTGATTACAAAGAATTCCCTTGAAATAAAATAGAATAATCCTCATAAGTCTTGGACTTTTTATAATGCTCAAACACATATCTCTGAATCATTATTTTTGTGCATCTAGAGAGTGAACAAAGCAAATGCCTCAAAAGATTCTTTACAGGGACAAGCTGTCGGCAGAGCAAAACTTGAGGATAGAATAGTTTTACACTACGCTAATAAAATGAATTTACAATTTGTATTTCAGTGTTTACATGTAGATATCAACACCAGAAGCAACTACTGGCATGTTGATTGTCAATACAGCACCGTGTTTGAACCGAGAAGGCCAAGATTCACAAATCTTAGCAATTTGCAAGAATGTAAAATGGCACCACATGTTTTAGAAATAACACATTTATTTAGAATTACAATTACATGTAAATAAAGAAAATATAATTTAGAGGATTTTGTGTGTGCCGAGCAATGAACACTTCATATCAGAGGCAGAGCAGTGCGGTAAGACAGACTATCTTGAAGGTCAGGGAGATTCCAAATGAGCAATGTTCAGCAACAAATTTACAGATGAGATCCTGGAAACACTTGCTGAGGAAGTTACAGGAACAACATGTCCACCCTTCCTCCACCAGCAGACTGCCAACTAGATCCAGCGGCGTAATGTAACTTGAGGCCCCCCCCCCCTGCATATTACTTGGAGGGTGCCCACGCTCTTGCCCCAGTCAGGAGCACTCAGGCACGAGGCCCGCTGCCCTTGGACAGTGCCAAAGGGGGACCCTGGAGCTCAGGGGCTACGGGGGCTAATGTTACACCACTGGTGGGATCAAAACACCGGTACAGTGGTAATTTTTTACTCAGTCCAGTAGGAGAGTGAAATGCATTACTTCCATGCTTGCAGCACGGTCTAGTTCTGCGAGCATTGCCTCAATGTCAGTAACCATGACATGGAGTTACCTCACTCTCCAAAGATCATACATAAACCAGCTTCCCCATTTTTTGTCTGCACTGCTCAGTTTTAAGAATCATCAGCAAAGTGGTCCTCGCTCTCACTTAGCCTAAGCTGACCTGAGGACTCTTTAAATTGATCCTGTGGGCTTAGCAATGATAATATCAGTAAAATCAGCACACCTATTTTTCGTAGCTTCTAGAAAAAAACATCAGTAACCGCTGTCACTCAGAGCCCCTTTTATGTGTGGTACAAAAAGTAATCACCTGAAGCCATTACTAAAATGACATTCACGTAGTCACACAAAGAAACAATATTTACGGCGCACATTTTCCATTTATTTAAAGTGAACTTTTAACTCACATATTTATCCAAGATAAGATGCTCTGCCTAAATCTTTTCAGCTGCATCTTTTGCAAAATAGGACACCATATGCTTGAGATGTTAGGACACTAATATCTTCCATGCAGCATTGTGAGGCATGCCATTGGAAAAGATCTGTGAAAGCTAGAGGAGCCAATAGGAACAGCTGAGACAGGTTAGTGGAATGACATAAAGCAACAAGACAAACAATTATTTATTTTATGACACAGATGGGCAGTGTATAGTGAACACAGTCTGGAATTTGGGAATACATTTAAATTCTGATGAATGAGACAGATTCCTATTGGCTCCTCTTGCTTTCGTAGATCATTTCCAAATGATATGCCTCACAATGCTGCATGGAAGAAATAGTGTCCTAACAAATACGTTATCCTATAGGGTTGGGTAACCTAATAATTGGAAAACATTCTGACAACTAAACTATGTAAAACATATACACTGCTGTCAATACCTGTCCTCTCTCCTCTAAAACCAAGAAAAACTTGGGCACTTCCTCACCCACCAGCAAGGAAATTTGTAAAGTCAAAAAACATCTGGTACTCACAAATTACTACCTCAATATTCTGCAACCTAACGTTATGAAATGCAACATTTGCCTGTTTGTGTATTCTTGGTATTACCAGATCAACACTTCGCTGACCAAAGGAACTTTCCAAGGAATACTAATAATGGATTCCATTACACAAATCCCAAAATTGCTAAGTGTTTACCAAAGCACACTCTTAAATTTTAAATCAGATTCCAAACTATACTATAGTTCAGCCAAACATTGACAAAAACACAGTGTTAGAAATGGGGTTTCTGGTTGGCTAGGTATGCACCTAAGCCAGGCAGAATCCACCACTCTAGTCAGGGCAAGTAAGTTACACACCAAAGATAACCTGTGCTCACCCTCTGGTATCTTGGGGCAGAGCAGGCAGGCTTATCATCAGAGGCAATATTTAAAGGGTTTGCGCAACACACTCACACCAGTGGCACAATGAATACACCACAAAAGAGACTCCACACATGATTATATAAAAATATGCTTCTATGTTATATAGACCAAAACGACATAAATTAGAAACATTATGCATATCATGCCAATACTGAATTAGTACTTGGTATCCTGATAAATGCAAACGGAATCACAGCATCATACTTGATAACATCCGGGCATGACATACAGCAAATTGGTCAGAAACCACACATGAATTACACTGTATCACCCTCACCCCCAAAATACCCAGCAGGTAGTGCCCACTGGTTTAAAGGAAGTACACATCACCAGAAAGCATATGCCCCAGCGCATCTGTGCTTTTAGTAGCAGGGCTACAATAGTTTCGGTGAGCTCTGCAGGACTAAGTGAATTTAGGAGCCTGCACGTGCCTACTGGTCGGGATATGGTAATGCTGAATTCCATTTGGGGCAGGTGAGCCCCGGCGCGCCAATTACCAAATATACGGTCTCACTACCATGAGAGGATAGGGCTCCCTTGGTCCGTGGCAGACAACCACCTGTCAGACCCTCGAGAACGGTAGGCTTAAAAAAGAAGGTGGTTATATTAAGCCACGCACAGACTCCACAAATCATGCAGTAGACCTCACTGGGTCTCCTGCTTTCCAAGCTTGTAACGTGGCCCCCCTCGGGGAAGCACAGGACAGCTGCACCAACTCAGGGTGTGCCTCCTACCCTGCAATACCTGCTGGTCAAATCAGGGGGTGCGCCCAGGGGGCCGCGTACGGGCAGCGGTGAGATTCACGCTGGTCTGTCCTCCAGGCGAGATCTGGGCAGCACCTCATGTCGGTGGGCTCCTTCTAACGCGTTGATACCGCAAACTTCACTAATACAAGGGGCACTGGACACAGCCCTGCAGTAATCCGATACGGTGATAGCTGGTCACAGCACAGCACCTTCCAGGCACCACAGCAGTCTCTCCTGACCTAGGCAACGGTGTCCATGTCGGGAATTCTTCTGACTTTTAGGAGTGGTCGGTGGGCTTCGAAAGCGGGGCCCGCATTGCCAGTGCAGCACATGCACTGTTTAAAAGAAATCAGATAAAGCGCTCACCAGGTGCAGATCACAAGAAAGTAAAAAAATGAGTCGCTCACCATGCGCTGATGGTAGGGTCTGTGAGGGACGGACTCAGAGTCCCAGGGCCAATTCTGGGGCAGCCATCAGTCCCAGGAGAACACTTGGGGGGACACAGGGCAAGCAGGCAGGCCAGCACAAGAGTCCTTATTGCAGGGTGGCAGTCTCTCCAGCAACCTAACAACCAGGCAGGCCAGCACACAACCAAGCAAGAAGCTCAAATGGACGTTCCTCCTGACAACACCACAGTGCCTTGGTAGAATGGGGTGAGGGAGAAGCTGGCAACAGGGCAACAAACAGAAAAGCAATCCAGTGGGTGCTTTATGCCACCCAGCAAGTAGTAGGCAGCAGGGCAACAGCAGAAGAGCAGTTCCAGATGAGAGTATGTCCCAGTTTCAAAAGTGCTCTGCCAACATGGGTCATAGCCCCTGTACTTCTACTCAAAGTTGGCTTTGTTGAAGGGGGGATTTCAAAGAAACCTTTAAAAAGTGAGCAATAATCACTTTCAAGCCAGCCGTGGCTCCAGACATCAGTAGGGGGTAAATCAGCCCGTTGTGTGAAGGCAGGACACAGCCTATACAATTGTAAAGTGTGAATACCGCTCTCTCTCCCAGCCCAGAAAGACCATCATTATGGAGCTGAATGCAGATTAATACCCTGCCACACCAAGCCCTTCCTGTGTTGTGGCTGTCTGGAAAGTATACACAAGTGTAACTGTCCCCCAGCCATAGACATGGATTGGGATCAGGCTGCAAAACACAAAGAGTTAGAAGCACAGAGAAATGCCCACTTTCTAAAAGTGGCATTTCTAAAATAGTAATGTAAAATCCACCCACATCAGTAAGCCGGATCTATCACCACTATTCCAAACATACCAAACATGGCAACGCAACTCCTTTCTGATCAGGAATTACCACTTAATACAATATATGGGAATTCCCAAAACTACCCTATGAGAGGAGTAGGCCGCTCAGCAGTGCGAAACAAAATAGGCGGTTTGTCACTACCAGGACATGCCACATAATAATGGCACATGTCCTACCTTTTACTTACACAGCACCCTGCCCATAGGGCTACCTAGGGCCTACCTTAGGAGTGTGATCTATACGTAGTAAAAAGTGAGTTTAAGGTTTGGCAAGTAGTTTTAAAGGCCAAGTCAATGTGGCAGTAAACTGCGCATGCAGGTTCTACAGTGACAGGCCTGAGACAGGTTTGAAAGGCTACTTCTGTGGGTGGCACAAGCAGTGCTGCAGGCCCACTAATGACTACCCAGCCTAGAACTTGGGCGCTGTTGTGGTCAATTTATTTATCCTGAATCCTGAACATCAACACTGTATATATTTTTTGTAATCTTGACCACAGTCCTCTTACCCCTTGTCGCCGTTCACGCTGTTGTTTTCACCCCTGTGTCACTGCGCCGCTCACCTATCACTAGCACGTCCAGTACTCACTTTGTGTGTTATGGTCATTGTATATTAAATTGTATTGTAGTGCTGCTATAACTACTTACAAATAATAACTTTCCCACCCTACCATTTTCGTTGTGGTCTCCCTTCCTTTGTTCCCCGCCCCCATTGTGATTTACATCACTGTTTTTTATTGACCTGTTTTAATGATTTCCAGTTGAGACATTGTTGTTTGTTGCATACTTTGCCTGGTCTCACCTGGGTTAACGGGTCCTACTCCTGTAATTATTTCTTTGCAGGCCCACTAATAGCATTTCATTTACAGGCCCTGGGTATAAGGGATACCTCTTTACAGGGGACTTGCAAGTAAATTAACAATGCCAAACAGGTGTAAACCAGTTATACCATATTTTAGGGGAGAGAGCACATGCAGTTTAGCACTGATGAGCAGTGGAGATGTGCCCACAGTCCTAAAGCCAACAAAAAGGACAGAAAAATAGGCGAAGGAAGCCAAAAAGTTTGGGGATAATCTTGCAAAAAAGGCTAGGTCCAACACACACTTTCCAACTTCATACCAGTCTCCATTCTACTAATATTTGGTAAAGAAATTGAAAGATGTGTCATCAACTTGATAAACTGATTCACTGACAAAGAGACATTTTTAGCAGACTACTGTTCAAATCAGTGGTAAAATGTGAGATGATCTGCAGGCAAGTTTGAGGTAAACCTCTCCCTTAGAATAGAGTTTGCCACTGGAGCTTCATCAAACTCACTAGTGCTCCAGGGGATAGAAGTGAATAAAATAAGGGGTGATCACACTTCATCAGCTACTAGTAAATGGTGACATCAATTATTGGCTTGAGGAGGCCTTCACTCTACCTTGTCTGGTACTGATAATTTGTCCACTCTGGGGTAGACAAGTGGTTTTCAGTATCGAGCATAAAATGTCAAACATGTTAGAAAACTGTAAAAGATAGAAATTCACTTACCAGCAAAGGCTTACAGACTGTGATGAACCCCATGAAGTACCTGTAGACCTTTTGGAATTTGAGCACTGTTGTCTTGCACCTCCAGGCAGGAACATAAATGTCTATGTGAGGATACTTGTAGAGCGCACTGCTACTCCAAGGAGTATCCTGGCGCTGAAGCTGGAAGAAAGGTTAGGGGCAGGAGAAAAGCCAGGTTTTCCGTTTTTTCCGGAACAGGGGTATGGATTCAATCATTCTCAGATGGAGGGGCATTTTGTTCCAGTGAAAGGGTCCAAGGTAGGAGAGAGCCCTACCTCCCGACCTACTCTTTTTAAAACGGGGAATATTGGCTAGCAGCAGATTAGAGGAGCGAAGATTTCTATGTGGGGTATAGAAGGAAATCCTGCGTTTGAGGTAAGCTGGTCATGCCCCGTATAGGGCTTTCTGTGTAACGAGCAGAGTTTTAAAAATTATTCTTTTCCTTACAGGAAGCCAATGAAGGCTCCTCAGAAGGTGGGACAGATGCGCATTTCGAGGGAGCTCAAAGATGGCACGGGCTGCTGCATTCTGGACAAGTTGGAGCCTGTCCAGCAAAAAGCTAGGGAAGAAGGCACAGGAAGGAGCTAAGAAATGGGAAACTTTAGGGATCGGGAAGGGAACCAAAATAACAAAGGTTAGGGAACTAATCACTTTCGGTGAATGAACTAGAGCGAAAAGGAGGAGCTATAAGAACCTAAAAACAAGCATTGAAAATGCAATAGGTCTCGCCTTTGATTAAGTTAAAGCCATTTGCTTTTCTAATGGTATTGTATAGCAAAGCAAAGGGCTTTAACTTAATGAAAGGCGAGACCTATTGCATTTTTAATGCTTGTTTCAAAGTGCACTGTCACTCGTCCAAGGTCTATAGCGCTGTAGCAAAAACTTTACAATGAATAAATGGGATGTTATTTTTCATCTGCTTTAAGAAAATACCACAAGAGGCTGCACAAAAAAGCATTTTACTCTGTGGCTGTGTATTGACAACAGAGATGGGGCTGTTGGCTTCTTGGTTATAAACTGCTAGGGTTATCTTTCCCCCCCGAGTTTATAGAAGCTATGTGGCCTTTAATTAAGAAGGTCCGTTGCGCCTGACAACCCCGAGTCCCTCCTGGAGGTGGTAATTGGCCCAGGAGAGCCCCGCAGAGTCTCCTGTGAAGCGGAGGGCTGAGGAATGTCCGTATTCCGCAGCCCCTTTAACCTCTGGACAGGAGCGCGCATCTGACTGCTGCCAGCGTAAAACTAGAACACATTTTTGGTGTTAATTCTGGTTTTTATTAGGATACTTCAGTTGTATATAATGTTTTCTAGGTTATATATAAAGTGACAAATGGTTATAACACTTTTTTAATTATTACTTATAACTTTTAAACATGCTGCGCAACATTCACAATGCTCTGCAACACATATTAAAAAAGTTAACAAAGCCAATAGCTCTCTCTAAACACTTATAAGGCCCCAAAGGCGAGACCTATTGGCTATGCCAATGCTTGTTTTATTTTGAGAGGGAGATTACCAGCACTTCTCAAGACAGACGTAATACTTTTAATTGTAGAGTACCGGCACTTCTCAGAAACAAGCAGGTACTCTGGTACAGGTAAGTACCTGCACTTCAATTTTCCCATTTCTAGCACTGCCCTTTACATCTTTTGAAGGCCGGATAAAAATTCTTCTGCTGCTAGTCCAGATATAAACAACCTAAATTTAAATCTGTTTTCCCCCAGCTCTCTCTTTGTATGCAGGGCCCACACTGTAAAACTCATTGTATACATTTATTGGTAATTAATTCCCGCTTGTCAAACAAATGCAATGAATCTGTTTTAGACAACTCTTGTAACTTGTTTCTTTATGTAAATATACTTATCCTCTTTCCAGACATGTCATGTGCAAAGCACTTTAGGATCTCTTCGGGTAATAGCGTTATGCAAAAAAAACTAGTAAACCAAAATAACAAAAATAAATACATTAAATAAATACATATCAAAAACTACCTGAAATCTCTCCCTCCTGGCGCAATGCCTTCCTCTGCAATAAGCTGCCTCTTATTGTAATTGTATTTATATAGCCTGGGCTTCGTGACCACCTCTTATAAAAGTTCTAGGAAAGTGCCCCTCTTTTGTGCTCTGGGTCGTACGTCCCTCAACAACACCCACACACGCACACGTTTTAAGGGCGCGCCCCTTATCACTGCAACTGATATCTCTTTCCCATTCAGCGTAGTCCTCCCGCCCCCTCCCAACCCCGACCGCCCGGATCTCCTGCCCACACAGGCACCAGTTGCATACATGGCAACATTACCTCTCCACGTTCTCCCATGTTTCAGCGCTGAGCACCTCCTATACCCCCTGATGCCCCCTCACACACACACTCGCATTCATTCAGTCAGTTTGCCCCTCTTTAGTTTTCTGACATCTCCGCCCCCTGCCCTCATTAACACATGCACACAAGTACAAGCAGTGTGCCCATCTCGTGATTTGTAGCAGCGTGGCCCTCTCAGACGTTCCTGGACTCCTTGACATCAAGGCCCACGGCCCTCACAACTTATGGCATTGGCAAGGTGCCATCCTTTAAAAGGTATCTGACTCCCTTACACCTGGCCCAGAGTCCTCTTCTCACACATGAGTTCTGGAGGTGGTGGAGGGGGGAAGTGCGGTGCTCCTTTTACTCATAATGCGCTCCTTGTACACTCCTCTTATCTCATAGTTCGGGTGTTCTGGCAGTGCGCCCCTCTGTTATGCTAAACAGCTTCCGCCCCTCCTCCATGCCCACACACGACTTGTGACAATGTATGTGCTCATTACTTTTAAAGTTCTCAGGCCCCTCCACACACACACGTTCTGCTTTTTGCAGTTTTATATAGCACGAACTCGACTCGAAGGCATTGGAGCGCGTCACATGGGCACCAGCTACAGTACACAAGGACACATTCATGATTTGCAGGCACGGGGAGATTAAGTGATTTGCCCAGAATCACAGGATGTTGAGTTTACGCCGAGACGCGCATCTGGCTCTCCAGCTCCAAAGTCGGCAACCCTGGCAGTGACGCCAGTTCTGGCAGTGTGCCCCTTACCACACACGAGTTATTAAAGTGTGCCACACAAACATACACACGCACAGTTACTGGCGAAAAGTCCTTCTTTTGCACCGCTGCACTCCCTGCCCCCCATACCTCAACTAACGCGCACACACTAGCCCTGTCAGCGTGTCCCTATTCTTTTCCCTCACTCCCTACCCACTTACACACACACACACTTTGTGGCACTATAACCCTGCACTCCATGTGTCTCTTCAACCCTCCAGACACCTGTCCTGGCAGCGTCCCTCTTCAGTTCCCTTTCTGCCTCATTTTGCACTCTACACACGAGTTGTGACACTCTTCTCCAACACCCACGCCGCTCTGTACTGCACTTCAGCAATTCATGCCCTCACTTCATACACACACACGCACACACGGTCCCTCTTCAGCTCCACCGCTGCCTGCCCCACTCCACACACATGCACACACCAGTTCTGCCACTGTACTCCAGCCCTCGCTGCCCCTTCCTTTATTCCCACACACACCGGTGGTGGCAGAGCACCCCTCTCCAGTGCTCCTGGTGATGGTCCCCCTCCCCCTCACGCACACACAGGCATCAGTCCTGGCAGCTTGCCCCTCTCTCTTCACACACACACACACACACACCCTGTCCCTCTTCTGCTCCACCGCTGCCTGCCCCACTCCACACACACACACACACAGTTCTGCCACTGTACTCCATCCTGGCTGCCCCTTCCTTTATTCCCACACACACCGGTGGCGGCAGAGCGCCCCTCTCCAGCGCTCCTGCCCTCCCCTTCCCCCCTGCCCCCCTCACACACACAGACATCAGTCCTGGCAGCTCGCCCCTCGCTCTCCTGCTCCCTGCACCGGTGGGCCGCCGGGCGCGCAGGCTGGGAGCTGCAGTGTTGTGTTTCACTGGCTGGGCTCGGCGTCTGCCCGCTTCCTGTCTGGCTGACACAGCACTTCGCCGCGGCAATGCTTCCAGACAGGAGCTAGGGCTGCTCTGCCTGCTTTGCGGCCGCCGACGCGGGAGGGGGGACACGTATTTTTTTTACTGAAAATGAGTACACCCACACATTTAGCCTCCATGCTTCCCGGGTCGGTAAACGGAGCATCGTTAGATTAGAAAGTAGTAACTTACAACACTTGTCTGGTTTGCGGAATTAAACGCCATTGCAAAACAGGTTATAACGACCAGTCTGTGTAAAGCCCAAGTTACCGCCACATGTGCATCAACAGTTGCATATAGGCTTTTGCCCTCACTGACCCATGCAAGACATTACTTTCACCTACCAGTGCTAACAAGGCAACCGCAAGCAGGCAAACAGCGTGCATGCAGCGTGCACGCGGACAGGGAGGGAGAGAGCGAGCGAGCGGCTGAGCCGTCCACGCGTGCACATCTCTTGTCCTCGCACGCCTGCTGTCTTTTATGCTAACGTCTTCAGCCGTAGGCGTGCACATGTCCTGTCCCCCTTCGCCCACTAAACCGACAACAATAGGTCTCGCCAAGGCGAGCAGCGCATGCGCTGCATCGCTAGGCGAGACCTAACAATGTTGCCCTGCACCATCATCATAGATCTAAGTTTCTTTATTTTGCTATTTGCTTAGTATGACCCGGAACTACTGTGTGACCTAGGTCTCTTAAATGGCCAATTACCTTTAACTAATCCTTGTCAGAAAGCGCTAGCTTTTTCCCTATGCATCATCATCCTGTACTCCAAAGTTGTCGATCTCTTATACACAGTAACCTTCTCACTGTTCACTTAGAATTATATGTTGTTAAGCATCTTGTTTTGTCCTGAGTCTTGTTTCCAACCTTCTGAAGCTCAGATGCATGAGACCTCCTCTTGCTTTCTTCTCTAGGTGTGAGTTACCCATCTCCTATCTTGGTGATTCGTGACAACTGCCAATCTGTCTTTTGCAATGGACATAGCATCAAAACAGTGACACTCAAATGTCTGGATAATTTACATCAAATTCAGGATGAAGGCGAAATCATGTCTCCACATTACTCATGATCTTTGGAGGAATTTAACTTGAACGACTAAAAACTAATGGATACATTAGAACATAATATCGACTTTTAAGGAGAGGTTCGAAACTGCTTTCCTGACTCATCTCTGACCAATATCAGTTAGTCTAAATTAACTTCCAAGAAAATCTCCATGACATGGGATTCTATAAAGGTTAGGGTGACCAACTGTCCGTAAATTTTACGGACCATCCGTTATTTCCTTGTCTAGTCCGTTGTCCGTAATAATTCTTTTTTACGGACGCCTTTTGTCCGTAATTCTGGGGTTTGCAGGAATCTGCGATGCCCACTGTGAGATGCCTCAGGAGTTTTACAGCAGTCACTGTTGAGGGCCAGCGCGTATTTCTTTGAAGTGAAGATGCCTCCCGGATTTCGCAGACTGTCAATTAGCCCAATTGTCATTCTGTCTGTGGACGATTCTCTCATACAGAATGACAATGGGTCATGCTGCAGTTACAGCATGTGGTGTGTCTGTGCCTGCATCGGCTTAGGGCACCATGGCAGGAATGCATAAGCTTCCGGAGACACACAGACCATAAACTTTAAAAAGAAGTGCATACATTACAACTAGCCTGTATTTCAAATAAATTTAAAAAAAATAGCATTTAAAAAGTACACTTTTAAACTACTTTGCAGTTTAAGGGAAAGGAACTATTTTTAGGCAAATATGAACAGTGGCTGGGACTTTGTGCCACTCACACTGAAGGGCGCAGTGGTAAAGTGGGTTGACCTATAGAGCCCATTGATGTATGCCCTGGTGGGCTGAAGCAAAGTGTACATTTAACAATTTACAATTTAACAGGCCAATGAATGAATGATGCTGGCTCACCAAGGCCCGTTTATGTATTTATATTAGATATGCTCTTTTTGTTGGCAAAAGTAGTATGTTGGCACTGCTTCTATTTCAAAAGAAAATGTTCTGTATGTAAAAGACAGTGTCTCCTTCTGACCTACAATAATGCCTCAACAACGTATACAGTTTTTAGTCTATAGCACACTTCTGAGCATCAAAAAGAATCCTCAGTTTACAGCTCACAGAAATGAAACAGCCCAATCAGTATGCTATTTCCCATATACAGGTAAAATAAGGAGGGCTGATATATGGCTAGCCAGGACATTATATAGAAAATGTCAGCTCCTATCTAACAGTTCTGGCCCACAATAATACCATACCACTCAGCAGTGTGCAGCTAATTATAGCTCATGCAGGCTGGTTAATAACTTCTGTTTCCTGCTTAATGCTCCTACCCTCACACAAGACATGTCTGCTTTGGGTTATATCCATCACTTAGTACTGTACCAAACTCTAAACCAGTCCTCACCAGCGGAACAGACATGGGATACATGAAGCGATCTTACACATAAAGCTGGCCACTCAGAGGGCTGCACTCTAGTCCAGCATTGCAGGTCCCAATTAGCTACATTCTATGAGTGCTTCTTTACATCGGCACTCCGATATGAGATGCTAGTAACAAAGTCCATCCGAGCAGATCTTCCCGACCACTTCTCTTACCAAACATGCCTGCTCCAGACATGAACAATAAACAAAATATCAGACTAAACAACCAGTGCAGTAACCATATAAATAGATTATGATAATATGAAATTCCACAAAAAGACCTGCACAGTTGCTCCAAGATGCGCGCATACCGAAAAACAGTGAAGTGCATGATCGTCTCAACCTGGAATTCAAGCTATTAGACATCTGCCAATCAGGTTTCAGACCCGGGCACAGCACCAAAACAGCAATTCTACATATAGTAGACGACACCCTACTCGCATTAGACCATAATGAAACATGTCTGCTTGTGCTGCTTGACCCCTCGTCCGCTTTCAACACTGTTAACCATGGCAAAATACTCAAGAGACTTGAGAACAGGATGGGTGTAATGGGAACGGTCCTAAAATGGTTTAAATCCTTCTTAGATAACAGAACGCACAGATTTCTGGTGAATCAAAATCTATCCTCACCATCCCCTAACCTATTAGTAGTACCACAAGGCTCAACACTATCCCTATCACTATTTAATCTCTATATTGAACCCTTAACCGAAATATTACAGCAGGCTAACATCTCCTTCCACATGTATGCGGATGACACGCAGTTGTTTATTAAGATCACTTCCCTAGAAGAAATTAAGATGATGAACCAAGCATTAAAAAAGACCGTTCGATGGCTAACAAACAAACACCTTAAGCTAATCTCTCAAAAAAACAAATTCCTTCTAATCTCCCCCCCAAAAAACTCCACGGTGATGAAGGATTGGACCAAGCTGATCACTGTACTAAACTGTACTCCGATCCTGGTGGACTCTACCAAGTCGCTAGGAATCACTCTAGACAAGAACCTAAATATGCAATCACACATCAACATTATGGCTAAAAATGCCCGTTTTCAGCTATCTTAGAAAAATGAAACCTTTCATTGAATCACCAGACCTCAAAACTGCAGTTCAGACATCAGTCTTCTCGAGATTTGAATACGGATGTACAACTTTATCAGGACTACCCAAGATCTCAACAGCCCCGCTTAAAGCCTGTCTTAATGCAGCCGCAAGACTCTTAACAGGATCCAAAAAATTGGATCACATAACCCCACATCTGAAAGCTCTCAACTGGCTGCCTTATGAAGCAAGAATCCAACTAAAGATGGCCTGTATCACTCATAAAGCGATCCATCACAAAACTCCACTGTACCTACCACAGAAAATTTTGATTTCTGGAGGAAGCAGACTCTCTCGGAGTGCCGGTAATCTGCTTCTGAAACCTTCATTCTTCCGTAAGAAAAAAACATACGACAGAGCCTTCTCTGGTGCTGCACCAAGAATATGGACCTCGCTCCCTCCGAGCATCAGAAAAATCTCATCTACTTCTATATTCAAAAAAGAAGCTAAGTCCTTCCTATTGAGCAAATTCCTCCCTTAATCCGCAGCAGCCTGTTCACACCATGTTCTAGAAGCCCCAATCAGACAATCACTCGAACTACTTTAGCCTGCTGAGTGATACTCTCTGTGAGTTCATCCGTTATCAGACTCTAGATGGAGCTCCTCTAGATCAGTGTTCTTCAATCTCTGGGGCGCGCCCCTGGGGGGGCGCGACACCATCTCAGGGGGGGCGCGCACTCCACCCTAAAATCTCACCTTTGTTTACCAGTGGTCAACGTCGCAAGTACATTAGCTTCCGGTATTTCTTCACCCATTTCAAATGGGGCCTTTGGATTGGAGAACAGCAGCCAATCAGCACATAGAATGTCACCACTGACGTTCCACCAATGAGGGGGACAGCATTATAGATGGGAGGAAGTGCGCGAAATTTTGCGTGCATAAACTTCTGCATACTACTACCTTTTGGTTGTGTGGCGCTTCTTCACTCCTGCCGTTTGCCCCGTGCTTGCTGCCTTTTCTTCTTTGGTTGCTGTCCTTTGCCTGCTGCCTCGCTGTGAAGGATCGCGCCTCGGAACATTTTACATCACCAACAGGTAAGTGAAAGCGAACAGACAGTCCTTCCCAGGGCGTCTGCTTGCCTAAAATAAGTCTGTTCACTTTCAGTTTGACAGCACAGGAGACTCCGTGCCTTCCACTGCAGCTGAGGCCTTTCGGGGTGGGAGGGGGAATGTAGCTAATACAATTAACTTTATTAAAAGTCAGCTGCGAGTATCTTATTTAAACTACTTTTTGGATGTGTACATTGTCTGCCCACGAATCACACATCAGATCCTGTGACATCACGGGGTTTTGCTGATACTATTTAGCCTCCCCACTATTTGTTTCAGGGACTGGCCCGACAGTCCTAGAAGTTAATTGGACCTGACAATAATATATAATAAATGCACTACTGAAAATAGCTCTCAGATGGGGCACAGTACAAAGGGGAACTCGTACAGATCCTGAGCTATGTGCGGAGAGCCAAGGACTGCTCTCGGGTGATGCAGGCTGTTGAGGGCAGGCACTGCACTCCTGGAGTTGTGTGCACAGAGCTGGTGTTGGCTGTTGAAGGCAGGTGCTGCACTCCTGGAGTTGTGTGCACAGAGCTGGTGTGGGCTGTTGAGGGCAGGCGCTGCACTCCTGGAGTCGTGTGTAGAGAGCTGGTGCGGGCTGTTGAGGGCAGGCGCTGCACTCCTGGAGTTGTGTGCACAGAGCTGGTGCGGGCTGTTGAGGGCAGGCGCTGCACTCCTGGAGTCATGTGTAGAGAGCTGGTGCGGGCTGTTGAGGGCAGGCGCTGCACTCCTGGAGTTGTGTGCACAGAGCTGGTGCGGGCTGTTGAGGGCAGGCGCTGCACTCCTGGAGTTGTGTGCACAGAGCTGGTGTGGGCTGTTGAGGGCAGGTGCTGCACTCCTGGAGTTGTGTGCACAGAGCTGGTGCGGGCTGTTGAGGGCAGGCGCTGCACCCCTGGAGTCGTGTGTAGAGAGCTGAGGGCAGCTCCCTAAGCTCTTGGGTGGTACAGGCTGTTGCACTCCTCGAGTTGTGTGTACAGAGCTGGGTCAGTCTGTTGAGGACAGCTGCTGCACTATGCTTCATGTCTTGTCTTTCCATACTCCAATTTTTTATACTGCCAAGCAGTGTGAAGACGACTACTGCAGCTGCTTGCCAACCTGCTAGCAGGCTCTGTGTTCCTCTGGATTTTCTTTAATAAGATGGAACCTTTAAGTTCTCTGATCCTTCAGAATTGAAGGTTCAAATGCCTCTGCGTCAGCATCAAGAATTGCATTCCCTTTCCTGGCTCTTTCCCAATCTGGAAACCCACTGTATATGTCTTCCTGCTGCCTGCCCTGAATCGGAGAAAGCGTCTTCCACTCTCCAGTTTAAGTCTGCTCGGTGGTAGTGTAAGGGGATTTATAAAACAACAAACAAGAGACCAAACTTGTACCAATCACTGGTTGCATGTCTGCATATCCAGTGCTTTCCCAGTCGCACAACTGATGTCTTCCCAAATGCCTTGGCTTCAGAATTACTAACAAATGTGCTTCATTTTTGTTTTCCTAACTGCTGAAGATGTACATTATGTAATGGACAATTTGTTGTGCGTTTCAAAAAATGACATCCTCCTGCCTTTCATTTGACACTCACTGAACCCAAAATAGATTGACTGTAAAGTGAGAGGAGTTTGTAAATACCAATTCCAATGTCAAAAAAACAAAAACAGAAAGTTGACATTAGACACAGCCTGACATTTGGTCTCTGCCTTTGAAGCGCAGCAAATGAAACAAGATAAATACAGATTTTTTTAAGGCATCTTTATTTATTGCTTGAACTTTCGGCCCACCAGTGCATAACCACCCACAGTTTAGGAAACACTGGCTTAGGTTATATAGCGTTTACCTTCAAAACGGCCACCAAGATTTTAAAATCTCATGCAATATTTTATAATGGATTGCAATGTGTCTTGTGGATTGTTGCCTGCCTTGTTATGTTGGCCTAGGCCTGGCTGCCATGCTGCTTTTCTTTGCGCACGTTACACTGAGCCGGGACTCCCTCGCCCTTTGCTCGTGCCAAGTTCTTTTGCACTGTCTGCATTTTCTGTTGTTCACCTTTTTGGGCTCGGTCTGCACAAACATGTACAAGGTCACATAACAATGTATTTTGGTTCTTCCTGATATGGCCAGTCTCGCGCACCCAGACATAACATTAGGTGCAATTGCCATGAAGAATTTTGTGTGCTTTTAATACTGCGGTTTCCTAGCGCTTAACACACTTGGAGAAATCCCTTTCAGTGAGAAGAGCTATGATGTCCTGCTGATGTAATTCTGCATCTAGAGACTGAGGTATGGGGGTTCGCTAGTCAAAGCCCAGAGGTCTTTTATTATTATAATGAACTATCTTACTGCAAGGGGAGGGTGGTAATGTTATTTATACGTTTATCCACTGAGCTCTGAGATGCTTTCCCCGTTTGTATTCTATGGAATTGTAACCATGCTGCTGATATTAATCATATGTATTATGCTATTAGTACTGACACGTGTACTGTATATTAGAGCACGTAAGTTGGAATAAACATTTTAACCTACCCAGTGTCTCTTTCTACGCACCTTGTGGACAAGTACGAGTGAGTGACGAAAGAGTGTTCTTGCTTCTGAGAGTCCTGAGATAAAGATACCGTGTTCTGGGTTGTCTAATCATTGGTACTTGGGTGCTAATGGGATGCTAAGCTAGTTGGGTTGGGGTTTTTGGGTGCTACGGTATATGGTGGCAAACCACTGTATTCCGGGGTCCCATTTTCCTGTGCATAGCTCTGTGTATGTGCAGAAACCTTATGACATGGCGCGACCACCGTGGGGCAGCTTATCTGCGAGACGCTTGAGTAGTACTTGTGCTTGTCCACAAACCCCTCGCGTACGCTTCCGGAGGCGTAAGTGACGGTGATACCTCCTATATTGAATGTTTTATAGGTTCTTTCAAGCTTGATGTTATTAAAAAGGTTAGTTAACAGACCCATTTTTGTGCTCCCTGTTAGGTTGTCGAATATAACTGTTTAGTCATGGCTGGTGTGGCGATTGCTGCACATAGTCGAGGAGCACTCCGAGATCACTTACGGGTGTATGGAGTGCCTGATACAGGGATCGATTTGGTCTTTGTGGTTCAAGCCGATCCGGCTTACCACCTTGAGGTGTTTTACACTTGGATCACTTTTGAAGCGGTGGAGGCAGATGATAATCTGTTTCATGAATATAAACCCACCGCTATTCCTGCTGCCTATCGACCCTATACCAATCTTGAAGTACCTCTCACGGCTTGGCAGCACCGTGTTTGGTTCAATGGCGCCCTACCACAACCAACTACCGCAGTTCGTTTAGGCCCCTTATCAATTCAGGGGGCCACTTGGCCTGTATTGGCCGGGTATACCCCGCATCCAAATTATCTGGCATTACCGCTTGCGGAACTGCGCACTATGCATACCGAATTGGTACGAGTGCATCGAGCCCTAGTGACATACGTTACAGGTAGCCTCCATGGAGCTGCTCCTGTAGTCGCAGGCCAACCAGCTATTGCAGCTGGAGTGACCATAAGTCCTGTCATGGTAAATTCTGTGATGGGCAAACGTCCACAAAATAAGGACGACTATCCTTACTGGCTTGCAGAAAAGTTCGATCAGATAGAAGCAGTGTTTCCACATACATCCCCAGTAGATAAACACCGCATCCTCACGATAAGTTTGCCAAAAGACATAATCCCCGATTTGACATCATGTGAAAACTGGGGTAAGGTATTCGCAGCAGTTTATTCAAAATGTTTTGGAACTCCTTCCATGACGGTTCTACCCTCTGTAATTAAAAAAGTACAGGATGAACATGGCCCTGAAGCGGCTGTGGAATTAGGGATGAGACTAGTGGGAGTGTTTGATGTAGTAGCTGAGCTGATCCTTGGAAATGTCAAGGGCGATGCTATGAACTTTCAAGTAGCGAATGCTTTGGCTTTGGTCCCAGAGTTGGACAGGCCCCGCGAATTACCGAAAATTATTGCCCGGGCTTATAAAACAATTGGAAGAAATAGCCTAGGCAACAAGCCTTTTGTAAAAATGCAAACTCAATCGCAAACACAAGTTACACAAACAAAAAGTGCATCTGAGAAAGATGATAAACCAGTCTTCACTAAAAAGAGTTGGAGACAGAAAAAACAGGGTAAGTAACAAAAGAAGCCGGGGTCGAGAGGCGCTTCCCCAGTTTCGGTTTCTTCTGAACGTACTTATGATTTACGTGATAGGTCGAGGATTAAATCACCAGAAAGGTTTCAGAGCTCTGATACGCGTTCTCCTCGTTCTTCACAGGCCCAGACGTCGTCACAGGCTGGTGGAGGAGGTCGGCAAGATAGAGGAAGGGGCCGAGAGGCTCCCCAGGAGCGAGACCAACCTCGACAACAAGTCAGAGGGAAAGCAGAAGACTTTCACCTTCCCCGACCGCAATTTCAGAAGAAAAAGGTTGCCGCTGTCACAGCGAAATATGCCTCAGACCGTGAGAACGAGACTCCAGAATTGGACGTGGGCAGTGACCCTCCTAGACAGCGCCGCGGAAGTTACCATAGTGCGGGAGGCGCTACGTCCTCATATGGAGGCGACAGCAACTGAAACATT
Organism: Calotriton arnoldi; assembly: GCA_963921515.1. Taxonomy (NCBI): domain Eukaryota; kingdom Metazoa; phylum Chordata; class Amphibia; order Caudata; family Salamandridae; genus Calotriton; species Calotriton arnoldi. The sequence goes on from CAWUFW010000780.1 coordinate 3,352,990, forward strand.
CGTTACTGTAGAGACAGCTGACACGAGAGTGGCACCCCCTGACAGACTTTACAACATAGGCATACAAATTGAAGGTGATATACCGCGTGAAATAAAAGGGATTTTTTGGGAAAATCTAACCTCTTCATATGACATTTTGTTAGCAGAGGTGGATTGGCCACCCCCATTCGTTTTAGCTGCACATAAAGGAGAGGAGGTAATCCTTCCAAGCTTTTCACGGCATGTCCCAAAAGACAAAGCTGAAGCACTTGCAGCTGAGTGGGCTGTGTACCTGGCACCAGCGTTATACCGCAACCATGTGGGATGGGATGAAGAATCACCTCCCCATGCAATACCTTTGCGGTCACTACCGCAGCCACAACCCCAATATCCCATTAAACGGCAGGCAAAAGGCCCCGTCTCCGAAATTCTGACACAGTTGGAATATCAGGGAGTAATTGAACCATGCGTATCACCTATGAACAATCCCCTTTTCGTGGTTTCTAAACCCGATGGATCGTACCGCTTAGTTTTGGATTACCGGCATTTAAATACTCATTGTCGGAACTTTGCGGTGCAAAATACACACAGTTCTGCGCTTGTAGACAGTCTTGTTCGTAAAAAATACAAAACGACACTTGACCTTTCAAACGGTTTCTACACGCACAACCTAGCCCCGGAGAGTGGTCAATGGACCGCATTCACTTCCGGTGGTAAATTATTCCAGTTCCGGCGTTTACCCATGGGCTACAAAAATAGTCCGGGTATATTCGCCGCTCGTGTTGTTTCTTTGTTAAATGACATTGATCAAGATGCATGTTCGTACGTAGATGACATTTATTTGACAGACGACGAATTATTCCTGCATCTGTCCCGTGTGGACCGCATTATTCTTGAATTTGCGGAGCAGGGTTACAAATTTAACTTTGCTAAGTCACACATTGCTGAATTTACCGTTCTGTTCCTGGGCTATGAGCTCAATAACGAAGGTAAGGGCTTAGCCCCCCATTTCTTGGAAAAATGTGCACATTTGTGCCCCCCAAATACTCTGAAGAAACTTCAGTCTTTGCTGGGTTTCTTGAATTTCGGGCGTACCTACATTCCCGAATATGCCCAGCGTATCAAGCCTTTGTATGCTCTGATACAACCAACTTATTCAAGGTCTTGCTGGCTGCCTGAGCATACCTCAATTCTGCAGTCTTTGCAGACAGACCTATTGGAGTCTAAATATCTTTTGACTCGTGATAACCACACAAACCTGGTGATTAGAATAATTCCGGGGGCGGTGGGATTCACATACTTAACCTTTAATGAAGGTGATACAGTACCCATCGCATACAAGTCACATCTGTACACTTCCGCTGAATTGCGCTTTACATCTGTCGAAAAAGTTCTAACTGCAGTGCAAATGGCGATTCTAAAAGAGCGCGCACTGGCACAGGGAAAGCGGATTCTGGTGGTAACACCCTGTCCTGCCCTAGAGGCAGTAACAAAGGCAAGTGTACCGAACTCAAAAGCAATGCATCCCCGTTGGATACAATGGGCTACATCCTTGACGTCTTCGGACGTCACTTTTGTTTTTGATTCTTCTCTGCAGACTCAGGAGTTTTTGCAGTATGAATTCGTTCATCCTCCTCCTTTGTTTTTACTACCGCTTGAGGATTACAAATGTGTGATCTACACCGATGGTTCGGCGCAACCGGCCACTGGGTCCAAGCACGCTTATTCAGCTGCATGTGCTATTGTTGCGGGTTCCTTTGTAAATGGAACGTTCAAATCCTCTGTAGTGCACACTCGCACACTTGGAGATAGTACCGCACAATTGGCCGAGCTGCATGCATTGCTACTTGCACTTGAGTTCGCTTCTCAGGATGAGACAACTCTTATTGTATGTGATTCCTTCTACTGTGTACAGTCTTACAATGACAATCTGTTTTTCTGGTCGAAAAACGACTACAAGGACGCAAAAGGGAGCACAATTAAGCATAAAATGCTTTGGGTTCGAGTGGCAGAATTGCAACAACGTCTGCCCCTCACACAGGTGGTTCACACCTTAGGCCATCAGCGGGTGGGCGCACACGCTATTGGTAACGATCTGGCAGATGAGGCTGCCCGTTCAGCAGTAGTCACGTGTTCAGTAGCAGCGGTTACCAGGTCCATGTCTAAAATAGACCCTGTTATATTAGCAGCTATTGCTGCAACCAAGGAAGGTAATAATTACCCTACAGGTTTCCCTTCCAAGTATTCTTACACATTAAGTCCCGATCAGGTTCCTTATGTAACTATACCTGACGTTGGAGATCGGCTGATCCCCAACGCGGACCGCAGGATTGCCTTGATATCAGCTGCACACAAAGGCATGGCTTCTGCTCATGCAGGTGTGTCAGCTACGGTTTCCATCTTGCAGCAGCGTTATTGGTGGTGTGGGTTATATAAAGACACCCGTGCTTTTGTGCTTTCTTGCGACGTTTGTCAACAGATTAAGCCTTCCACGGTAACACGTCCACCACAAACACCGCTCTGCATTGCTAACAGACCCTTTGGGTGTGTTTACTTGGATCACTGCGGTCCATTCTCATCAGACACTGCCTATAAATACATCTTAGTGGCAGTGGACTCGTGCACACGGTTTCTCTGGGTCTGGCCACAACGGAGTGCTGACGCCCGAAATGTAATCAGGGATTTGCGTGTCTTTGTGGGAATTTTCGCATGCGGCACCTTCCATTCGGACCAAGGTCCAGCGTTTGCCTCTAGGGCTTACAAGGATGCAATGGCTTCGCTTGGGGTGCAGGTGAAATTTTCGTCTCCGTATAGGCCTGAGGGCAACTCTATCGTTGAACGAATGAACCGTGACTTAAAGCAATCCTTAACAGCTAGGGTTATAGGTACTGGCAGGAACTGGCTGGCCCATTTGTATACCGTTCAGCGTGCACTTAATAATCTCCCTAGAAGACCTCTGGGTGGGCGGACCCCATACGAAATGCTCTTTGGCATAAGAATGTTTGTGCCTGACCTTGAGGGTCCAGACATCGCGGCGCAATCCGCCAAGTTTGATGTAGATAACCATTCTGCTATGTTACAGGACTTACAAGAAGCCCGAGACAAACTTGCAACTACACATTTGCCTTCAGCCACAGATCCTGCGTTGCAGATTCCGGTAGCCGGCTGGCTTCCAAAAGTTGGAGAACTGGTTCGAGAGAAGGTTGAAAACAAAAAGAATTTGGCCCCTCTTTTCGTGCACCGGTTCCAGTTCTTGGCCTGAAGGGAACACGTACAGTCATTTTACCACCGCTTCCTGGTCGCAAAGAGAACAGATACATCTCAGTTGAAAATGTCAAGCTACAGCGCCTGGCCGATCCTGAATAGTGTCACACCAGCGGTCTCTTGTCCTGCCATTTATCGGACATATGTTCATAGTCCATCTGCGCGAACGATCGCTGATGCTGTAATTGAGATGGTTGATTTGCCTGAATCGTCTACTTTGCCTGAACCTATAATTGATCCCCAACTCTCCACCAACATCGACGAGGACGAGTATACCTATCCTGCATCTGAATCGGTGGCGCATCAACCAACAACGCCACTTGGCCCGACTCGTTATTTCTTTGATTCGGATTCCACTTCTTCAAAAGTCCCATCCAAGTTCAGTATTTTTGTATCCTGGTTTAGAGACAATTTTTTGATTCCACCCTGGACATATATCTGGTTGGTACTTTTCTTGATTTTTTTGTTCATGTCCATTGGCTTTGTCACAGTGTTTTTTCTACTAATCAACGGTCACTATTTACCTGAACGCTCTGCTGTAGGCTATGTTTCTGGAACTTTGGCTCCTCATTCCTCGTCTCACATCATGAAGCGTGACCACACATTTGTGAATATTTCAGCTTTCCCAGTTGCTGATGGCATCGTATGGGATGCAGTGAACTATCAAATCCATGGTCCGACGGAAATTATTAATGTACCTAATGTCCTTCGTGTTTCAATGGGTGATGTAGTACAAAATAATATTCATTCTGATGATTGGGATGTGCATGCCGTTGAAGCATTGTTTGCCGATTTAAAATATTATGCATCTTTTAATGCTGAAGATTTATATATGAATTCTGCTAATTATGCCGATTTGTATTGTTACCAACATTGGGGTAATCATTTTCTCCATAAGCCTAGTGCCCTGCGTAGTTCTGTTAACTATACCCAATGGGAACATTGTCCAAACCCCTTGCTAGGTAGCTCTCAAACTCTTCGAAATAAGTTTAATTATTTTACTGATTTTAATCGGTCGAACCCTGCATCCTATTATTTTAAACTTAATAACACATCAACTCAGAAAATTATGTTAACACACACCAAATTGCTTTATTCAGGTTCCTTTCTAAGTGCCCTAGCTGTGGGTGGTTATGAGTATTGGGATAATACAGTGGATTTAAAATCTATTTGGGGTTCCAAGCCATGGCAGGTACAGGGAACCGAGGCATTACATCGTGCTTGCCTCATCCCTGCCCAAATTATGTTCCTCAATGTCTCCATCTATCAGACTACATGTTGGGGCTTAGCAACCACTAAACAATTGAATACGCCATCAATACCATCCCTGTCGAGTTTTCCAAATGAAAGCTCACGGTTCAATCTGTCCCTCGTGTCCCTGCAGGCAATGTTACAAAATAATTCGTTTAATGTTTCTGAGCTGGTTCAGTCACCCTGGTTAGTATGGCCTATATCATCTAATGCATGCCAAATGCGTTTTCACGACTCAGGTACTAGCTACACACAGGATAGGCCTGATCCGAGATTTACTGCTTCCCGTACTGTCACTACATATTCTGTTGGTAAATTATGCAAACAATGGCTGCAACATTCGTCCCTTGATTCTGTTAAACAACATTTGTCCCTCCTTTCAGGCAATATTGATCTGTCCGATTTTGTTTTGGGACCTCGTGGTCCCCGACCTAAGAGATTCATTTATGAGACATATAATGAACTCTGGAAGCTATCACAAATGGAAGCTGCTTCCCGTCTTCGGGAAATAGATCAAGCAAATTTGGAAAAGGTGCTTGCTGTTGTTGACAATAGTATTAGTACCCTGTCTTCTCGCATTTACACTTTAGAGAATATTGTGTCCTCTGTTGTCGATATTGTACAAGATGATGTTTCTGTGTTATATCATGGTCAGAATCAATTGCGCTCAGTTATGCAGTTTGCATGGACTTTACAAACGCTTAAGTTAGGTAAAGTGCCTTGGCATTTTCTGAACACCTCTGCCTTGTTTCTACCTTTTAACTTAACTGACAAACAGCAATTCATGTCCATGAAAGATGCAACTTACACTTTATTACATATCGAAAAGATGGATCCTTTGCCGTTCTCTGTTGCAGAACTCGATTCTGCTGTATGGCTAGTTCATGGGGTTATAGCTTTACCTTTTTCCTTATTTGAATTTGACTCATGCATGAAACATTATCCTGTGGGCTGTTACCGGCCCTTGGGCAGTGCTTTCCTGCATGAACTCTGGTCCTTGCCTTTCATGTATAAATGCCTTCGGGACGGCAAGGAAGTCTTTCTCACGGGGGAGTACTGCGACTCGACCATGGGTCATTCGCTTATTTGTAAACACATTAAATTGCATGGCTCATGTAGCGTTTCCTCTCCTAATCTTGCTTGTGTGCTGAAAGGTATTCCTGCTCCTGTTATTTCACCTACTTTCACTCTCCTTTCCAATGGTAGTTATTTACTTTTAAATAACGAAAACTGTTGTGGCCTGCAGGCTGGCATTCCTTACATTGTAACAGTTTCGCACAGGGTTGTCTGCTGCAAAAATGTGCTTTTTCCTCCCCCTCATGGCAAGGTTGATATCTCTATTTGGCCTTCCATCCCTACCATGGAGGCAGATTTCAATAGACTGAGCAGAATAAAGGCACTATTATTAAACGAGGAAGTTATGCTCACATCCGCCCGGGAGACATTCATTCTCCAGGTGGCGAGTACCCACAGTGAAATACAGGCCCTTTTAAACACTAATCTCCCCCAACATTTTGGGGAGTTAATACATCGTATTTTTAACGCATCTAACACTGAAGGCCTAGTACACTTTTTTAAGGTTGTGGGGTCGGGCTTGGTGTCCTCCTTCCAAACTATTTTTGGTGTCATCCCGGCTTTCATACATTCTATTTTTTCCAGTGTCTTTGGCGGTTTCCCGTTGATCCTCGCTTTAGCGGCTGGTGTCCTGCTCTTAATTTGCTTTCTGCGCAATGGCTGCTCCCCGATGGGACCTGCTCGATCCAGAACGCCTACAGCTGCTCCGTGAGCGCCTCTTGGCTGGTTTTGGTGTACTGCCATTGGCGACACTGAGTGTGTCATATACTCTTTCATTCCGCTTTGCGTATTTCACTTGCGTGCAACCTGTGATGACTTGTATCCGCTGTCCTTTCACCTGGACTCTGGATTATTGCCTCTCCAATTCGTCATTGTCTGTTCCGGATTTTGTTCAGTTGATGGGTCCCTTAGAGGCCCATGAACAGGACTGTTCCGTTGCTGGCTGTATGGCGCGTGCGGCTGCACTGGGGATTTTGGCGCAATGGGATATCTGGGCGGCTGCCCAGGATCTCCTACAACGAAGCTGTTTCAATTATCACGCAAGCTGTCCCGCATTGCTTCTGGATGCTCCCTTTGCTGAGGAGCATTCTTACTCTTTTAATCTCATGGATTGGATGGCATCTATGTTTTTTGACGATTCCAATGATGTCCTTTTGGAGGGTATGGCTTTTTTCTGCACCTACACTATCATGGATTGACTTGTTCCTCGCCGTTTGGGCGCTCCCTCTGCAAAACTGAATTTTTTTCCTCTGTCTTGGACGCCGGACTGTCCAGGGGAGGGTGTCTTGTGGATTGTTGCCTGCCTTGTTATGTTGGCCTAGGCCTGGCTGCCATGCTGCTTTTCTTTGCGCACGTTACACTGAGCCGGGACTGAGTTCTTTTGCACTGTCTGCATTTTCTGTTGTTCACCTTTTTGGGCTCGGTCTGCACAAACATGTACAAGGTCACATAACAATGTATTTTGGTTCTTCCTGATATGGCCAGTCTCGCGCACCCAGACATAACATTAGGTGCAATTGCCATGAAGAATTTTGTGTGCTTTTAATACTGCGGTTTCCTAGCGCTTAACACACTTGGAGAAATCCCTTTCAGTGAGAAGAGCTATGATGTCCTGCTGATGTAATTCTGCATCTAGAGACTGAGGTATGGGGGTTCGCTAGTCAAAGCCCAGAGGTCTTTTATTATTATAATGAACTATCTTACTGCAAGGGGAGGGTGGTAATGTTATTTATACGTTTATCCACTGAGCTCTGAGATGCTTTCCCCGTTTGTATTCTATGGAATTGTAACCATGCTGCTGATATTAGTCATATGTATTATGCTATTAGTACTGACACGTGTACTGTATATTAGAGCACGTAAGTTGGAATAAACATTTTAACCTACCCAGTGTCTCTTTCTACGCACCTTGTGGACAAGTACGAGTGAGTGACGAAAGAGTGTTCTTGCTTCTGCGAGTCCTGAGATAAAGATACCGTGTTCTGGGTTGTCTAATCATTGGTACTTGGGTGCTAATGGGATGCTAAGCTAGTTGGGTTGGGGTTTTTGGGTGCTACGGTATATGGTGGCAAACCACTGTATTCCGGGGTCCCATTTTCCTGTGCATAGCTCTGTGTATGTGCAGAAACCTTATGACAAATGGGCTGAATGTTAGACTATGTAAAATTCCAAACAATCATTGCTACTTTTTCATAATGATAACAATAACCTTAATCATTGCAATACCTGAAATTCCTATGTCGTTGTCTGGGGCAGTCCACTCAGTGATTTCATGGAAGCCAACCTCTGCAATTATACATTAACAGACCAGGAACCCGGATATAACCGCTTCCTTGCTGCAACCGTCTTTGATGTATTTGTGACAAAATGAAAAACGGGAACAGGATGTTGGCAATTCCAGAACCCCTGCACAATCCTCCTCTAGACTTCTGCACTTTTTGTTCGGGAAATCGAGCACATTACCGAGGATGGAGAAAAGAGTTCTATGGGAGACTAGAAACCAAGTAAATATTTCAGCACAGACCGAATCTGGCTGGATATTGCCACCAGTTGCAGTGCGGTGGGTATTCATGCTCATAGAGCCTGGGAGTGCAGAAAGCACAGGGAGTATCTTCTCTGCACTGGACATGCCTGAAGGTACAGGAAGGGCTGTGGATATTCTTCCAGTCTTATTGACAGTACCTCAGGTTCTGAGCCTTGCACAGACGGATCCTGAGAACAGCTTGGTAGGACATCTATGCACAGTTTGCAGCTCATGAGTAACAGAAAGGTGGTAAGTCTTAACACATAAATAATCTTGTATCCGTAGATTGAAAAGTTTGTAGTGCCCCTGTCTCATGTTTAATTAGTTTTTATGTCCATGTTGCCTGTATTATATTCTATAAAGAACAGTTTTTTTCCAGTTTTTGTGACTTCTGGTGCCACATAGGCAACCGCATCACCTGCTTTTGCAGCTGTACTCCCCTACACACTGTACTCCCCTGGCCCCCATATTTTAGGGTTCCTGTTATCAATGAGCAGGTCTTTTAGGTAGCACATGGGTTAAAATATCCCTGGGCTTGACTTTGGGGTTGTAGGATTTTTCGGAAAAAGGCAAATTGGGGATTATACCTGAGGAATACTTTGGCCGTACAATGCACCATTTAAAACCATTCTCTTTCGTTATGTATTACGTTTTTTTCTAAATGTATGCGGTACAATGCATTGTTTGAACTATTTTTTTTCATAAGATAATCACACTTATTAAACCCAACCCTCTTTTAGTTTGCGCTCATCCACTGTGCTCGTTCGCGTGCTGTACATGGATTGATGCTTTCTGCCCCATCACTTTTACCATGAGTTTGTTAGCAGTTTCACAGGTGGGAGAAGGGTAACCGAGCCCATGTAAATAAATAGTAAATCGTTACATTTCAAATTGTATTTGTTAAGTTTGCTCAAAATACACCAGAGCTGCTGACTTATAACTGGGGAATCAGGTTCCAGAAATTTTGCCGGATATGGCCTGGGATATGTGGACGACGGTCGATTATGTAGTGTACCAGGTTCCAGAACTTTTTGTCAGGTGGTGGCGGGGCCCGACATCTAAAAAAATTCAGCTGGGGGGGCTCAACCTAAAAAAGTTTGAAGACCTCTGCTCTAGATGTAGGCCCATTCCTCTTGTCCTTATTTTGCACTGAGATATCCTTTTGAGGACAGCTACATCCAATGTCACCATTGTGAATATCCAGAACAAGTAAGAATGTATTATAAGTTAATAACCTAGGTTCTTTCTTACTGTATTATTGATTGTAGAAATGTTTCCTCGTTTAAATTTTTTTTTATTGAGATACCTTGCAACTGTTTATAGGTATCAATTTTACTGTTTAAAACTACAATGCTCTAGATATGTGAAGCGCTCTGATACCCATTTCTGGGTCTTGTTTGCGCTATACAAAACACGCAATAAATAAATAAATATAACCTAATATAAACTCATTTTGACTTGTACTTATGTTGGTTGTCTATTTACTTACTTATATACTGCAGCTCGACTTCCTCTGATGTGTCTGTAAAATGTACCTTTTGTCCCGAATATTTGTCCTGAATTTTGACCCTTTGTCCTGAACTTTTACACTCACCATCCTGAATTTGCACCCATGCCAGTTGGTCACCCTAACAAAGGCTCAACCTTAGCACCTACTCTCCAGTCTGTATGTAATACCTATTAACACATTGTTTGCAGGGGAAGGCGTCACCATCAAACATTACGCAGATGACACATACCTTTATTTCCCTTCTGTAATGTTTTGTTGCAACTTCGAGCCTACTTGACAAAGCTCCAAACATGAATGTCAAATTATTTCCTATCACTACATCCACAAAAGTGATTTTGTATTCATTAGCTTGAGACACAAAAATAACTTTAATCTCACACTCATCGAAGAACTAACAAGTAGTTGGCTTCTCCTACTCCATTTCACCTTCCGTAAAATCCCTTGGCTTCACATTTGCCTCCACTCGATCATCAATCACTCACATGAACAATGTAGTCAAAGCAGCCATTTTTCACCTATATTCTCCGAAAAAAAAGTTTTCTGTCCTCACACATTTAAAAATAACTGCATATGCCCTGGTTATCTCACGTCTTAATTTTTGCAATGCCTTAATAGTTGGACTACCACTGCCTTCCCTAGTTTCTTGAAGGCTGTCTTACACTCCACTTCAAGACTTAGCAGTGCTTCGGAAAAAGATATACCCCATAACCTCAATATATAAAGAAATACATGAATGACCTTTAAATTCTAAAGTGAAATTCAAGATTGGGTGCTTGGAATGCTGCGCAATTCCCCATAAGACTCCCACCTCCCTGGCTGGCCTACTCATCACGTTCGGGGGACACAAACATGGTAGGGACAGAGATTCTGCACAATTCCAATCCTCTAAAATCAAAAGCTCACAGACACGCCAAATTATTTTCTGGGACAACCACATCCTTCTGAACTTCCATCACCAGACTGAAGAACAGAGTCCACACTGTTACTTCAGGAAATATTTAAAAACCCACGTGTTTATGTTACCTTAACCCGAAATAACGACTGGTACTGACCTGTCAAATTACCGCTGTTATTCCATTTGCCACCTTTACTATCATTCTTTTAAATTGCAATATATATATTTCAGCGAATTATACGCCTACATCCCTCTGCCTGACCCTTCACTTTTAATCCTAATTAACATCTACTCTGCCACTACCTTCAATAAGTTTCATCTGTGCCTTTCTATGTGTCGTGTGTTCACGTTCCTTGTAAAGTGGACTTATGTCACCAAGGTTCTGCAGTGCTCAAGAAAACAAATGCATATGCAATGCTGCACAGAGTAGAAGACAAGCTCAAACGTACACACTTCTTGTAAGAAAAGGTACTCCAGCTGTGGTCTAAAACTTGTGTTTAGTTTCCGGGTTTACCTTGTGCGAACACTAGAAGGCCTCTTTCCATTAAGAAACAAACTTGAAGAACGGTAGAGTACATTCATATGTATTATGCAAGTGGGTGAGTAGGAAGCACATTGTGGTTCAAGACCCTGGACCTTAAAAACTAGATGCAACACCTTTAGGATTCGTTTAAAGTCGGAATGCCATCTTGAAATAACTGGTGGTTTTAAAACAGTGTGTATAATGTAAACAGGAATTCCTGTGAACAGTGAATAAAACATTTTCATGACAAAGAAATAATTTTTCTTTCCATTCTTTTAGAATTTCCTTTGTGTATTGAAGGTTCTTAGGGCCTTATGTAGAGTTTTGTGTTACAAGAACAGTGGTCCCTGGTGGATGCATCAATGATCTTGCATCACAAAATGACAAAAAGCTGGATCCATTAGGCAAATGTTAAAGAATATATAAAATTGATTGATACATAAATGTACAAATAAGTGTTCTGTGCTCAAGTGATTACACAGTGTAAAATGCCAATAAACAGTACAAGAGTGTGTAGATAAAATCAATGGTACAGTTCATTGATATAATACAAGGCACAACTCCGAGTATAGGGAAAGACAAAAGCAGTTCATACGTTTTTAGGTCTCGCCTACGCAGCGCGCATGCGCTGCATAGGAGACCTTTAGTAATCGATTCAGTTTTGGCCCCAAAACGTGCACGCGTTGCATTGCTTTCAATGGCAACGCGTGCACGTTTGGCGATTCCCTTGCGGGGGCGAGCTTTGAAACCATCTGTTTGTAATTAACAGATGGTTTCAAAGCTCGTTCCCGCAAGGGAAACAGGCGCAGGCCCCCTCCTCTCTCCCCTCCCCCTGCTGCCTTCTCCTCTCCTGGGAAACGGTGGGACTTTTTCTATGCTTGCTGGAGGGTCCGTGGCACACTTGCCCCATTACTAGTCCCTCAGTGTGACATATGATAAATCGAATACTATACTCAGGGCCGCTGGAATTATGCGGCAGATTAGGACCAAATTATGTGGCAGGGCTGACAATTATGCAAGAACAAAGTCAAATTATGTGGCCTAATGCATGACATTTTGTTAGTATTTCCTCATTATTTTGAAATTGTTACATATGTTAACACTATCTGGGCAAAGGTTTTATCTCATTAGTACCACGTCGACGCCGAGAAACAGAAATAAGCAACAGAAAGGTGACAGGTCCACCTTTGTAAATGTCCTTTCTCTGCGTGGCAAGAAGTGTCACCACTTTTTAGTAGCTTTTGATCTGTTTGAGCTTGAAACAAAATTGTTTATTCTGGAAATCTGCAGATTAGTGATTATGTGGCAAATGCGCAAAACAATAATTATGCGAAATATGCGACAGCCGCAAAACCGTATAATTCCAGTGGCTCTGTTGAAGAGAAGGGACTTGAGCCGTGCATGCAGCTGCCTTGGAGATACTCGCAGGAAGCAACAAGAGGTAAAGCGCCTTGAAGCATATCTTTCTTGACCCCCCAAGAAAAACGTGTGAATGCATCGGTCAAACCTTGCTAATACTTTCAGAACAACTGAGACTGAATTGCAAGAGGAGCCACTGACTGAGGAAAGAGATAAACAAAGGGTTTATATTTGCGTTTTTACCTCACCAGCGGGGATTACTGCAGTCACAGGCCACACCCATGGAAGATTATGAAATAATTGAACTTATTAAGATAGATTTTAAGAGCGCCTTGTTTCCCACTTTTAATTGCTCATATTTATTTATTAACACTTTCATACAGCGCGAATCAGACTCAAAGAGTTCAGGGTGCTTTATATAGGGACACGCTGTATAGCTAAAAGACAACAGAACAAATGGACGTATGAAACAGAGCTTTCCATAATTTCTGAACACAGATGAAAAACCGACCACCCCTCTGCTTCTTTGATTTGACTCCGGTACTTACATTAGGAGGCGCTTTACAGATGGTACAACGTGTGTGTGTGTGTGTGTGTGTGTGGGTGGGAGGGGGGGAAGATAGGGGGTGAGGGAGGGAACCTAGTGTAGAATGCCCATCACCTAGAACTGAAGAGGCCAGATTATGTCTATGCTTAACAAGATAGGCATAACAAGCATTGGAAATGCAACCGGTCTCACATTTGTTTGAGTGGGAGCTATTGCCATTGTAAATGGCAATGTATTTTTCTTACGTGTTATGGTGTGTATTTATGTGGTGTGTAGTGTAATTTGCGCAAAAGTCCATGGGTGGTTGCCTGGGAACTCTCATGTACCACCCATGGTACCCCCCCTTGAGGCAAAGTAGTGCATATCGCTACTTTGGCTAATTTTCCAATGCACATCTTGATTTTCATTAGAAAGTCAGTAACACCACAACACGTTGTGCCAGGTTTGCATATAAAAGTAATGTAAACCTGGCGCAAAAGGTGAGTAATTCTGGGCCCTAGTGCTTACATGGTGGATGGAGGAGAGGACAGGGCTGAAACTCTGCCCCAGTGAGACTGGGAAGGCATCCTCAAGTCTTCCTATATGGCAGTCAAAGGATGACATGAGCAGGCATGGACTCACCCTCATTTGGAAGGTGCGAGCACGCCAACCGCCTGCAGAGATTTCAAATGTCACACCATAACAGAACAACTGAACCCCACCCCAAAGTAGTAAGTCCCCATTGCAGTCAAATCGATGAGGGTGCACTCTTTCCAGAAGTAGTTTGCTTCAACAGGAAAATCTCACCTAGCCCTTCGTGGAGAGTCAACAATTTGAGATTTATGCTGACGAGCATGCCGGTATAAATAATCAGTGTTTTCACTATTTTACAACCCACATGAATCGCCCAGTAAACAAGATAATTTGTTACACTTTTTACAGATTCCGTGCTCTAGTGCACGCACTAATAGATGCAGGCATGTGAGGTCAAGTGAAAGTAGCCAACATGGCTCGAGTGCGTGGGGTACACCTGGCTACCACCATGTTCACTGACATCAGGTGAAGTCCATTAAATGTCACTAGTTTCTACTCAGTTCCTATGCCATGGGGTCACCTCTATCAGCCCAGGCTTATTTTAGCCAGCAGCATTCAGGTTTCTGGCACTTGACCTACAAGTCGCAGAATGCATTATGCAGGTGGCTAAAAAAATAAATAAATAAATGTAGCTCTCCTGAGTTAAGGACTGTGAAGGTGATGACCTTGTACTCAACTGGCTGAACTCTTTAACATTATAGAGTTTTCATCACATGCTCACTAGCTGTAGTCACAAAGGGAAGGGTTTACTTAGACAAACGCCCCCGCCCCCATTCTAGTTGATCATAATAATGTTCAGTGTGCACAACTCTCACACCTTACATGAAAGAATCGCAAACATTTGTAAAAGGGGAGATTTCGAAGTCCATTTTTGGGGGTGCAAGGCGTTTAAAGACACAGACCCAGGAAGCCAGTCAGAGAGGTCAGTCATTGCACCACAACAAGTCACGTTTTTTGCGGCCTCTCTACCTGGTATATACACATCCTTGCAATACGTTTTTTATGTGTTGGATTTGTTATTTATTTAGGCCCCCAAGCAATGAATGCGAGGTGTGCTGTGGACTTTTGAAAGTGAAGTGCAGTCAACTATGTTACACACCCACACACGTCATGTTACACCAGTGAAAAGAAATAAGGGACCAATGAAATATTAAGTGTACTAATAAAGACGGATGTCCATCATATCGAAAATATGTCCGAGTTTTGTTGTGACTCAGTAACTCTTCAGTATCAATGATACTGACCCGTGCCCTCTCCGGTATCAGTTTACACAGACAACAGCATTTAGCTGCTGTCACGGACCGCGCACGCTTTCAGCGTAGAAACCGTGACGTAAACCATTCATGGTATTTCTACAGTGGGCTGACAGCTTCATTCAAGACAGCAGCTGACCACTGTTACATCGAGCGAAACTATTCAGGTAAGCGGGTTCCCTGGCACTTACACTCTACCATCGTAGAGTGTTTCATTCCCTATGCGCACTTGCGATGCCGGCATTCTTTTTTTAAAATAAAATTGTAATCGAACTTCACGGCGCCTCTCTCTTCGCCTCTCTCTCTCTACCTCTCTCTCTCTACCTCTCTCTCTATCTCTCTACCTCTCTCTCTACCTCTCTCTCTCTACCTCTCTACCTCTCTATACCTCTCTACCTCTCTACACCTCTCTACCTCTCTCCCTCTCCCTACCTCTCTCTACCTCTACCTCTCTACCTCTCTACCTCTCTCTACCTCTCTCTCTCTACCTCTCTCTCTCTCTACCTCTCTACCTCTCTCTCTCTCTACCTCTTTACCTCTCTCTACCTCTCTCTACCTCTTTACCTCTCTACCTCTACCTCTCTACCTCTACACCTCTCTACCTCTACCTCTCTCTCTCTCTCTCTCTCTACCTCTCTCTCTCTACCTCTCTCTCTCTCTACCTCTCTCTCTCTCTACCTCTCTCCCTCTCTCTCTCTCTCTCTACCTCTCTCTCTCTCTACCTCTCTACCTCTACCTCTCTCTCTACCTCTCTCTCTCTCTACCTCTCTCTCTCTACCTCTCTCTCTCTACCTCTCTCTCTCTACCTCTCTCTACCTCTCTCTACCTCTCTACCTCTCTCTCTCTCTACCTCTCTCAAAGATGGCTGCAGCGTCTACGTGGGATGCGGTGGACTAAGTGGCAGCCGGAGCCTGATAGCACTGCTTGTCCTTTAAAAACAAAAAAACAAGCATTGGCATAGCCAATAGGTCTCCCCTTTGGGACCTCATAAGTGTTTAGTTATCCAGTACAATATCCTTGGTACAACAACATCAATTGTTGCATGGCTAAACACTTATAAGGTCCCAAAGGCGAGACCTATTGGCTATGCCAATGCTTGTTCTCATAGGCAGGGCCATTGGAGTTTTGGAATTATACAATTTGGCAGCTGCGGCGTTTTCCGCATAATGAAGGATTTGCCACATAATCCATCATCTCTGCACAATCTGCAGGTATTAACATAAAAAAGTTTCAGACTCAACTGGATAAATGTAAGTTACTAAAATCATGGGAAATCGTGTTACTGTGCAGTGGAAGACTTTATGCAAAGGTTGACTGTTCATCGTTCAGTTGATTATTATTGTATTTGGATGTTAAACTGGTGCTAACGAGGTGAAACTTTTATCCAGGCATTGCTAACATGTAAAACAAGCATTGGTAAATTCATTAGATTACGTCTATGTAATTAATATTAAGTTGTTTTTGGTGCTAAACTGTAGCTTTCTGAGTAGTTGTACAATGTAAGTTACAGAAAGTTTGTTAAAGTGTTATGACTTGTTTATGTACAAAAAGGCAATATATTGTGCTATTACTAGTTGTAAAGTGTGGGTAAGTAATAGCAAAATTTTGAAAAATGAAAGAAGAAAATAATATAATTTATTGATGTAATAGCAATGTTATGTGTTTAGAGGAGTTCTGACAACTTTTGGCCCCGGTGCCACTGCACCTGCTGCACCATTCAAATCATGCCCCTAGTGCCTGCAAGATAACTGCATTTGTGACTGCCAGTTTGGTAGTAAAACATAGCAATAATCAGTGTTTACTGGGGTGCCTACAGCTTTTGGTCCTAGTGCCTCTACACTTGCTGCACTATTGAAATCATGGCTCTTGTAAAGGAACATGCTGCAATCACAAAACTCGAGGAAAACTTGCAATAATGTATGAAACTTCAGCAAAGTTTGTATGCTACACCACTTGTTCTCCAGTATGTCATATGTAGGTAATACATTTACAGTGTGAAGAACAATCAGAAAATAAGAATAAAAAACAGCAGAAAAGAATTCTCCCCAAGCCAAAACCCCTTCCTTTAGTAATCAGGCCATCTGACTTATATCCAGAGCTAAAAGGACTAGCTGTTAAAAAATGTCCAGCCATGCCAGACTGGGCTAGTCCTTTGCTTCGCTACCCTAATCTCATTTCTTTAGGGAGGAATACCTTTGAAGTATTGCCTAGGGAATGCTGATTTTAGGGGTGTGTTTCACTAAGGGGTTCATAGTGACAAATTAGATAATGAGAGCAAAGCTCGAGTTGTTCATGACACTCACAACCAAGAGGTGAAAAACATCCCCTTTATTCAGTTACCAATTTACACATTTAAATTGTATATGGGTTTCAAATCTGTCCACTACTGTGAACTGGGTTTTAAAATTGTGGTATTTTAAAAACAGAAATAAATATGGACTGGAGAAAGCACTGACATTGTACTGACACCTCACTCTTTAAATTGCCTACTGTTGACCTCACACATTTATGCAGAGGAAACATAATCTTAGAAAAAAAATCTCCCCGACAGGGGTGGAGCAAGGAACACTTATAGAATGTATCCCAATAGCTGATACAATAGGCTCTGGAAGTAGGAGTGCGGGGGTGCTGCAGCACCCCCAGAAATAATCATGCTGGAGTTCAAAAGGTGAATGAGCAATAAAGATGCCTTTAAATTTTGTGTGTATTCTGTCACATTTGCTGCACCTTCAAAGTTCAAATATCAGGCTATATCTTCTAACAAGTTGCTGCTTTTTCGGAAACTGGGGAGTACTTTTACTTCTCTGACTGCAAAGTGAGAGGATTTTGTAAAAGTGATCTAGGTGACAATCCTGTTGGGGTACAGGAAACGAAAGTAAAGGAGGTAGCATGTCAGTTTTGTTTCTAACAGTACAACATTTAAATATCAGGAAATTACCTATACACATATTTCAAATTATATCAGCAATTAGGAACGCACAAATAAAGGTCTTTTTGTAATTCTGAAGGGTGATGGAGACCAAGATTTTATTAGGATCAAAAGAAATCAAGACACTTTACTCGGTGATGTGCAAATGATAAATATAAAGTAAAACCAGCTTTCCACACATTCATTTTGTGCTATATATTTTTACCAGTAAAACTGCCTGTCCATGCAAATGTATTGGCCATTTCAACAGTAAATGCGCTGTTTGTAAATGACAGTACGCTACCTCACCAGCGCTCCAAAATTCACTGCCAGCTATATACCACACCCTTACCATTCTCCTGCTGAATAGGTATGGCACATTTCTACACTTGTTTTTTTTGGGTCTGATGCTTGGCTCTATCACAGTCCCTATGACAGTGATATAACATTAATGGCAGCACCCCCACTCTGAAAATTGTTCCAGTACCACTGGCTGATACTGCCCGGAAACATGGCTGTTGCGTTTAGCATGCATTTACAGAACATGCACATCAGGTACAGACTTGACCCCGGGAATTAAAAAAATGGCATGCACCGACGGGAAGTACCAGAAATGCGTTTAAGATTACAGCTGCCATGGTTGAAAGTCGCATGAAATGCAACAGGCTTCAAAAGCGCCATTCTTGATGTGTATCCAGGCTCTGCCTTTGACAGTGTAGATCTTCATTGCATCATAGCGCTTTTTTCTCTCGCTTTAATCCATGCTGCATATTAAAGGTAGATGAAACTGGGGTCAGCGAGTTAGATTCACACTACAGCAATCTGAGCCTAACTTGTTTGACATCTCGAGTGGGCCAACTCAGCTGTTCGACCTTCCAGGGTCGCCAAACTGAGCAACCTGCTATTTAGAACTCATATAAACTGCAATAATAGAAGAAACAAGCTTGACAGAAAACTGTTATTAATTTTGAAGAGTGTGGCCAATCAGAAACAAATTTATTTCTGTAATAAAAGAATGTGTACATAAAGCATCCCCATTATACACAAGAACGCCCTCTTTAGTATTAAATATTACAAACATGCAGCTCTTGTCGGGTGTATTATAAATGTTTCCCACAAATGTGTTTTTTTCTCATGCTTTGTGCAAAGTACTGCACCCTGCCGCGGGCACTTAATTATTACCACGGCACACGCATGCAGCTCTCGTCGGATGCATTATAAATTTTCCCACAAATGTGCTTTTTTTCTAAATCCTTGTGCAAAGTACTGCATCCGACTGCATGCACTTAATTATTAACTATGCAGTTTCTTACGGAAATTTAGTAATGTGTTGTGAGCATATGGCTCCTGCATTGAGGAATTGTAGTGATTTACACGGGGACCTGTAAATAAAATCACCTTCCTCCATGTGAAAAAGCCTACATTCAGTTTGTGATCTTAAAAATGAAACCAATGGAAATAATGTGGAAGGCTCAGGTCTTGAATGTGTGCATTGCGTGGGGGCGAACATTTTTCCAGTGCGACATGAGTGGTCCTTTTGAGGCAACGGAGGGGATTCATGGCAATTATGCATTATGACAATTTATTTTCGTTTTCACCGTCATGTGGGTACTGAATGAAGCTGGGCACCTTGCCCGGACAAAGAATGCTGACTCCCACTAAGTGCACCATTTAATTGTGCATTACTATTCTCACACATCCCTTCCACCTGTTTAAAGGGGGTGGTGGATTGTTAGAGAGCAGTCAAATGATAGGGCAGTTATAAATTTCTGTCAAGCATACATTACACATTAAAGCACTAAACATGAAATAATGAACAATAAATTGGGGGAAAATTAATGACTTGTTACATAAATTAAAAATGGGGGGGCAAAAACTGCTTTCTTATTTTTAGACCAGTGCCCTGCTAATGTAAACTACTGACCCAATTGGCAAGTTGCAATACTTACGGCATGATGGATACTGCTTTTATGCATCTTTGTGTCTTGAGCTAATTCTAATAAAAAGTTGTTCAGTCGCATAACGCCCATGTAGATTTTTCTGAAGCACATAGAAGAGAGAGCAAGTGCCTTTCTCCCACTTTTTATACTTTGCCATCCTCAATGCTTAACACCTCCAGACAGGAAGTGACAGGAAGTGACGTGAGACATCATTTACTGTAGTGAAAAACGAAGTTGAAAACTGACAAAAGAGGTCAGACATGCTCAATGCAGGAAGGAGCACACAGAAGCCATATTGGAATGTGTTTTTTTGTCGATGCAAAAAGAAAACAATATTGACATATTACATTTTTACTAAGTTCACATTCTTAAATATTTTTTTTTATTGTAATGCATATTTTATATTTATCAGCGTGTGAATATGTCAGATTACCGGCTCTTGTTTGTCTGTCTGGGAATAATTGAAGAACTAGGGGCTGGAAATGAATCGACTGTCCCTCAGTGTAGAACAGAATACGCTAACATATAACCACAGCTGGTCTTAAAGACGTCACTGATGAAAGCCCCATGCGCGGGAGGCATTATGGAATGGGAGTGTCTCAGTAGGCTTTGAAGCCAGACTTTCTTGGTGCAATGATGATCTGTGGAGTCACTGTGCTGTTAAAATCGAGTCCTCTATCACTTTTAAAAACACCGTCATCATGGAAGTATTGATCACAGATTACAACAAGCATAGTGAAAGCGCTGTGCATGCAAAACCTTAAAAAAATTGTTCCACAAATGCGGATGGAAACAGTACTTGGTCGCTGGGAAACTGATAAGAGAAGACCATGAGGAAAACCGAGGAGCAACAGGAATATAGCCAATATAAATGGAGGAAAAGTAAATGGCAAGCACAGGATCCAATGAAAAAGCAAGGAAAGCAAGGGGGTGGGATGTAATCCCTTTTTAAGATTTATATTAAATACAAGAGATTTCGCAAGCACTGTGCAGGTGAAACCTAAAAAATAAATGACAACATTATTAAGTAATATCACAAAATGTGCAATATTAGGTCGCATATTTTGCCTTTTCGTGCTGGATAATTTGGTCAACCCTGCCGCATTATTAAAGTGTCCACGGCCGTAGGCCACAATGCACTTGTAAAATGGAGCAAAGGACACCCGTCACGTTCGTGAGATGTAACACACCCCCCCCCCCCCCAGCCCCCCGTCTAATATGTAACTTCGTTTCTGCTGCAAGCACGATCCAATCTCCAATGCAGCACCTGGGATGGAAACCAACATAGGAAGAATATTCCAGGGCAAGCATTTAACAGCAATCGCTGCCAGCGGCCAAAGGCAGCAATGTTTATTTTGCAATAAACGACTATAGCTAATCTTAACAATTCTGTTATGTTTACGACTGCTGTCCCCTGTATCTAGTTGTGCTTTTATACCGTGTTGTCCCTTAAAATTTAATGGGCTCGCAGCAAACTTCATCCCATTCTTTATTCGGCAAAATCACCGCAATCCTTTTCTCTCTGATTATTCAATTAATCCTCATTCGCAGCATCCCGAGAACGCACCTGTCATGGGGCTGTTTGTACCTATTTCACAACAAAGGGTACAAACTCATCCATTCTATGCAATTTAATTGAAAAACATGTTTCCGCTCGAAATCGTCCATCTGTCTCCCCTTCGACAGCTTCGGTTTGAAATATCGTCCCTGTCCTGTGCCTCAGAGAGACACTCATCTCATCTCCCATCTTATCTCGCTGCTCTGCAAAGCGCATTTAGCATCCTCCGAAAAAAAAATCTTCACTCTGAAAAAACCCATTCATCTCTCTACGTGTCTCTCACTGTCTGCTACTCGTTTTAGTATTAATGAGTCCCCATTTCCCCGAGCGGTCCGCGCGCGCACGCACACGTGTACATTTGTAAACAGTGAATTGGACTCATTTTCGAGTGTCTGATTGGTTGATGATATGTTATTCTTTGTGTAGAGTGCTTTCGGCTGGGTTACTCTCAGCTGCAAAGCGCTGTACGAAGACAGGTGACTGCACTGGAGAGCACATTATTGTGTTAAGATACAAGATAGAGTTAACAAAGCAATGAGCTGAAAGCTGTTACTAGCCGTGCACATTTATTTTCAATTTGTTAGAGATGTATTTATTTGGTTATTATAGTAATAGGTACCTGATATTTCAATCATAAATGCAAATTTAGGTACGTTTTCATTTCGGTACGTACGCTGGCCAATAGATTATGTGGAATCACAAAAAGCAATGTAGTCAGAAACGATATGTGTTAAAATAGGCTGCTGTATACATTTCTGCAATAGAAACAGGCATCCGAATACAGTACAACACAAATCATCTACTAGGGTGACCAACTATCCCAGGTTATTACGCACACTAGTTACAGTCTTGAACTTTGGAGTTATACCCTAATGCATTCTGGGTGATGTAGTGTGGTGTGGTTTTGCTTCCATTGAGCCAATGAGACTAACACCCCTGAAATCATAACTTTTCAGATGAAAAGTTCAGGACTGGAGACAGTGTCCGTACTGACCTGGAGTGAGGTGGTTCCCCTTTCCTGTACAATAAATCAGCATAGTGGATAGTTGTCGCCTAGCTTGGGATGTATGCACCATTGACATGTTTACACTCGAAGGTCACCTGCGGTAGTAGTTGACCTCTAGGCATTCTAATTCCACGGGTGGATTTGTCTTGCTTTATAAGATTTGTGTAGTGTATCTCTGGCCCTGGAATGACGTGGGAGAGTGTTGCAGAGTGTGAATCCACACTGCGTTGATGTCACTTCCACTTCCCATGGTGTTTTGGTGAATTGTCGTCCATGACTTCAAGCTTGTGTTCGATTCCAAAACATACTTGGCTTTTTGTCAAATATGACAAACATATATAGAGAAAATCATAAAAATCAAAATGTACAGGTTACACAAAGAGGTTTGAAAACTGTATCTGAACTCTTTACATGAAGATTAGAAGTATTCTAAAAAAACAGTTAATTGAAATGCTCCATAAATACATTGCTACATATATATGATAGCACTTCTGATCATCAACCATAAGATAGTAAAGAAATGATACTACTAATAGCTTGTTTCACCACTTTTACTACAACAAGTGGTCCTTGGATACCTCGGAACATAAAGCCTGGCACCTCTCTCTACAAATGTTGAACATATCCAAGCCTTAAATACATGATCCTTTAGTTTACTCTCGTAGTATGTCGGGACCACATTCCATTTACATTTTTTAAAGGTGTAGAACACAAACTTGCAGGCTAAAAGTGGGATGAGGACTTGGCCTAACGGCTAGGCCGGTCGACCTCCAATCTGGGGAACTGGGTTCGAGTCTTGGCAATGACGCTGAACATCCTGTGATTCTGGGCAAATCACTTCACCTCCCGTGCCTAACAAAAACAAGCATTGGCATAGCCAATAGGTCTCGCCTTTGGGACCTTATAAGTGTTTAGCCATGCAACAGTTGATGTTATTGCACCAAGGATATTGTGCTGGATAACTAAACACTTATAAGGTCCCAAAGGCGAGACCTATTGTTTATTTGGCGACTTGTTTAACCGTGTCTCACATAAATGGCAACGGGGGAAATATCTGTATTCTGCAGGAGCGGGCTGCAAAGGGTATTTTAATGCATGTCTTTACCTTGTCAGGGAAGGGGGTCTCCTTCTGTGCCACATACTCAGAAGAACTGGTATACACCTAGGCAGAATATGTCATACGATTCGAGAACTGCTGAACAAACCATTTCTAAAGGAATTTGTCACTGTCTATGAATTTCTACAATATCAGGACATTTTGTGGGCAACTTTCGTTAAAACTGCACACTATGTGTAACAGGCATGCAAAATATCGATGTAATCAATCTTAAAAATAACTATTTCTTAAGTAGAGAAAAATAAAAACGGACTATTGTTCAAATATAACACCAGAAACTGCATTACTTTGTGGCGCGTGAATAATATGCAATCCTGTTACAAGACACAATGGTATTCATTTTATCAACCTCAGAAGGATGAAAGGCGGAGTCTAGTATGCCAGGAAGGAAACCTGTGACCAACAGGTTACGCACAGGGCTGGCTGCTACTCGTTTATCTTAAAGCACTCCTCCCACCCAACAAGGGCTCCAGTGAATGTAGCTTTTTAACTGTGCATTAAGTGCACAAATGAATAAAACCGAAATCAGCTCCGATTTATTGAAGTATACTAACAAGTCAGTAAATAACGCTAAACGTAATGCTAAAGCGAGTTCAAGTGTTCATAGGAAAGACATACATTCTGTGGCTGTTTGGAGCATGATGGCAAAATATTTGAAAATGTTTTGACATGTAGCGACGAGCTGGCTGTTTCAAAAAAGGCATTTTTACTGGGCAGCGCGGAAACAGCCGGTCAGCTGTTTTGCCGCTCCCTCACCCAAAAAACACAAACAGCCACATTGTTTGTAATTACCCAAATCACACCTCCATTGGCTGGCCTTAGTTATTTCACGCTCGAACAGCAATCTGATTGAGCACTCTTGTTAGGGTTTCATTCGTCATGGGTCCATGAGAAAGCGCGAGCGGCTGACATCGGTCTATTTGAATATGAATCTTCTGTGGAAAGGAGCAATAAAAGCGGGAGAAACAAAGACGCTTCTCAGGGGAATTTGCCACTGTCCGCTGACTCTTACTTCGCAGCATGCGAGAGGGGGTGCATCATCTACAGGGCAAAACAGGGGAGGCCCATACAAGCCTGCCAGGCTGCCTCAGAAATGGAAATAAGGAAAGAAAACGGGCAATACTTTGTTAGCACCGGGGTACTGCTTGAGGGTTGTCGCCTCAGGGTTACTCTGACTGTACCCGCAGGTTACTCTATGGTAGCTCGGATGCTAATCTTATAATTCCCAATGCCTTAACTCCTGCCCACAAAAGCCACACCCCCTCCCTCATTTCGGTTTGAGCTGTGCTGTGTGAGACAAAAACCGCCTTAGCTCTCCCGGAGTCAGCGATCAAAGTGCATTTAAAAACAAGCCAGCAGCACCCCAATAGACGGGGCTTCCCCGCATCAAACATAGAAGAAGGCAAAAGAAGGACGCTACAAGCAACTACTAAAGGGGTGGTTCCTTTTACGATAAGCATTCCTTTTAAAGAAACCGGCTGTCGTGCATTTCAAAGGAAGGTGCATGAATATGAAGAAAGGAAGGCGACCAGAGGAGCAGAGATCAACAAGTTGACAAGGGAGAGCGAGGGTGAGACAGGCAGTGGAGGAGCAAGCGCGTGCGGCCACGCTAATTGAAAACAGATGGCCCCTGCGCGCTGCTGCTCGCTCCCGCAAGTTGGATGCCAGCACAAGCACGAGTGTTTGAAAAGAGCTGACCAATTTCTAAAGGTCATCTCCTAGAGCACCGCATGCGCGCTGCACTAGGCTCGACCTAATGAATGTGTCCTCATGTAATGCAACTGGTGCTATGTAAAGCGCTCTGATACCCGATTCGGGTCAAGTTCACGCTATATAAAACTCTGTAAAATGGAGAAAAAAAATGTAAAATGTAAATGTGCGTAATCTGCCTTCTCTTTCACCCTCCTATTGTAAGGGGATCTGAGTATCGCAAAACAATTATAACAGATTTAGGAAACATTGCCAGGCATCACAGAAAAAGCATATTTTCTATTAGATTTTGTTCATTGCATATTTCCTCCGAAATATTTGCTGGCATACTATTATGTATGCAAATGGAGGGTAGCTGTTCCTTTAGAGAAAAGTGAAGGGCGTGGTTGAAAAGTGTTGTGATTGTGAAAATCTTCCTTATTGGAAGATAGTGCCCTCACACACCCAAGTGGGTGTCAGGCTTCATCATAGGGCTTTGCTCCTTGTGGGGACGGCTCTGCAATGCCCCATGGGCCCCGCAAGAGGTCTCTTTGGCAGAGATATTCTCTTTCAGCCGTAATGATGAGTGAGGGCATGTTGAGGTAGGGTAATGTATCTAGTGAAATGCACCTTAAAACTACCTAAGGGGTACCGTTAAGTTTTTAATCAGTGGTCCCCTTGGCAGGGCTAAAAACAAGAATGTGAAGGTTGTCAGTGGGATATTATGAACCGTGACAATCTCACAATGTGTGGTCATAAGGCCGACACGTTTCACGCCTGCGGTCCAGGAGGGATCCGTGGCATTTGTTCAGGACCGACTTAGTAAGATATCCCTAACCTACACCAAAGCGGGATATGTGACTTGGTTTTAAAAATGATGATCTCTAGAGATGACTAAGGTCCACTGTACCTACATGTAAAGTCCATAGCTAGATCTATATTTCCAACCTAAAAGAAATGCTATAGAAAAGAGAGTGCACATGTATACAATACATATGGCAAGTAGCTTCCAAAAATCCTCCTTGAGACATATAGGTATTTACTCCTAGTCATGTTTCCTTTGTTTTCAAATGCGCAAAAACATGCTAGGAGCGCAGTCGTAGCTCCTTTGTGACTAGTAAATAAAATACGCAGCAAATCAGGCGAGTGACTTAGTAGTGGTAACAGGCACTGTTATATCAAGACAAACAAACATGTAAACATTAGGCAACCATACACCCACATTGTATTGTATCCTAGCTAAGGGTAGGGATGTCTCTTACCCTGTTGTGAAGATTTCCCCAATCACAACACTATAATAATAATAATAATAATACCGACATTTGTAGAGCGCGAACAGCTACCTCCAACAGAGGTGTCCCGGCGCTAAAGACAATAGACGGCGCGCAGCCATGCCGCACATCACAAGAACTCTGAGAACAATTAAACTAGACTGAAAAGCCAAGTTTTTACAGCTTTCCTAAATAGTGGTTCTGACTCAATCAAACGCATGCGGTTAGGCAGGGAGTTCCATAGCTTAGACGCCCCCACTTTAAAAGGTCTGCCGCCAAGGCGGGCTTTCCTAACTCGCGGAGTACAAAGCAGATTTTGAGAGTTAGACCTCAAAGCGCGATTCTGTTTGTAGATGCATAACCGTTGTCTCAAATAACTGGGGCACTTCCCATGGAATGACCGGAATGCTAAGGTAAGGGCCTTGAACTCAATTATTTTTGCCACCGGCAGCCAGTGAAGCTCTTTAATATGCGGAGAGATGTGATCACGAAATGGAACACGTCTAATCAGTCTCGCAGCCGCATTCTGTACCATCTGTAGTTTTTAGGTCTCGCCTACGCAGCGCGCATGCGCTGCATAGAGGAGACCTTTAGCCATCGGTTCCCTTTTTTCCCCAAAAACGTGCACGCGTTCCATTGCCTTCAATGGCAACGCGTGCACGTGTGGCGATTGCCTTGCGGGAGCGAGCGGCAGCGCCATATGGCATCAATTATCGCCGCTGGCTCCCGCAAGGGAATCGGCAGGCCCCCCTCCTGCCGCGCGAGGCGCGCTTTTGCTTGTTTGATAAGGTATGCTGGCAAACCCAAGTATAGGCCGTTAACATAGTCCAGCCTAGATGTCACAGTGGCATGGACTATGACCCGGCGGTGATCCTCCGGCAGCAAATGTAGGAATTTCCGCAGGTGTCTCAGCTTACTGAAACAGGAGGCTGTCACTTGCTGTATCTGCACTGAAAAAGAGAGATCTGCCTCCCACTTTACTCCCAGATTTTTTACTGTGCCTGCTGGAGCGGGCGGGGAACCCATTTCCATTGGCCACCACAGATCCGCTGCCGGCGGCTGGATCTTGCCGAAGAACAACACCTCCGTTTTCTCAGCATTGAGTTTAAGTTTGTTGTTATTCATCCAAAGAGCGATGTCCTTCAGGCAGCTTTTAAAATTCTTAAAAGAATCCGCCGATTGATCTTTAAAAGAAAATACCAACTGTGTGTCGTCGGCGTATGATATCGCCTTCACGCCCCAGTTGGCTATTAGTGAGAACAATGAGGCCAACCACTCCCTTCAATCTTCTCTCTAGGAACAGCTACCCTCCGTTTGCATACATACTTAAGGATGGGAGCATGGGTGCTGGACATTTAATTGCTTCTAGTCCCCCTTCTTTTGATTGATTGGTATACTATTATCCTCAACATTTGAGAGAGAAATAAAAGCACAAAAAAAGGTTAACAAACGGGACCAACTAAACTTTAATCTCCGTTCTATTCATATTAGTTCCAGGGTCGTTGACTCTCAAACCTCGTTGAGGTGTCTCCAAATTGGTGCAACTACATTGTCTATTACTTTATTTACATAAGGGAACTAAACTGGTGTCACATTCATCAACACAGATTGAACATACTCCATGTTTAGTGTTGAATCGCAGTAGGACGTTTGACAACACTTGCACAGAAGTTGTCTTGGGCTTGAGAAGACGGGACCATGGTCATTTACTGTCAATTGGTATTCTATGATATCTATCTGATTTAACCCTAAACGTATGCTGTCGCCTCTTCTGCTTTTACCTATGACCGTCAGACAATGTATATTCAACATTTACCTCATCCCTTTTCGAAAGCATCTCTTCTAGATAATGTATACAAAACTTTAAAATATTACTATTTTGCTGTCTCCATTGTTCTGTTTATGTTAGAAGGGAAAGTGATTTTATCTTTAGCTCATCTGCATTTCCTTATTTGTCATTCTTTTTTAGCTTCTTTATTTAATTGGTGCCATTAAGGCTCTAAAGTTATTGTATACTTTCAGATCTGTAATATCAGCGTTCCCTTAAACCGCTGTGCAGCTTCTAAACCTCGAAAATCAAACTTTTATTTCCTTTGCCAAATCTACAAATGCTCAGTGCATTAGCCCACTGTACCAATTCAGCGACATCTCCAATTACATCCTAGGCAAAAACAACCTATCAGCCAAGTAACTGAGCTTAGAGTCGAGTGGGGTACGCTGGTTGGTGGTAGGAACCTAAGATGTAGTCTGGTGTCAATTTCGGTAAGTATTCTTGTCCTTTGATCTCGTGTGCCTTGTGCAATAGATTTTATTAATGGTTCCTCAAGAAACCTGTGAAGACCTTTCCTACCAGGATTTATATGGTCAAGTTTATTGTTGGAGAACCCAATACAAACAATGGTGCAACAATCAAGGAGTGCCCAAACATGGGTTTTGTTTAGCTCTACGCAATGTTTAGCATGTTGGAGCAAGGGGAGTTTCTCCAGCTAGTAGAGTTGGTGCTAGATGCTTTTGACAATGGTGATGATCTGTGGTGCAAATGAGGCATCTGCAAAGAAAATAATATATAGTTTTTTTCTTTCTTTGTGCTGATAGAATCCAATGCAAAAACAACAGTTGATGGACAGAATGCAGAACAATGTCATACATTCACCCCAGTACAGAGATCTGGGCCTAAATCCATCGTTTTTTGCTCACCATGCCATTCCAGTTTGAACCCAGCAATATGCAAATCAGTCTTGACCCTGTGCCTCATGGGAACAGTCCAGCCCGAACTGCCAAGCCAGGTGCTCCCTGGATTGGAAACAAGCATCCTAGGACCGGTTTCGGGGTTTCACCCCCTCTTAAGCCAGGATAGCTTGAATCCAGTGGCATGGAGAGAACGGGACCCACGTCTGGGCATACCCGTCCCACTCGGGGTGACAAATGCAAAAACAACAGTTGATGGACAGAATGCAGAACAATGTCATACATTCACCCCAGTACAGAGATCTGGGCCTAAATCCATCGTTTTTTGCTCACCATGCCATTCCAGTTTGAACCCAGCCATATGCAAATCAGTCTTGACCCTGTGCCTCATGGGAACAGTCCAGCCCGAACTGCCAAGCCAGGTCCTCCCTGGACTGGAAACAAGCATCCTAGGACCGGTTTCGGGGTTTCACCCCTCTTCAGCCAGGATAGCTTGATTCCAGTGGCATGGAGAGCACGGGACCCACGTCTGGGCATACCCGTCCCACTCGGGGTGACAAATGCAAAAACAACAGTTGATGGACAGAATGCAGAACAATGTCATACATTCACCCCAGTACAGAGATCTGGGCCTAAATCCATCGTTTTTTGCTCACCATGCCATTCCAGTTTGAACCCAGCCATATGCAAATCAGTCTTGACCCTGTGCCTCATGGGAACAGTCCAGCCCGAACTGCCAAGCCAGGTCCTCCCTGGACTGGAAACAAGCATCCTAGGACCGGTTTCGGGGTTTCACCCCTCTTCAGCCAGGATAGCTTGATTCCAGTGGCATGGAGAGCACGGGACCCACGTCTGGGCATACCCGTCCCACTTGGGGTGACAAATGCAAAAACAACAGTTGATGGACAGAATGCAGAACAATGTCATACATTCACCCCAGTACAGAGATCTGGGCCTAAATCCATCGTTTTTTTGCTCACCATGCCATTCCAGTTTGAACCCAGCCATATGCAAATCAGTCTTGACCCTGTGCCTCATGGGAACAGTCCAGCCCGAAGTGCCAAGACAGGTCCTCCCTGGACTGGAAACAAGCATCCTAGGACCGGTTTCGGGGTTTCACCCCTCTTCAGCCAGGATAGCTTGATTCCAGTGGCATGGAGAGCACGGGACCCACGTCTGGGCATACCCGTCCCACTCGGGGTGACAAATGCAAAAACAACAGTTGATGGACAGAATGCAGAACAATGTCATACATTCACCCCAGTACAGAGATCTGGGCCTAAATCCATCGTTTTTTGCTCACCATGCCATTCCAGTTTGAACCCAGCCATATGCAAATCAGTCTTGACCCTGTGCCTCATGGGAACAGTCCAGCCCGAACTGCCAAGCCAGGTCCTCCCTGGACTGGAAACAAGCATTCTAGGACCGGTTTCGGGGTTTCACCCCTCTTCAGCCAGGATAGCTTGATTCCAGTGGCATGGAGAGCACGGGACCCACGTCTGGGCATACCCGTCCCACTCGGGGTGACAAATGCAAAAACAACAGTTGATGGACAGAATGCAGAACAATGTCATACATTCACCCCAGTACAGAGATCTGGGCCTAAATCCATCGTTTTTTGCTCACCATGCCATTCCAGTTTGAACCCAGCCATATGCAAATCAGTCTTGATCCTGTGCCTCATGGGAACAGTCCAGCCCGAACTGCCAAGCCAGGTCCTCCCTGGACTGGAAACAAGCATCCTAGAACCGGTTTCGGGGTTTCACCCCTCTTCAGCCAGGATAGCTTGATTCCAGTGGCATGGAGAGCACGGGACCCACGTCTGGGCATACCCGTCCCACTCGGGGTGACAAATGCAAAAACAACAGTTGATGGACAGAATGCAGAACAATGTCATACATTCACCCCAGTACAGAGATCTGGGCCTAAATCCATCGTTTTTTGCTCACCATGCCATTCCAGTTTGAACCCAGCCATATGCAAATCAGTCTTGACCCTGTGCCTCATGGGAACAGTCCAGCCCGAACTGCCAAGCCAGGTCCTCCCTGGACTGGAAACAAGCATCCTAGGACCGGTTTCGGGGTTTCACCCTCTTCAGCCAGGATAGCTTGATTCCAGTGGCATGGAGAGCACGGGACCCACGTCTGGGCATACCCGTCCCACTCGGGTGACAAATGCAAAAACAACAGTTGATGGACAGAATGCAGAACAATGTCATACATTCACCCCAGTACAGAGATCTGGGCCTAAATCCATCGTTTTTTGCTCACCATGCCATTCCAGTTTGACTGGGGGTGAGTGTTTGATTTGCTCTAGCGCTCCGTCCATCATCCCCTTTGGTATCCCTTTGTTCGCCCTAAGTTGGCAGGGTATGCCCAGACGTGGGTCCCTTGCTCACTTTGCCACTGGATTCAAGCTAGCCTGGCTGATGATGGCTGAATAGCCAGAAACCGGTCCCAGGATGCTTGTTTCCGGTCCAGGGAAGATATGGCTTGGCAGTTCGGGCTGGACTGTTCCCATGAGGCACAGGGTCAGACTGATTTGCATATGGCCATGTCTGAACTGGGGTGGTGGAGTGAGCTAAAGAATGATGATGGATTAAACCCAGATCAGTTGACTGGGGGTGAGTGTTTGATTTGCTCAAGCGCTCCGTCCATCATCCCCTTTGGTATCGCTTTGTTCGCCCTAAGTTGGCAGGGTATGCCCAGACGTGGGTCCCTTGCTCACTTTGCCACTGGATTCAAGCTAGCCTGGCTGATGATGGCTGAATAGCCAGAAACCGGTCCCAGGATGCTTGTTTCCGGTCCAGGGAAGATATGGCTTGGCAGTTCGGGCTGGACTGTTCCCATGAGGCACAGGGTCAGACTGATTTGCATATGGCCATGTCTGAACTGGGGTGGTGGAGTGAGCTAAAGAATGATGATGGATTAAACCCAGATCAGTTGACTGGGGGTGAGTGTTTGATTTGCTCAAGCGCTCCGTCCTTCATCCCCTTTGGTATCGATAGAATCCAATAGCCACAGTCCAGTGAAATTCATTATTTCTAGTATTGTCACTTTCTGCACCAGGATCTTCATTTTGGATGAATTAATGCAAAGAATGTATTTTAATGTAATGGTATTCTTGGTCAAGGCATATGATCATGTTACTCTGGCTCCCCAGGTTATCTTCTGTAATGTGATTTTGGCCATTGCTGACACATTCATTTGTAAGCGAACATAGTACTGCCCTAATACCTGGACCATTGGCTGCATGTAGATATTGAACTGCTAGGGCAGAAGGGATGATGCTTGAGGTCCTACTTTGTCATCATACATGATGATTTTTCAACAGATCCAAAACGTATTTGGTAGTTTTGATTTGA
Organism: Calotriton arnoldi; assembly: GCA_963921515.1. Lineage (NCBI taxonomy): Eukaryota > Metazoa > Chordata > Amphibia > Caudata > Salamandridae > Calotriton > Calotriton arnoldi. Next base: position 3,385,283 of record CAWUFW010000780.1, read on the forward strand.
TGAGCGAGGAGGAGACTCATTCTAAAGTTATTTCTGATATGCCTAGGCATGGTGTTTGGGTTTGGCAAGAAAGTCAGAAATTTCTGGTTAGCATTCAGTTCCTTTTCTTATGATTCTGGCGGGTGCAGAAGGCTTCTTTGATTAATGGCTTGCATCCAAGATTGACTCTGGAAGAACAGAAAGTTTAGTCTTGGAAATGAGATGCAGCGTTGACGGTCAGGGGCAGTGGTGCTGTGGTACCATAGAGAACTTGAGGAAACCAAACTTGAAGCAAGGCAAACTGCACAGTTGGGATTGGTCTCAGGTGGAGGAACAGCATCTCTGGCAACCAAACGTTTCAGTAATTGTTCACCCTTTAGGCTTCTTGAGCTCTTCCTACATGCTACTGGTGGCATGGACACACCAACAGTTTTCTTTGTCTCTCGAGGGGCATGGTGAAAGTTGCATGAGTCCGACTCTTATTGTTGATGATTCTTGTGTCAGGCTGGGAAGCGAAATCAGTAGCAATACTCGTCTCTTCTACAGACTCCTCTTCCAGGAATTAGTCCTCAGGGTAGCTTTTGAAGCAGCTGGGCCTATGCTTCCTGAGCTGACAAAGACAGATTTTCAGCACGAAGAGCAGTCTCCCACCTTCAGGTTACATCAACTTGGCTGCGACCTTATGGAATGGCAACCAAGACTTCCACCCTGGCCTAATCCTTCCTCTGGGATGGTGAACCGCATGGTAAAAAAGTGAACTTGATAACTGCCTCTCTGTGCCAGTTTATATTCTCAAGTAGTTGAGTTGGTGGCAGGTGTAAATTCTGGGCTACTCGATAGACTCCAAATGCATCATGCTTCTGGTACATTTCAGTCCATGGTAGGAAACATATTTTAATGCTACAATATGTTATTGGCATTTGTATACCACACAATCTGCGATTTTTATAGCACTATGGTACTTTTGGTTCTGTGGGGAGGACTTTCCAAAGTCTTCAAGGGTTTTCAGAGCCGACCAGTCTGATTGAGCCTGAGAACCTGCGCTATCAGTAAACTGATTGGCATATTTTGGTTGTAGGGTGTTTGTTATGAGTTCTATCTTAATGCGTTGAATAAAAGTACTTGTCGCATTTCCTGCTGCAGAATGCTATTGCATGACTTTATGTGTGTGTGTGTGATGTATTGCATATGTGTACTAAGTTCTTTCTAAATTGTACTGTTAATTATTTATTTGGCAAGTGGTTAGTAGAGATGTGCTTTAGTGAGCACAGTGGTACCCAAATATATCACATATAGGCGTTGTGATGGATGTGTGTGTGTTATGATTAAGGTGTCCATCTGAGAGATTGTGTGTTTCCTGCCCAGAGTAGGTTTTGGAAAGTGGGAGTAAAGCTGGAGGACAACAAAGCATGGAACTAAGGTGAGGGAAATGCAGAGGTCAGTGACTACAAAAGGGAGGTTGGCGTTGGCGAAGAGAAAAAGGTTAGTGTTGAGAGAATAGAGGGTAAGTTGAGGCACCCATTGACATTCTGGAGAATAGGTGTATACAGGGAATGTTGGACTAGGGTAAGACTGCATTAGAAAACACGGGAAGATAGCGTATTAAAATTGTTGGGAAACAAGAGGATCATGAGCTGCCGGGAAGAATGTGGAGCAGCAGCTGCCTAGATAAGAGATCAGAACCTGCCTGGCAGAGAGGAAAGCAGGCATGACCTATGTAAAGGATGAACAGGACTTGGAGGGAAGAGAGGTGGCTGCAGATCCTCTTTCTCAGCCTATATCTGCTGCAGAGTTTTCGTTACCTCAGTATGTTTTTATTCTGGGGGTTTTGTAGGGTACTAAGTGTCATCTTGTTGTCACTTAAGAGCGGGTTCTGAACCTGGGGAAACTTGCAATGAACTGCAGAGGGATTTCTGATTGGGTTTGGCTTTGGTCCCTTAAATGGAGGATTTGAGGGTATGTAGGGACAAGATTTCCTCCCAGTCCAGTTTTCTAGGAGTGAAGGATATGTCTCTGTTGTCATATCTAAAATGCTTTGAGTGCATATAAGCTGATAATGCTGCCAGTATTAACAGCTTTATAAAATTCAATAATTGTTTACATTTAACAGGCAGACAAAAGCTATTTCACTCATTTGCTTCCAAATTCATCCATTGTGCCTGCTTTGGTGTGTGAAGTGGAAGCTGGGCTGGGCTGAGTTGGATTGAATTGGGATTGGCTAACCAATGCTGACCTGGACAACTGACCGTGACCAGAAAATGATTCAATGCATCCTCCGCTTCAGACCATTTGAAGCCTTTGAATGCCTACAAAAGCCAGTGTTCTCTAAGGAGGTGTGCTGAATGGCATTGATACCATCCTAACAGAGATCAACAGCAGTCTCATCCCCTTGTGAGTTCCAAGAGAAAAGTATGTGATCTGCTGAAAAGTTTAGCAACCTTCTGGAGACCTTAACGCAGAGGTTGCATTGGGAAGTCGGAGGCAGGAGTTCATCTTGTTTAGATTCTATTTGCATATGCCTCAATTCATTAAACCCCCCCTAAAATGTTAGGGAATTGAAATCAGCTTATGCCTATTGTTTGTTTCTGATTTTTGATGGTTTCTATTGGTTGAAGGCTATTGTGAGTGAGTGGGTATGAGATTGACCTATGTCTGTAGGGCGGGGAGTTCTTCAGGAGGGAATTAACATGTTCATAAAGCATTTGTGTGTCAGAGCTTGAATGAGTAAATACCAAGCCTGGGCAGAGTTCACGGAGTTCCGCTATGGGGAACTCCGCGAAGTGCAAAAAAACCTCCGCCGCGATACGCGGAGCTCCGCAAGCGGCGGAGTGCGTTAGATAAATGCCGTTCACGGTGATTTTCAGTGCCAGGTTCTTGTCTGCACTGTGCAAACATTGCGAACGGTACCATGTGCAGCGCAAGCGGGCGCTGCTTCCTTTCTGCCGCTCGAGTAGATTTTTACTCGAGCGGCAGCTTACTCAACGTGAACCGATGGTTTCTCAACGTGAGCAGTCGCGAGCATACGCGACCACTCGCAATGAGAAATCTGACCGCCCGCGTTGAGAAATCTCGCTGGGAGGTTGATTTCCCTTGTCGTGCTCGCCAACTTGATGTTGACGATCGCGAAGGAGGAAAAATCTTGCCGAGAGGTAGATTTTCCTCGCTCGCGCTCGCCAACTTGAAGTTGACAAACGCAAGCGAGGAAAAAAGCCCGCTCCGCGTAGGAACTCCGCCACCTCAGCGTAACGCGGAGTGCGGAAAACTCCGCAAACTTCGCGAGCGGAGTGGAGTTCACCACCCAGGCTTAGTAAATACACCTGTGAGGTGTCGCGGGGGACAGTTAAGTGAGGAACACAATCACTATGTGGACAAAGAGTAGAGGAACCACACAATTACACTTCCCTTTCTTTGCCCCTACACCATCCCACAATTACCACCACCTTTACCATTCCCCAAATCACCATTTTTATCTTTGAAGTGTTTCTTTGCAGGCTTGAAGGATATGCCGAGTTTGCTGTCTGTGACTCCATGGGGATGACTGTCATCCCAAACACTACTAGTGATGAGCATTTTTCCCAGATTCCTTAGGCCAATCAGGGAATGTTTCTGGGGCATCAGCAATTTCAAGTGCTGATTACAAAAAGCAGGGGATGGGAAAGCTTCACATCCCTTTTACTTAAGTGAGACCAGTGGCATTGGCGTTTGGCACTGTCTTTGTTAAAATGTTCTTTATTTCACTAAATTTATTTTGATTTATTTTGGAAATCTATCCATAAAATCTCACAACAAACGATATTATATACCAAAGATTCTCAAAAGTGTTGATATATAAAATCTAGCAATGGATTTAAAATACAGTTTCCTACAAGAAAAAAAGAAAATACATTGTAAAACTTGCATCTGCAAAGCACTGGTTGACAGGGTTTAAGCTTTGTCAATGCTCAGTTTGGTTTTTAATGGGTTTTACAATATGTTATTATTTGGGGAAGCTGCCGGGAAAAAGCTAAAATATTTTTTGTCTTAAAAAGCACACATTGCCATAGTAGTCCCTGGCACAGAAGGGATGTGATCTTTATGAAAGGGCAGAATATCCTTACTCACAGTGAAGTTAGCCAATGGCTGATGAAGTGAGCTGACCCATTGCCCAATGCTGGGCTAAACGATGGAACCACGCATGCCATTACCATGCATGTCTTTACAACACGTCCATTACCACGCATATGCCTTTACACCTCAAATTTTTACCACACATGCCTTTTCAAACGAACACGTAAGTGTTTTGCAGGAAAGTATAAAGCATTTATATATATATATCACTGATAAAAACGAAAGTTACAGGAATGTTATAGTTAGGCTCAGATTCCACTCATGCAAAACCATAGAAATTCAGCAGTTATAGTTACATGAGCTAACTATAACTTACGCCCCTGCAATGCACTGCTTATGACCTCACATATTACATCACTCATGACATGGTCAGTGACATCACTGATGACATGTCAAATGACATCACTGATAACATCATAGACACCCCCACATACAGCCTCTCATACACTCACTCAAAGGTTGACACTGCCACTCACACACCCTTTCTCAGTCTCATAAAGCCACTCATGCACCCACTCACTCGCTCATACAGCCACTCACACACACATTCATCAAGATCCTGTACCCAGGCTCCGAAAGCACTAATTAAATCAACTGGGAAGGTACTGTTCCTGTCAGAGGAGATAGAAAAGGAGACAAAAAAAGGTGAACAACTCTAGGAAGGGGAATCCTACGGACTATTTCTTGTTGTCTTCACACACCCCTAGGGATGTCATGCTTCATCAGTGGGCATTGTTCCTCATTGCTCCAGACCTGACTAAACTACACCCACAATTTCTGAAGCTACTTGGGCACATTACGCCCCCACAGTAGCCCCAACCATGTTTTGGTCTTTTAATCCTGCCAGGAAAACCATCGCATTAAAATACTTTTTGGGAATGTCCTAGACAGCTTTATCTTTTTTCCTCACTTCCATATACACAATCACCCCACACTTTTAGGATGCCCTCATACTTACACCCTTCATCATATGGCATAAACAACAAAAGATCTCCGTTTAAGCAACCGTTCGTGGGGCCCGTAGGGCATTGCAGAACCGGCCTGACAAAAAGCAAGGCCCATTGATGAAGTATGAACATCCCTGGGGGTGTGTGAGGGCAACAAAAAATAGTCCGTAGGATTCCCCGTCGTAGGTTCATCCACTTATTTTTGTCTCCTCTCCCAACTATAACGTCTATGTAACCTTTTGTTTTTTTCAGTGAATTTCTAAGGGTTTTTCAATTCTATTTCCTAATTATAATGTTCCAGTAACCTTTGTTTTTTTGGGGGAATTCTACGTTTTTAACATTTTATTTCTTACCTGTAACCTTTAAGAGTGGGTATGTTAGTGGCTGTATGGGCCTTTGAGTGGGTCTGTGAGTCATTTTGTGGGTGTGTGAGTGGCTGTATGGGTCTGTGAGTGGGTGTTTGAGTGCCTGTGTGGATCTTTGAGTGGATGTGTGAGTGTCTGAGTGGGTCTGTGAGTGGGTGCTTGAATGTCTCAGTGGGTCTGTGACTGGGTGTATGAGTGGGTCTGTGAGTCAGCACATGAATCTCTGAGTGGTTCTGTGAGGGTACATGAGTGTCTGAGAGGGTCTGTGAGTGCAGGGATGAGTCTCTGAGTTGGTGAGTGAGTGGGTGCGTGACTGTCTGAGTGGGTCTGTGAGAGACTGTGTGAGTCTCTGAGTGGGTCTGTGAGTGGGTGAGTGAGTGGGTCAGTAAGTGGGTACATAAGTCTCTGAGTGGATCTGTGAATGAGAACATGAGTGTCTGAGTGGGTCTGGGAGTGTGTGTGTGTGTGTGAGTCTCTCAGTGGATCTGTGAGTGGGTGCATGAGTGTTTTGAATGGATCTGTGAGTGGGTGCATGAGTGTCTGGGTCTGCCAATGGCTGCGTGGGTCTGTCAGTGGCTGGGTGAGTCTCTGAGTGGGTTTGTGAGTGGGTGCTTGAGTGTGTGAGTAGGTCTGTGAGTAGGTGCATGAATGTATGAGAGGGTCTGTGTGTGGGTGCGTGAGTGTATGAGTAGGTCTGTGAGTGTATGAGTAGGTCTGTGAGTGGATGCATGCTAAAAAAAGGAGGGGGGCACATGGTGAGCTCTGGGGACCACCATCTCCACGGGACATTATTTTATCAAGAGAGTGGGCCGCACGGATCCCCCTCCTGGGGCTTTACCATTTGGGGCTAAATGTACAAAATAAGCAGGGGGGCCACCTGGACCCCCGGGTCGTGGGGATCACCACTTCCCCAGGGCTTATTACAAAAATAATACAGAGAGGAGGGCCACGCGGCCCTCCTCCATGTGCCATGGGCCATGGACCCCATCCCCGGGTCCATGCCACATCTACCTGGGAGCCCCACCCAGGGCGTCCAGTGTGCTTTGCCCCCATCCCGGGACTTTACCATGCCCTGGGGACCTCCACCTCAGGACTAAATTTACAAAATAAGCATGGGGGCAGCGTGGAACCCACCTCCCCAGGGCCTATTACAAAAATACCACCTCTCCGGGGCTAAAATAAATTTTTTAAAAGGTTGGCCACACAGATCCCCAGGGTCCCGGGGACCACCACCTCCCCAGGGCCAAAGACATATTTGAAACTGGGAGGGGGGCTGCACGGCCCCCGTCCCCAGGCCAATTTTGGCCCCAAGCACCCCATCTACTGGGGCACGGCCAGGTCTACCTGAGTGCCCTGGCTCCACCTAGGGCACCCAGTGTGCTATGATGGGGACCGTGGGGGAGTTTGAATGCCCCCACGGTCCCTGCCGGCTCCCCACCTCCTGCGGGAGCCAGCATTGCTCCCGCACACAGGGAGCTTCTAAATATGCAGCTCCCTGTGTGCGGGAGCAATCTTTCATCTGTTTCCCTGCCTGCTTGACAGCAGGCAGGGAAACGGACGAAAACTCTACTCCCAGCAAGCGGGAGCGGTTTGACAGCTCCCGCTTGCTGTCAAGCAGGATTTGATACTGTTGTGCCAACATAAGGGGCAGAAGACCCACCCTGAATATTCTGCTGAGCTCAAACCGGTCATCCCTGCCCATTCAGGTTGACTTGTGAATCAAAGTCTATAGTGCAGCTCATGTAAGGAATTTCACACCTCATTACAGATAGGAAGGGTTTGCATACTGCGGCTAATTAGCATATTGTGGCTCAGGGAAGTCAACCTAACTTTTCTGAAAGTTATATTTCTTAACTGGTGAAAAAAAAAATCAGACTTTACCAATGAATTGGATTTTAAAACAGTCATGAAAAGTTCTTGAACTTTTTCTGTAGCTGTTTCCAAATGGATAATGCAGAAGTGGTGATTTAATCTGCTTTATCAGTACTTCGGATAAAGACAGTTAAACCCGGTAATGTGAAAATAGCTTTTAGTGATGTATTCACTGTAGGTACATGCTAGCATTAATTTAGGCATGTATCACTTCTGGGCACTAAGCACCCTACCTTATGGCAAAAAGGTAATTTAGGTGTGACTTATTCAGTGCTTAGAAGTGGGGTTTTAGGCCATAAAAGAGTTTATTTGTATAGGTTAACATGAGAATTTGCAGGATGCAGAGGGACAGGCGTCAGTGGAGGCCTGTGTCATGTTTCAGGGTCACAAGGTGGATGGTACAATATAGTACTTCGGTCAACATGTGACATTTCATATTGGGTGCCATAGGTGTAGTTGTTATGCCATATTCAGTGGCTTATAGTAAAACTGAATATGCCAAATGGGTTTTAACCCATATTCAACTTTATTTTAGGGGCAGAGACATACACTGGGCACTGGATAGCAGTATCTCAGTGTTTGAGTTCAAAATTACCAGCAGGTGAGTCCAAAAAAGCATGAAAAACTGGGAATGACCACCCTACTAGGGGCCGTTTGTGATACACACAGAATCCCCTTATTCCATGCGGTTTCACCACATACCTTTACCACCTTCTTAGTGCATTGGGCAGGTGTTGCAGTCGGTGGGTTGGAATTTTCGGAGGAAAGGGAAAGTTTATTTTTAGCTGGGGAAAGCACAGTATAATACTGCAGCCAAAGTGGTATGCACTTTTTTCCCCTTATAAATCGTATCAGGTCCTTCCACACCCAATAAATCTGGGTGGGGAAAAACCTACCACCACTTATGGGTCCAAGCATGCGTTTATTTCTTTCCACTTGACTTGTAATCAGGCCCATAGTAAAATATTCCAGTGCCCACAAGCTTTCTCTCTGTCTTTGCCTCTAGCTGCCTCAATGCACCAATCCTTTGCTCAAGTGACTACAGCCACAGCAGTCCTCTGCAAGTACTTGTAGTCCCATAGGTGTCCCAAGCATCCAGCTATGCATTTCAGAGCCCCAAACTGCCACAGTATTTCTCCAAGGGCCACCACTATGCCTTTCCCTTTGGGACCCCAAGCCTCTATTGTCCTCTCCATGTGCATTTAGATTATTTGCCTCCACAGACTGATTCAAGTACAACAGTCCTTGGGCCCCAGTCAAACTGCCACATACAAGAGCCATCAAATATTTGGCACTAATTGTTCCCTCTCCATGTACCACCTTCACAGCAGTACCTCTCAGTGCCCTCCAGTAATCTTTCCATCAGAGATCCATAATGCATCACAGCCAGCCACAAGTGCACAGGGCTGGACTGTGAACCGAAACCGGCCCAGGCAAAGAGCTCGGCCGGCCAGCTGGAGGGGGGTGTGGAGGCTAGTGGAAAGCTTTGTGCTCCTTTTCGCTTTTGTTGCTGGGCCCCGGTAACAAAAACGGCCCCCAGGGGTCTAAAATCGGCCCACACCCTGGCGCCCCACCGGGGAAACGCCCGGTGCCCGCTACGACCAGTCCGGTCCTGAAAGTGCATACGTGACTGCCACAGCTCCAACTGCCTCCCCCGTTACTTTCAGGACTGTACCTACAGCTTGAATAATCATTTCAAAGCACCCCCAGTTGCTTTACCCCAAACCTGGTTGCCTCCTCTAATAGACCTCGGTAGCCACCTTCCTCAGAGCCGTAGATGTTTCTTCTTCATTCCCCATATGGCACCTCTTAGTGCCCTATTACTCCACTCCTGGTGTGTCACAGAGGCCTGCTCCTGTGGTTACAGCTAGCCCTGTTTGCTTTTATGTGCCTTGAACCCCAATGGCTGTTCCTAAGAAACCCAAGCGCTGCGCATCCAGCTCCAGCTGTCTCCTTTATGTGCCTCCAAGTGCTCTGTTCTACGAGTTGTGTTCACCAGACTGTTCCTCTGTTTCCCTCGGTGGACTCTAATGTACCAATTCCATTTGTGCTCCTAGTTTAATGGCACCTTCCAAAAACTACCAAACACTGTATCTAGCCTAATTGTTCCTTCATTTTCAATAAGGTGCTATTCTTTTAACCCCCTTCAAGACTCACCAGGAGCTATGCCCTTCTATGCCACTTGCTCATTCTGAGTGACACCAAGCACACTTATCCCTCTGTGCCCCAGAGTCACCTTTCTTATGTCCTTATCTGCACTTCTTGGTGTCCTCGTCCTATCCCTCCCTGACTAACCCCCAGTGACCAACCAACAGCCCCAATTACCCATCTATTGTGCTGCATACCCCAGTTGCCACATTAGGCAATGCGCATTTTACATGTGTCTCAGGCACCAAATTCTTATGTTCCTCCTCTCCTTTCTCCCTCCACGTGCAGCCAGGATACTGTTCCCCTGTCATAATTTCCTTCTGTAAGTGTCTCAAGGCACCCCATTCCCTTCGTCCCCTCTTTGTCTAGATGCCCATTTTCTGTGCCTCCTGTCCAAATCCAGCTGGATTCCCCCACACTCCTCCACCCCTGTGCTGCAGAGGCTCTATCTCTTTGGCCTCATCCTAATTGCTTTTTGTAAGTGCCATAGTCTCCCACTACCTCTGTGCTCCAGATGCAACAGCATCCATCTCACCAGTGCATCAAATTCAGTCTCACTCCATTCCCAAATGCACACTCAGCATGGGACTACCACTGATGGTTTTCTCTGAGCGCCCTGTTCATTTCAGCTTCTGGTGATCCCACCTCAGTCAGCTAAACTCCAGTTCTCTTCTGTATGTGCTTTCTGGCAGCACATTTCTCTACACCTGTGTTGCACATCTTCTTGTCCCCATCCCCACTTACCTGTAGATGGGTAATGCCCAGGGGGCAGAGGCCGACCCTGGTGCCTCGGAAATAACTGGACACAAAGGCAGTGGTTGTGGCGTGGCGGGAAGACCCTGAGCGGTCTCTCGTCGCTTATTTATCCCCTCGGGACGAGCCCTCCGCGAGGGGTGCGTGCGGTGGCAACAAAGTAGTGGAGAGCCCAGATGGCTCTCTACATCCCGCCTTTTCTTTAGCCACTAGCAATCACATTAATGGCATGCTCAAGGTGAAACGCACACAAAGTCCTTAAGCCGCTGGCTAGTTGCAGGGTTCGGCCGGAAACCATACCTCTGGGTCCGGGAGCTGGAACTGGTCCCTGCTTCTGCCGGACTGCACGTCGTCGGTGCTTTCTGGGTGTCCTGATGGGAAGTGTCTTGGGCTTGCGTGGCCGTGCCAACCTGTGTCTCTTCAGGGCCTCCACTGGGAGTTGGTGAGGGTGGCAGGCTGCCACTTGGGGTGTTCTCAGCTTCCTCCAGTTCGATGGGCCCGTCCTGATTCGAGCGAGGTCCGTGCACTTTCTTAAACCAGGATACGATCCGGGTGACCACCCGCTGGCCTTTTTGCGCTGAGACCATAGTCCCCTGGACTCAAGACTCTTCACACCTCGGGCTCATACGGGGTCCTGAACTTTCAGCCGTGGTGTCTGTCCTTGACTACCACGTAGTCACCTACACCTAGTGAGGGTATCTTGGCACCTCTGGTGAGACTTGCCTTGTGGTTGGTCTTTTCTCTCCGGGCTTGTACCGCTGTGCTGTCTCTCTCCGGGGGACTCCAGGTGGGATTGGTCGGGGTGCTGTCTTGTGGAGCTCGTCTGAAGAGCAGGTGAGATGGTGCACAGCGGGTGGTGCTGTGGGGGGGTCTGCCAGTATGCATCGAAGAACTGGTGTAGAGGCCTTTCTGCGTCTTCTCCCCGTTCCACCGCAATGCGCATCACCTGGTTGAGTGTCCTCATGGAGCGCTCGACTTCTCCATTTGCTTGCGGCCACTGTGGGATGATCTTCCGGTGTTGAATGGCTTTCCTTTCCAGGTATTCCTGAAACTCTCTCCCTTGGAAAGGGGGTCCATTGTTGAACCTGATCTTCTCGGGGAAGACCAGCAACGCAAAAGTTTTCTCGAGGACAGCATGGACCTCGGCGAACGCTGTGGACGCGATCACTTCTACAACACGGAATTTTGAGTGGGAGTCCATAAGTACTAGCGTGCTGCGGCCGTCGGGGAAACTGCTGAAGTCAATGCTAACTCTCAACCAGGGTGTTTCACTGGGTTCTTCGGTGATAACCGGGGCTGGGGCAGGGTCACCGCCTGTTATTGTACATGAATGGCAGTTCCGGATTTTCTCCTCCACCATGGCGTCCATGCCAGGGAACCACACTTTGCAGCGCAGGCGTGCTTTAGTTTTAGCAATTCCTTGGTGACCGACGTGTGCCAGCCCCACGATCCGGTCTTGTAGTTGCTTCGAGACCACGATGACATGGCCTCGCAGCACAACGCCGCGGTCCCCTTCGCTGAGTTCACTCCGGACCCTCCATAGCTGTTGCCTCGCCTGATGATCTTCTGCGTTAAGCGCGTGGGCCCCATCTAGGAAGTGTGTCCATCCTTTGGCGAGCAGAGCTTCCTTGACTTTCATCAGGGTCTCATCCCTTGTGGTGGCCAGACCAATTTCCTCTAGCGTCACTGCCTTGGGGCATGCTTCCTGGGTGACCATCCTGATGAGTGCCTCTGTGCGTTCTTCGGCGTGTGGGAGCTGCAGATGCGTCGTGTCCAGGTGCCTTGAGAGATAATCGGCCGAGTTGTGAGCCCCAGGGCGGAATACAACCTCGAACTTGTAGGCTTATAGTAGAACTGCCCACCGTTCTATTCTGGGGGGTGCCAGCCTTGACGTTCCCGCGAACAGAGGGATTAATGGCTTGTGGTACGCCACTACTCGAAACTCGTGCCTGTAGAGGTACAGGTGTAAATTCTGGCACACCCACTTGATGGCCAGTGCCTCACTCTCGATCTGGGCGTATCTGGTTTCTGTGTCCGACAAGGCATGGCTGGCATACGCAACAGGCGCCCAAGTGTCGCTGCTGCACTCTTGGAGGAGAACGGCTCCAAGGCCTACGGGGCTTGCGCCCACAACCAACTCAGTGCGCCTTCCTGGATGGAAGTAGGCCATGACTGTCTTGTCCATGAGGGCAGTTTTGATGGCCTGGAATGCAGCGTTAACCTCGGTGGTCCATGCCCAGGGAGTTCCGTTGCGCGTGAGGGCTCACAGTGGTTCAGATAGGGAGGCCAGGTTTGGTATGAACCTGCCACAGTACGTGGCCATCCCCAAGAAAGTGCAGACTTCCGTAGGTGTGGTGGGGGTCTGGGCCAGCCGGATGGTGGTAGCTTTCTTGGGGTCCACTCACGGCCCCTCTCTCGCGAAGACGTATCCAAAGAAATAGATGGACTCTTGGTAGAAGAAACACTTTGCCCTGTGGAGGGTGAGGCCGCTGTCTGCCAAGTGCTGGAGCGTGGCTCGCAGATGCGTGTGGTGTTCTTCCAGTGTGTTTGAAAACACCAGGATGTCATCACTGAGGTTGATGACGCCTTGTAGGCCGGACAGTGTCTCCCTGATGGCATTCTGGAAGACCTCAGCAGCCGATGACACCCCGAAGCTCAGCCTCTTGTATCTCCTGAGGCCCACGTGGGTGGAGAACATGGTGAGGTTTCAGCTCTCCTGCTCGAGCACCAGCTGATGATACCTGGCATTCAGGTCTAGCTTCGAGAACCACATGGCCACATTGAGGTACGCCACAATGTCGTCCATCGTGGGTGTCAGGTGTCGCTCCCTGTTGACGGCCTTGTTTGGGAGGCGCATATCCAAGCACAGCTGGATAGCCCCAGGCTGTTTGGGCTTTGGTGCAATAACCAAAGGTGATACCCACGTGGTGAGGCCGGACACCCGTTCAATTACGTTCAGGTCTTCAAGCTTCTTCAGTTCCGCTTCTACCTGTGGTCGTAAGTGGAACGGCACTTTCCTGTGTCTCAGGGCTGTTGGTCTGATGGATGAGTCGATATGCAGTTTGGACTGCTTGCCTTTGAGTTTGCCCAGGCCCTCGAACAGTTTTGGGAACTCCAGCATGATGGCCTCAGCGTGGGAGCGGGTGCGCAGTCAAAATATCATTTTTTTATATCGACCTACAATAATATTGAGTTTTTAATATCGTAGGGACAGAATATCGATGTCAAGAATATCGGTGACCAGAATATCGACCTTAAGGTAAGTAATATCGTTTTTTTTTATTTCGAAGTAAGTAATATCGAAGTAAGTAATATCGTTAGCAAAAATATCGTTGTTAATAATATCGATATTTATATTAGTGTTATGTATTTTAGTATGTATTTTATATGTATGTTTAACATTTTTTGTAATGTATTTATATTATTTTTAAATATATGTATTAAATGTTTAGAAATTAGTAATTTTTTTTAAGTAAATTTTGCGTTTTAGTATCAGAGCGGGTTGTGGGTTTATAGGGGAATAGGGTGGGAAGTAATGTAATTATAACTAATTAATTAATATGTTTTTATTTATTGTTATTGATTATTAATTAATTGTTAATTAATAGGTAAAAAAATTTTTATTGATTAATTTATCATTATATTTATAATTTTTTATTTATTTATTGTTCTTGTTAATTAATTTATTGTTAATTAGATATTAATTGGTAATTAATTTTTAATAATTGATTAATTGATAATTAAATTAATTATGTTAATTTTTATGTGTAGCGGGTTGTGGGTTTATAGGGAATAGGGTGGGAAGTAATTTAATTAATATTAATTAATTAATATTTATTTATTTATTGTTATTGATAATTAATTTATTGTTAATTAATTATTAATTGGTAATTAATTTTTATTAATTGATTAATGTATAATTATATTACTTATAATAATATTTTTATTTTATTTATTGTTATTGTTAATTAATTTATTGTTAATTTATTATTAATTGGTAATTAATTTTTATTAATTGATTAATTGATCATTACATTAATTGTGTTCTTTTTTATGTGTTTATGGGGGAATAGGGTAGGAAGTAATTTAATGTTATTTAAGTAAATATTAATTTAATTTTATTGGTATTTATTATTAATTTTTTTAGTTAATTAATTATTAATATGTTATTTATTTTACAAAAATTATTTAATTAATAAGTATGTTAATTTAACCCCTACGCTATCCAACACTTTCCCTCCTGTTGCACTGACTGGAGTGGGAATAGTAATTTTTACCCCTACGCTATCCAACACTTTCCCTACTGTTGCACTCACTGGAGTGGCAATAGTAATTTTAACCCCTACGCTATCCAACACTTTCCCTACTGTTGCACTCACTGGAGTGGGAATAGTAATTTTTACCCTTACGCTATCCAACACTTTCCCTACTGTTGCACTCCCTGGAGTGGGAATAGTAATTTTTACCCCCACGCTATCCAACACTTTCCCTTCTGTTGCACTCACTGGAGTGGGAATAGTAATTTTAACCCCTACGCTATCCAACACTTTCCCTACTGTTGCACTCACTGGAGTGGGAATAGTAATTTTTAACCCCTACGCTATCCAACACTTTCCCTACTGTTGCACTCACTGGGGTGGGAATAGTAATTTTTACCCCTACGCTATCCAATACTTTCCCTACTGTTGCACTCCCTGGAGTGGGAATAGTAATTTTAACCCCTACGCTATCCAACACTTTCCCTACTGTTGCACTCACTGGAGTGGGAATAGTAATTTTAACCCCTACGCTATCCAACACTTTCCCTACTGTTGCACTCACTGGGGTGGGAATAGTAATTTTTACCCCTACGCTATCCAACATTTTCCCTACTGTTACATTGTTTGGAGTTGGAATAGTAATTTTATTACCTCCGCTATCTAATATTTTTTGTATGATTTTAGTTAATGTAGTATATAATTAATTTTTAAAAGATTAAAAATAATTTTAATTTTTTAATTTGTTATATATATATTTAATTTTTATTTATATTATTGTTTTATGTGTATAGATGTATTTGTAATTTATATGATATTTTTTTAATTATAAGTTATTAAAATAATTATTAAAAATTATTAGTAAGTATATATATTATATAGTATATGTACATGTTTAATTTATTTTTATATTACATATATATTACTTATAATTTTTAAACATTTAAAAATATTTTTAACTGTTTATTTTAATTATATGTATTATTTACTTTATTTTACATTATTTTTTTACTTAAATAAAAAACCATATTTTTAACAACGATATTTTTGACATTGATATTTTTTTTCGATATTTTTGTACTTACCATAATGTAGATAGGATGTCGATATTCTTGCGTTGCTATTTCTGTAGGTCGATATTCTGACCTTCGATATTTTGTCAGTGATTCGTGGGAGCCGTGTACCTGGTTCGCAAAGAAGACGAGGCCTAGGTCTTCTGGCATGTGGCAGCTGAGGAGAGTTCCTTTCTTCCCTTCTGTGACGTGGAACTTCGCCCGTGTCGTCTGCCGATCGCTGGTGACCTCTACTTCAATTGCTCCTCTTAAGGGGAGCAGGCGTGTCCCACCATAAGTATAGATTCTTGCTTTTGTCGGAGCGAGTGGGGGTCGTTGACAGTCTCTCATATTGGTCTGAGTCCATGACGCTCACGGAAGCCCCTGTGTCAATTAGCGCTTGCGCGGTGGGCCCGGCCACTTTGACGGTGACCATGGGGGGA
Source organism: Calotriton arnoldi (assembly GCA_963921515.1). Classification (NCBI taxonomy): domain Eukaryota; kingdom Metazoa; phylum Chordata; class Amphibia; order Caudata; family Salamandridae; genus Calotriton; species Calotriton arnoldi. The sequence continues at coordinate 3,401,205 of CAWUFW010000780.1, forward strand.
GGCCGCCTTTGCTTGTCGGAACGGCTCACAAATGATATGATGAACACGTCGTCATCGTCGTCTTCTAAGTCGAACCGGCGCATTTATACTGTGTTCTCTTCCTGGGCGTTATGGTCGCCGATCGACAGCTGACGGATATTTGATGTGACTCCGCATGGCTTGGTGAAGGTTGGCCGGGACCTGCCACTCCTATATACCTTTGCAAAGTGATTTTGCTTCCTGCACCGGGAACAGACTTTCCCTTTTGCAAAACAAGGGCCGGTTGGGGGGTGTTCGAATCTGCAGTTCCCGCAGGCTCCCCCAGTCTGGGCTTTGGTGGTGTTGCACGTCGGGTTCTGGCGCCTGTAGACAGCTTGAACCCTCTCTTCCATAACCTGGACATTCCGGGGGGCATACGATGCAGTGGCACCTCTGTTAAGGGCGGCTTCCATTTTGCCCGCTCTGGCGTCTGACAGCTCGTGAGACCGGGCGAGAACGAGGATGTCGTCCAGTGACATTCCAGGTTGTCGGAGACTCAAGCTCCTGAGTACCACTGATCGGCACCCCTGAATGATCTGGGCCCTTATCTCCTCTCTTTGGTCTGCGAACGTGCATGTGCTTGCCAGCCGCCTTAGCCATGCATAAAACATGCCCACTGATTTAGTGTCGGACTGCTTCGCCTGCTGTAGCTTGAATCACTCCAAATCCGGGTTGAGCTGGGGGTCGAAGTGTCGGTTTAGTGCTGCGACGGCAGCCTCGTAGTCATCATCGTTACCTGTGTGTGGGAGTGTCTCAAATTTGGTCATAGAGTTCTCTGCCCCCATAGTATATTAGCAGCGACCTCTTCACCGCCCCATCTGTCTCCCTCGTGCCCCTGAAGTAATGGTTGAGGCGTCCTGAGCAGGCTTTCCAGTGTGGGGCTGCTGTCACGGGGTCGGCAATTTCACTGAAAGGAGGTAGCAGGGTTACCGCGGCGTGGCTGTGGACATGAGGTGGTGCTGCGGCGCCTGCTTGAGGGTCAGCAGCGCCTACTTGTGGGCCAGCTGCGCCTGCTTGGGGTTACGTGCTCATGGTTGCGTGACCTGCTGTGGGTAGCCAGCTTCCTGAAGGTGTGCCTCTGTTGTGCCTCTTGTGGGGTCAGTGTACCGGCTTAGTTGTATTCTCCCCTTGTAAAAAGTCTTTTTTTGTGTTTTTTCTTTGGATGATGGACAGTTTTAAGTTGTCTGTTCTTCAGTGGGGGTTTGTTTCCCCTCTTTGTTCACAGGTGTGTGCCTGTATAGCTGCAGCTCCCTCTCCCACCGTGTCCATGTGACACGTGGGGCCCCAGCGCGCTCACCTCAGGTGCTGATGGGTGGAGGCAGGCGCTCCCGCACCTGTCGCTGCAGGCCTCATCCGACCGGCATGCACGCGCCAGGAGACTGTGAGCAGGGCCTCCCACTTCAGGACGGAGGCGGTCTCCTGCGCTCGTCACAAAGCTTAGGCCTGTCAGGGACGCACAGGCAGCTGCAGCAGGGACACTCCGAACCACGTGGATGGCAGCGGAGGGGCACTCTCACAGCAGGATCTGTGGAGCCCGGGAGGCGGCAGCCGATCAGGCGCTCTGCCGCACAGCATGCCGGGGACAGCTCGATGATCCTTCGCAGCTCGATGCAGGTCAGCCGGCGAGGCGCGGGTTCGGCACCGACCTCATTGCCAATGTAGATGGGTGATGCCCAGGAGGCAGAGGCCTCCCCAGGTGCTCCAGAAATAACTGGACACCCAGGCAGTTGTTGTGGTGTGGCGGGAAGAGCCTGAGCGGTCTCTCGCCATCTATTTATCCCCTTGTCCTAAATGCTTCATGTGCTTACTGTGCAGTTTGGAGGCCCAGGCTTGTGGTAAGAGCCCCCTATGCATGTCTGAAGGCTTTCCTCGGCTTGTACAAAAGAATACGGCCGGCTTAGGGCCAAGTCCTGTACATAAAGCCCATGGAGCAAGCAAGCAAGAAAAAGAATTATGAAAAGTAGGCACCTGTATGGGCCCTAGAGTTTAAGTGTAGGGCTGTTGAAGCAAACGTCAGTACTCTGCATTTGTGGTAAGTCTCCAAATAGATAGATTGAAAAAGTACAGAAAATCAATCAAGGGTTTACCATGGCAGCTTCCAGGAGACGAGCTCCTCGAGGCAAAGCACTGCATACATTTATAACAAATGTTGGAAGCTTGTAGAGAAGACTAACTTGGTTATAAGGTTCAATACACTGAGGCAGGTGTTGTAATGAGATTATACGGAACAGTGAAACATTGGAACTTAGAGGAGGTGTCCTTCATTTGTATCTAAACTTGAAACTCGGCTTCTTATCATTTTATTCACAGCAGCAGTATTTTTAAAATTTCGCATCTCAGGTGCCAACAGAAGCCTTGTTATGCTGGGAGGTGAGGGCTTCTAGCTAATACAATAGCAAGGGGTAGGGTGAGACCGCCCCTTGAGTTAACATACTTTTCTTTTCAAAGGGCATACCTGTTCAGGAGTTGGCGCAGGGCATAGAAACTGATCAGGCCCTGAAGCCAACCCTTCTTGGACATGTCTGAAGGCTGTGTGCAGTGAAGGTTGGCTGCGCAGAAGGTTAAGTACAGATGCAAAAACAACAATTGATGGACAGAATGCAGAACAATGTCGTACATTCACCCCAGTACAGAAATCTGGGCCTAAATCCATCGTTTTTTTGCTCACCATGCCATTTCAGTTTGGACCCAGCCATATGCAAATCAGTCTTGACCCTGCGCCCAATGGGACCAGTCCAGCCCGAACTGCCAGGCCAGGTCCTCCCTGGACTGGAAACAAGCATCCTAGGACCGGTTTCGGGCTTTCAGCCCTCATCAGCCAGGATAGCTTGACTCCAGTGGCATGGAGAGCACGGGACCCACGTCTGGGCATACCCGTCCCACTCGGGGTGACAAATGCAAAAACAACAATTGATGGACAGAATGCAGAACAATGTCGTACATTCACCCCAGTACAGAGATCTGGGCCTAAATCCATCGTTTTTTGCTCACCATACCATTCCAGTTTGGACCCAGCCATATGCAAATCAGTCTTGACCCTGCGCCCAATGGGAACAGTCCAGCCCGAACTGCCAGGCCAGGTCCTCCTGGACTGGAAACAAGCATCCTAGGACCGGTTTCAGGCTTTCAGCCCTCATCAGCCAGGATAGCTTGACTCCAGTGGCATGGAGAGCACGGGACCCACGTCTGGGCATACCCGTCCCACTCGGGGTGACAAATGCAAAAACAACAATTGATGGATAGAATGCAGAACAATGTCGTACATTCACCCCAGTACAGAGATCTGGGCCTAAATCCATCGTTTTTTTGCTCACCATACCATTCCAGTTTGGACCCAGCAATATGCAAATCAGTCTTGACCCTTCGCCCAATGGGAACAGTCCAGCCCGAACTGCCAGGCCAGGTCCTCCCTGGACTGGAAACAAGCATCCTAGGACCGGTTTCGGGCTTTCAGCCCTCATCAGCCAGGATAGCTTGACTCCAGTGGCATGGAGAGCACGGGACCCACGTCTGGGCATACCCGTCCCACTCGGGGTGACAAATGCAAGTACATTCACCCCAGTACAGAGATCTGGGCCTAAATCCATCGTTTTTTTGCTCACCATGCCATTCCAGTTTGGACCCAGCCATATGCAAATCAGTCTTGACCCTGCGCCCAATGGGAACAGTCCAGCCCGAACTGCCAGGCCAGGTCCTCCCTGGACTGGAAACAAGCATCCTAGGACCGGTTTCAGGCTTTCAGCCCTCATCAGCCAGGATAGCTTGACTCCAGTGGCATGGAGAGCACGGGACCCACGTCTGGGCATACCCGTCCCACTCGGGGTGACAAATGCAAAAACAACAATTGATGGATAGAATGCAGAACAATGTCGTACATTCACCCCAGTACAGAGATCTGGGCCTAAATCCATCGTTTTTGCTCACCATGCCATTCCAGTTTGGACCCAGCCATATGAAAATCAGTCTTGACCCTGCGCCCAATGGGAACAGTCCAGCCCGAACTGCCAGACCAGGTCCTCCCTGGACTGGAAACAAGCATCCTAGGACCGGCTTCGGGCTTTCAGCCCTCATCAGCCAGGATAGCTTGACTCCAGTGGCATGGAGAGCACGGGACCCACGTCTGGGCATACCCGTCCCACTCGGGGTGACAAATGCAAAAACAACAATTGATGGATAGAATGCAGAACAATGTCGTACATTCACCCCAGTACAGAGATCTGGGCCTAAATCAATCGTTTTTTTGCTCACCATGCCATTCCAGTTTGGGCCCAGCCATATGCAAATCAGTCTTGACCCTGCGCCCAATGGGAACAGTCCAGCCTGAACTGCCAGGCCATGTCCTCCCTGGTGGTGGAGTGAGCTAAAGAATGATGATGGATTAAACCCAGATCAGTTGACTGGGGGTGAGTGTTTGATTTGCTCTAGCGCTCCGTCCATCATCCCCTTTGGTATCGCTTTGTTCGCCCTAAGTTGGCAGGGTATGCCCAGACGTGGGTCCCTTGCTCACTTTGCCACTGGATTCAAGATAGCCTGGCTGATGAGGGTATTGAACCCAAAACCGGTCCCAGGATGCTTGTTTCCGGTCCAGGGAAGACATGGCTTGGCAGTTCGGGCTCGACTGTTCCCATGAGGCACAGGGTCAGACTGATTTGCATATGGCCATGTCTGAACTGGGGTGGTGGAGTGAGCTAAAGAATGATGATGGATTAAACCCAGATCAGTTGACTGGGGGTGAGTGTTTGATTTGCTCTAGCGCTCCGTCCATCATCCCCTTTGGTATCGCTTTGTTCGCCCTAAGTTGGCAGGGTATGCCCAGACGTGGGTCCCTTGCTCACTTTGCCACTGGATTCAAGATAGCCTGGCTGATGAGGGTTATGAACCCGAAACCGGTCCCAGGATGCTTGTTTCCGGTCCAGGGAAGACATGGCTTGGCAGTTCGGGCTGGACTGTTCCCATGAGGCACAGGGTCAGACTGATTTGCATATGGCCATGTCTGAACTGGGGTGGTGGAGTGAGCTAAAGAATGATGATGGATTAAACCCAGATCAGTTGACTGGGGGTGAGTGTTTGATTTGCTCTAGCGCTCCGTCCATCATCCCCTTTGGTATTGCTTTGTTCGCCCTAAGTTGGCAGGGTATGCCCAGACGTGGGTCCCTTGCTCACTTTGCCACTGGATTCAAGATAGCCTGGCTGATGAGGGTTATGAACCCGAAACCGGTCCCAGGATGCTTGTTTCCGGTCCAGGGAAGACATGGCTTGGCAGTTCGGGCTGGACTGTTCCCATGAGGCACAGGGTCAGACTGATTTGCATATGGCCATGTCTGAACTGGGGTGGTGGAGTGAGCTAAAGAATGATGATGGATTAAACCCAGATCAGTTGACTGGGGGTGAGTGTTTGATTTGCTCTAGCGCTCCGTCCATCATCCCCTTTGGTATTGCTTTGTTCGCCCTAAGTTGGCAGGGTATGCCCAGACGTGGGTCCCTTGCTCACTTTGCCACTGGATTCAAGATAGCCTGGCTGATGAGGGTTATGAACTCGAAACCGGTCCCAGGATGCTTGTTTCCGGTCCAGGGAAGACATGGTTTGGCAGTTCGGGCTCGACTGTTCCCATGAGGCACAGGGTCAGACTGATTTGCATATGGCCATGTCTGAACTGGGGTGGTGGAGTGAGCTAAAGAATGATGATGGATTAAACCCAGATCAGTTGACTGGGGGTGAGTGTTTGATTTGCTCTAGCGCTCCGTCCATCATCCCCTTTGGTATCGCTTTGTTCGCCCTAAGTTGGCAGGGTATGCCCAGACGTGGGTCCCTTGCTCACTTTGCCACTGGATTCAAGATAGCCTGGCTGATGAGGGTTATGAACCCGAAACCGGTCCCAGGATGCTTGTTTCCGGTCCAGGGAAGACATGGCTTGGCAGTTCGGGCTGGACTGTTACATGAGGCACAGGGTCAAACTGATTTGCATATGGCCATGTCTGAACTGGGGTGGTGGAGTGAGCTAAAGAATGATGATGGATTAAACCCAGATCAGTTGACTGGGGGTGAGTGTTTGATTTGCTCTAGCGCTCCGTCCATCATCCCCTTTGGTATCGCGAAGGTTAAGTACAGGGCATTGGCAAAGGCAAGATCCTGTGTCCAATATCCACCATGCCTGTCTAAATGGGTGATGGCTCGGATTGAGCAAAACGACACATTGTGAAATTATCCAAGAATGATTGCATTAAAATATTACAGTTTTACTACCTACACCATGCGTTCTTAAGTTCAAGCTCCCTTAGCAGACTGTACACCGCAGCTTCTGATACATGCCGGAGACGCGATCCGAATATGCTGACTCCTAGCACATGGTTTGGACCTGTTTAAGACTAAAATCGTTTTGAAAGGAAGTAAGCGACTTGCTCTTCTCTGCAATGGGCAGACCCTGGTCTGTGATTTCTTAGACCTAGTCATAATCCAAGCAAGCAAATCCGAGCTGTGCAAGTCTGAGATTTGTCTATTTGGAAACATGACTAGGCCTAAGAAATCCCATGCGTAGTGTAGACTTATCGGCCTAGCCTTAGTGATCACTAAGCAAAAAGTTAGAATTTCATCAAAAACTGACACAAACCAGACCATTGCAAGGTGGCTGTCTGATATAATTCAACGGGTGGAGTCTGAGTGCAAAGTGCATTGGGTGGAGAACATGCAGTGGAACCGTGGCTCTTGTCTAGGTGGCACTCCTGCTCAAAATGTCCAAGAATAATAATAGACCATCTTAGTTTTGTCAATGGGTCGCAGAGTGGGGCAGAGAATTGGCTCCTCCTCTGGCATTATAGAAAGGTCCTCTCTATGAATGGAAGAGTTTCAAGGAATATAATTGGATGGATGTGTGATAAGACTCTACATGTTGTGCCTGCCTCTGTATAGTGTTTCAGGCTTTTATCTCACAGTAGTGAGGTTCCAACAGCATCTACTCCATGTCTGCTTGCCCTTCCTTCTTTTCTCTTTTGTACCCTAGGGTACTGGTAACCTTTACCTATACCATCTAGTAGATTGTGCGTTGTTGGTCAAACTGCGAGCTGTTACTCGAATCATTATTTGCTTAGCACCAATGCATGACTAGCCTAGACCCAATGTTATTTTTCCATTTGTTACTTGCTCCTAATCTATTGGCTTGTCTACCTCTTTTATGTTAAAATCTCAGTGAATATATCTAAATATAATAGTGGAGGGCCTTGCATGGTTGAGGGGAGGCTTCACAAAGAGTTGGAGGCAGGGCCCGGCTGCAGGTCAGGTGGAAGACCACAGACATTGGCACACTAGGCCATTCCCTGCTCTTCATTCAGTCCACTGCCTATGACCGTACACATGATGGTGCAGATGGTTTTGTTGTTGAAGAAATGCTCTTTAGATTGCACACTCAACCATAATTATTTGGAAAGTTGGTTGAGAAGATTTGGGACTCATCTAATTAAAAATAAAAATCATCTACGTTTGCTCTTCGGAAAGTGAGCCCAATCTCCCCCTCGGCATCCTATGCCCTTCTGTTGTATGGGCAAATATTCTTCGATCTCTAGTGTATGGGCTGGAGACACTTCCTGAAGATAAATTGCTTGATCGTGCACAGCGATTAATTCATAGACCCCTTTTTGATTTACCTCTGTCTACTCTCCAGGTGTAAATACGCCTGAAATTTGAAGTTATGAGACAGGCATTGGCCTGTGAGGTCCATTTTGATAAACTTTAGAGTTCGGCTACTTGTATGCATTTAATTAAAGCCTGCAGTCTGGGAGAAGATTCATTTGGGGAAGGATGGCCGTCAGAATCCCTGGTCTTCAGATGTATCATCCTCATTGAGCAATGTAGCGCTGGGTGAAGCGTGGACCAGAGCATGGACCAGCCTAACTCCACATCCACATCTCCAAGAAGAACTAAAGCTAAAGACGAGGAGAAACCTCATTGCGTCTATTTCATAGATGTAATAGATTTCACTGAATTAGGACATTTTACTTTTCAGACTGGATGCTGCTTGAGTCTTAAATCTGTTCCACGGCTTAGGAGTGCCTTTATAAACATTATTACTACATGTCATAGGGGAATTAATGCACACACAATTCCTCCAATTTTATTTACTAGAGTTTACAAAATATTGCAGGAAAATAGCAATTGAATGTGATCTTGCAGCGTAAATGTTGCCTTTGGAAGGAATTTATCATGGCCTTGGTGGTTCGTGGTGCAAAGTGGATCATTAAGCAGTGCAGTAGTAAGTAGCAGGGGGTAATAATGCATGTCTTATAGAGAGACAAAGCAGCTGTTATTGGACACTGTGGGAATAACAACATTTCATCCATGCCTTTGCAGTTGATCTGTGTGGTGAGAAAAAGCATTTTGGGTGATGCCGGTTGCTTCAAAGATGTTACATATGCGCACATTTATTCAATGGAGGGAGAGAAAAGCAAATTTGTCGTGTGATGGACGCCTACGAGCTGACCAGGATGCACTGCGTAGTTCGAATTGCTGCTTGGCAGTCATTTGAATCAACATGGATGAGCTTGGGATGTAGATGTCAGGAGTTGAAGTAACATGAACGTTCTTACAACGAGGTGCGGCAGCTCTATGCTGGTGGTTATAGTGCAGCAATGCACCAAGCTAGTAATCTTGTCGAGAATCATGCTGATGCTCCTGCCATTGAGCTGAAAGCTTGAGACCGGGACCATAGGAGACCGATTTAGGTGACCAAGTGCATTGATCATCTGCCAGTGGGGAGAGGCAAAGTAAGACAAAACATAGTGACTGCTAATTATCTACAGTCTGGTACAGATGCTTACCTGTCCAGAGTAGTGCGGCGGGCTGGTGAAGGGAATACTGAAAGGAGATTAAGGAATGTTTAGTTGTCATCATTGAACTTTGTTCAGATTTGATTCTTGTGAAGGTATCTAGACAAGGGAGAGAGTTCCCTATTCTGTATGCGTACATTGAATGAAGACATTTGTTTTCAGCTTTTTAAGACGAGTTTCCTGACAGACAGCTTCTACAGTTTTGCAACGAATCACCCTGTATCTGGAGCTGTGGGGGCTCCACCTTGTCTCTTGAAAGAAACCAGCACAATGGCAGAAGATAACCGGACTGCATTTTCAAAGGAAAACTCACGGCGAGAAACGTTCAACAATGCAGTATGGTGTGGAAGGTCACTTTATAGCTGCAGCTAGAGGTATGGATTCTAATCTAGTATTAGGGAAGGTTTCTATTGATTTGAACCAGTTTATTATGAAGCAGAAGCGAACGGGAAAACACTCAAGGTCATATCTATAGTTGAGTGTGCACTGGAATTCACGCGTGACTGTCGTCGAAGACAAAGGGGCCGATTCCGATCTCGGCCGGTAGGGCTCCGAATCGGACTCGGCATTACCGGATCCGATTCGGAGCCCTGTTTCCCAACCGAGTCGGACGTGCGTCCGGGCGAGCGAGTACGATGCGAGCGTACGCGAAATCGCCGGGCCGACTCGTTCGCGGGACCCAACCGCTCCGACCGACTTCGCACGGGACACGACTCGCACCGCGCAATGGAGACGTTCCCGGCCGGGTAAGTACGATGCGCGCCGCGAGCAGTCCGACCGACTCGCGCCGTCCGGCTCGAAAGAGCAGTCGGAGCCGCACTTTGGGGGTCCGTGTCGGACCCCCTGTACGCCTAGCCGTGCGAAGTCGCACACAGGGGGACCCATGGGTCCCCCTACCTATGCATGCACGGCGCGACCCGCTTCGACGCGTACCCGCTGTAGGGGCGCCCTTGTTCGCCTCGCACCCATTGAGTCAATGGGAGCCCGCGTACGCGCGTAGTACGACCGGCTCCCATTGACTTCAATGGGAGTCTGACCGAATAGAGTCCGATAGCATGCGAACGCATCGTACTCGTTCGGTCGGACTGCTAGGGTCTGATTCGGTCGGAAATCTCTCCGGGTCCGGCTCGGTCGGAGAGATTTCCGGCCTGAATCGGAATCGGCCCCAAAGTGTTTTGAGAGGGTGAATGAACCAATGTCTGCAGCCATGCAGCTTTAAGGGTATTTTCCAACTTGCACAGCTGCCGTATGAATTAGTTTCATCTGCATCTGTCTTACAGAGGTTATGGGCTAAGGGTTAAGATTACATGGTGTTTGTTGAAAATGACTCCTGTAGCACTGCCCTGCGTATAAATGCCTTTGTGAATTGGACCCATAAATTAATGTTTTGGTGGCTTCCTTTTTAACGATCACTCTTTGGCACACATGAAAAACCTTTTCATACTTGTCTTTATTTCAGAGTATAGGGCCCATTTACAAAGGCATTTATTAGCATGCGAGAAGTTTGAATACAGAAGTACTGCTTCATTTATTTATAACTGTCTTTGCCTTTGTGAATTGGCCCCACTTTTTGGCACAACCCAAGAATCCCTTTACAAGTTCCTGGAGTCTGAATGGACATGTTATGGAGAACAGGATCAACACTTTATAAATAGAAATGTAAAGTTATGAAGAGTTAAATATACTCGCTGGGCTTCAAGGTTTCCAATGAAGGGCGGAGTCCAAAATCTGGCCTGGTTCAAGCTACTGTAGATGCAACAGCATTCAAAATAATTTATGTTCATGGGTTTGGTAGTGTATTATGTAAAGCTGGTGAGACATTTCATGCATTAATTGAGCCACTCCCATAGTTTATTAGAACATTGGAATGTTGAGCGCTCCATTGAAGACAATGGAGTGCTCCATGCTTCTAATGGCCGGTAGAAGCCTGGAGCAGCAACATTTCAATGTTTGTTCACAGCTTTTGCTGTGAACAAAGGCCTACAGAGCCCGAGGGGATTTCAACCCCCTCGGGCTCCGTGAGGCCTTTGTTTTACAAATTAGAACATTCTGCACTCTAGGGGTGGAATGTTCTACTAGCCTTAGAGCCCTCCTTAGAAGGCTCTAACGGCAAATTAAAGGCCTGCTCCCTTGCTAAAGGCCCGAGCCAAAGGTGAGGGCCTTTAACGCTGGAGCGGACCTTTAATGGCCGGTAGAGCATCCTACGTCGGGCTCTAAGGCTGAATTAGTACATTGGAATGTTGAGAGCTCCATTGAAAACAATGTTGTGCTCCAGGCTTGTAATGGCTGGTAGAAGTCAGAAGCTCCAACATTCCAAAGTTGTCGTTCACAGTTGTGAACAAAGGCTGCTTTTTTGTTAGAACATTCTGACATCTAGTGGCGGAATGTTCTAATAGCCTTATAGCCCTCCGTAGCCTGGCGATACCAGCATTAAAGTCCCGCTCCCTTACACTGGAGCGGGCCTTTAATGGCTGGTATAGCACGCTACGGTGAGCTATAAGGCTGTACTGGAAAAGGGCAGGTATTCCTGTGTTAGGGGAAAAAACAGCATTACGGGTTCGTCGCATGAAAGAGGTAAGCGAGAATGCACCTATTTTTAAACCATTCCATGTAGGGAAACGGATGATTTTTGCAGTGGATCCAAGCTCCTGTGAACTAGTTAGATGGAGAGTAAGCTCTAGCATTCACTTTCTATGCAGAGTGTAATGCAGGATGATGATACTTTCTGATCTGTGAAGTGGGAGTAGCCTGTGTTTGGGAAACTGCCTGAGGACAAACCTTCAGAGAGTTGTGCATCCCTTGACATCTGACCATACATATACCTTTACTGCATGCTTTGAAACCGAGCGGTTTACAAGCTTGCTTGCCTGTCAAATTTCAAGTGTATTAATCTACGTTTGGAATATAAGATTGATGACATTCAAGCTGGGGTAGAGAACATGGATACCTTTATTTCGAGTGAGTGGTGGTTGGATGCATTGGAAGGCGTTGTGGTGCTATGGCATGTTCACAAGTGTATAGAAGAGGGTTGAGTCTACGACAGGAAGGTGGAAATAGGTTTGCAAGTTTTTCATAATGTCAAAGTAAAGCTATAGATAGACTTGGATCTGCTGAGAGCAGAGAGACCTCATTGGATGATGAGTGCCATTTCGGTAAAATAAAAAAGGTAGATATATGCATCTAGTGAGTCTACTGCAGAGATCTGTGTGCAAACATAAGGTCACAGGCTCAACCCAGTGGCATTAGTGATGGTCCTTAGTATGAATGGCATTGCTTCAAATCTCTCACCAGAAAATGACAGGAAAAACCTATTTACGAGACATTGCCATAGTAGCAAAAGAGAGTATAGTGATTGGAATAAATGCTGCTACGTTTTAACATGTTTCCGCCTAAGGTAATTTATAACACATTTTCGAATTATTAATTACACACTGATTTTTTCTAGCTTGTTTTTACTATCTAAGCACCTTTCCTCGCCTTGTTCACGATGATTAATTGAAAAACGCACATTTGCCTAATCTGTTTCACAGCTGGGGCTCGTTTATTAAGGCGGACCTATTTGTTGTGACACATTTAACACCATGGATTGTTTTCACACGTGCTCTCATTCACTCCTCAAATAAATTAATGGAATCGTAAATAGCAGTCTGGCAGGGGCATTGTGATGCCCACGTCCTCTGCTGTCACGTGCTCTCAGTACCCACCTGTTTTCTCTCACATCACACAAATCTCTCATCCCTTCAATATACGGAGCTAAGGGATTTGGATCAGTCACCTGAAATGATTGAACGTAATTGTTAAAAGCAAACCAAATTATTTTGCCTAAGGGCTGGTAAATTCACTCAGCAGCCTGCACATGTTGGTTAGCAAACAAAGAAAACAAGCTTAAAGGGGCAATTGAGGATTTGGTGACCTTGTGCATGCTTTTGCGGTTTGCCAATGCTTCAGGAATTTTGAAGGAGAACTCTTTTTGCCTTAGCTCAATTTTTATTTGCGTGTATAACATGGCCACCATTCCATGAGAATTTTAAATGTATTTTTATCCAATACCCTGTTTGTGGCGCGTTTATTTAACAACATCCGTGTATCCACCAGGACGACCTCTGCTGCCCTCCTGTTTAGGAATGAGATGAAGACACAACTCTTTAAAGAACACTGCATCCCAACTAAGTGAAAGTACACCTCCGCACTCAGCCCATCTCCTGTTCGCCTTTGATCCTGTGCAGTAGTCCACTGTCTTTCGGCTAGGTTCGTGTTATACAAGTACCTTGTACATACATACATACATGCACGCTTTCCAGAAATTGGTTGAAGGAGACGCCTCCACACACCTTCATGAGTGGCTACATGAGATCTTCCACAATTAAATGACTGAGTTAATATTTAGTCAAGAAAGACAGTCGTCTACGGATTTCGGTGTTAAGTGAAAACCATTGGCTGCCTTATTGCAAGACTAATTTATAGCTCTTTTTGCTTTTCTTTCTGAATAGATTCTTCATTTTATTAAAAGGCCATGCATTTATTTATTGAGTCTTCTGTTTTTCGTCTAGTCTTTCTTTGATATATTTCTTCTTCTTTGTTTCGCGTATCCATTATACTTATATGCCCGTTTGCTTGCACTTATGTATTTTTGTTATGCCACCAAAAATAAAATACCATATTGTAGCCTTTGTCATGCCAGCTCTAAGCTTGCATGTCAAGAAAGGGCAGAAACTACAGATATTGGCTGAATCTTCCTCTTTCTAAGTGAAACTATATAACCGAAATGTATATTTGATGGTGTTCCACATTTGTACTCTTTAAGACATATAATGCTACAGTTTACTGCTAAACTGCACTAATTAACAAAGCCATAAATATCCAGTTTTAGGCATGAGACCATTCAACAGTTTTACATTTCTTTAAATAGAAAACAATGAGTATTGACATAGTCCAGAGTTCAGGATTATGGTTGAGCGATGAGAATGAAGTATATGTTAGAAATTGGGTCTCTAGTTGGCAGAGATGTGTGCCCTGTCCAAGTAGGCACCCACAATCCTAGTCAGAGTAAGTGCAGTACACACTAGGTTTATCTGTGCTCAACCTGTGGTAGCTTGGCTCAGAGCAATCAGGCTAAACTAAAGAGACATGTGTAAAGTATTTGTGCACACACACAGTAACACAGTGAAAACACCACAAAAGTACTCCAGACCAGTTTAGAAAAATAGCCAATATTTATCCGAGCAAAACAAGACCAAAACACCAAACATCCATCATACACAAGTCAAGATATGAATTTTCAAAGATTAAATCAAAATGCAGTGCTTAGAAGTCTATAGCTCCAACTAGGCTATCTGGTCGTGCTTGACCAGGACTAATCCAAAAGTTCAGTCCGATCTTGATGGAGCGCAGTCTTCGAAGCGTCAGAAACCAAACACAATGCGTCACGCAGAGGAGATGAGGCGTCACGAATGCAGGTGAAGCGTCAGTTCCTTAAGGCGGTGTAGGGTCGTTGAAGCTGTACCGCTTCGGGTCGATGCATTATGCAGAGGAGATGATGCATCGGGTGCTTGTGCGAGACCTCAGTTCCTGAATGTGATGCGGTGTCCATGATGCATCGATGTCGAGAGCATGGAGCGTTGATTACTTGGTGTCGAAGTCAAACCGCTGGACCAAAGGTGATGTGTCGATCAAGATTCACGCAGGGCGGGGGATGCGTCAGAGTCGGAATGGTGCACCACAGACATCGGTGGTGCATTGTCAAGACTCACGCTTCGGCGTTTCTCTGGAGGCTTGGTGGCAAAGTCGGGCTGCATTGAAGTCAAGGCCGTTGCGTCGTGCACTTGGCAAGTGGTTTCCACAGCTTCGGTGCTGACAGTGGCGATGCGTCAATTTCACAGGGATGCACCAGTTCCGAACTGACACTTTGGGTCAATGCGTCAATGTCTTGGTTGCAGCACCAAATCCACCTCCAAGGGCCCAGGACTGGGTTTGGCACCACTTGGCAGGTTAAAACTCACAGAAGAGGAGCCCAGGTGCTGGTAGCAATATGCAGGTGAAGTCTTTGATATCCCTGAGGCTTCAGAAACAGAAGGCAGGCTCAGTCAAGTCCTTGGAGAAGCTTTAGAAAGCAGAATGCAGAGAGCAAAGTCCAGTCATCTCACTCCTCAGACAAGAAGCAGCAGGCCAACACAGCAAAGCAAGCGGCAAAGTGGCAGTCCCTCCTGGCAGCCCAACAGCTCTTCTTCCTGGCAGAATGCCCTCAGTCTAGAAGTGTTCTGAGTATTTGGTGTTAGAGGTCCAGTGCTAATACTCATTTTAGCCTTTGAAGTAGGAAGACTTCAAACAAAGGTCTTTGTAGTGCAGAAGACCCTGCCCTTCCTGGCCGTGGCTTCAGACACACTACAGAGGGGTATGCAGTATGGGAACAAGCACAACCCTATTCAGGTGCAAGTGTCAGCGCCTCTCACCACTTTAGCTCAGGAATGCTGGTGATGGGCCATCAGGATATGTAGGGCACACCTAAGTTTCATTTATGTGTGACTGTCTATAGTGAATTCACAAAGCCAACTGTCACCCTGATCCAGACGTGTATTCTAGGCACAGACAGAGGCACAGAATGGTTAAAATAAGAAAATGCCAACTTTCTTAAAAGTGCCATTTTCAGACCTGCAATTTAAAAAGCAACTTCACTAAAAGATGTGTTTTTAAATTGTGAGTCCAGAGACACCAAACTCCAATTTTCTATCTGCTCCCAATTGCCAGATACACTTATAAAGTGTTACAAGGCATCTCCAATGATAACCTATGGGAGAGATAAGCCTTGCTGTGGTGAAAAAGGAATTTAGCAGTTTTTCACTACCAGGATATGTAAAACTCACAAGTACATGTCCTACTTTTTAAATACACTGGACCCTGCCCAGGGGGCTGCCTAGGGCCTACCTTAAGGGTGCCTTACATGTAATTAAAGGGACGGTGTGGGCCTGGCAAGTGGGTGAGCTTGCCAGGTCGACATGGCAGTTTAGAATTGCACACACAGGCTCTTCAGTGGCAGGTCTGAGACAGGTTTGAAGGGCTAATGAGAGGGGGACCCAATCAGTGCTGCAGTCCCACTAGTAGTATTTGATTTATAGGCCCTGGGTACACATAGTGCACTGTACTAGGGACTTATTAGTAATCAAATATGCCAATCATATGAAACCAAATGCCATAACATTTTAGACACAGAGCACATGCACTTTAGCACTGGTCAGAAGTGGTAAAGTGACCAGAGTCCTAAAACCAGCAAAAATTATGTCAAAAACAGAGGAAGAAGGCAAAAAGCTTGGGGATAAGCCTGCAAAAAGGGCCATTTCCAACAGTATACCACAGGGGGATAACGTGGCGCAAACATTTTTTTCTTAGACCATATATTACATTAGTATAGAAGAATAGCTCTTGGAGGATGTGAAATCCACACATGGGTAGCAAGGAAAGGCACGTCCTTTAAATAGGCTGAATGGAGGAGGAGTCAGGATATAAAGTATTTTCTTCATCCTCTGGCATCTAAGTTGTAATGGTTTTATCTTGAAAGTTTACCATATGCGTCCCTGTAATACATTTCTACATATAAGTGACTGAGAGATCCTATACCACTTCACTAAATATAGTCAATCCCACCGATTAAAAATAAATTGTATGGGTCATTCATTTCCACTGCTCGTTTATGATGAAGAGGTTGCTGGACAAGGAATACCATAAACCAATTGCCTACTTTCAAAATGAGTGTGAATTGTGTACAACCCATGTTGGGTAAGTGAAATAATAAAAAGATAAAGATATCCTGCCTTTATTATATTTAATCTATGCAGGACCTAGGGTTTCCACAAACACTATACTTTGAAAGTGTGGTAGAAAAACACACCCATGAGACCTTGACAGGAATTTCCTATTGGACTATCTCACACTCTCCTTGAACGCTGAAACATGCGTCTGTGAGTTTACTGAAAGCTCACTGCAACTAGTTGCCAAGTGCTCCTAAATTTTGGATATCAAGTCACCCGACTCGAATAAGCAAACTGCTACTCTAGTTTAGTTGAAGACATAAGGCATTTGGTTGTACCATCTTATACTGAGCCTAAGCGGCAGGCTGGATCCCCCTAAAAGGCCTGATCTCAGGTCACAGCTTCCAATGTTTTAACAGTTCTAAATTACACCTTCTTAATCTCTCTCTCTTCTGCTACACACAACATGGAGCCTGTCAACTTCCAGCTACATTCACACTGGCTTAGCTTTCTGGCCAATGATCTCTGCTGGCAATGCATATAGATCCTGGGCAGGAGTTGTCATCCAATCACATAGTAACTACGCACTTAGCTTAAGTCACAACTCCATGTAAAAGAACAAGCAGCATGGACATACTTGTAATGGTAAAAATGCTGGTCAAGTAAATTGAATCTTGCACTACTCTCAAGATGCATGTTCTGTCATATATGATAGCGACCATGCTAAACTAGAAGAGTGCTAAACTGGGATATGAGTAGCGCGTTATAATATGATGTTATGATTTGCCATATTGTACTGTGAAATATTTTTACTATCAAAGGGGTATAATGTGCTGTGGTATATTGTAACACGGTAATATAAGTCGCAGTGCGACATAGTCATGATGTATTATGATGCTGAATGCTATAATGTGCTACAAATGTCATCCTGTAGAGAGTACAGCGCTGTCAAAATATAACCTCAAAATGCAATTTAAATAAAGCCAGGAATGTTTACAAAACATTAGTCTTGTAGAAATTGGATGCAGACAACAGAGAGAATTGAAGAAACAAAAGAGACCAACGATGTGCTTAAAAAAGTAACCTGTTCAGAGTTGAAATTCAACGATATCTAGTAAACATAACATTATCTAGATTAGACATATCTGATTGCTCTGGATCAGGCACATTTATCGTATTCCCTGAAATCAAGAACGCCATTGGCAAACTGTGATTCTGTAAAACAGACGGTCCAGATTGTCTGGACAATTCAGCTTCTTAGCTCACAGAAAACAATATGATAAAATGTTTAAAAACATTCCATAAAATGGAGTATTTCTTGCCTTTGATATCAAGCACATTTATACATTTTAAATGTTTTTTTTATTTAATTAATCTCTAAAATATTTTTATAATTTCTAACAAACTTCATGTCTTCTTTAGGACAAAAGTGTCATTAGCTGATCAGTGTGGCTTCATTTTAGATTGTAATGTCCACAAATTTGCATGAGGTATCAGTGCTCATTGACTTAGCTATTAAAACTAAACTAACAAACCATTTGCTGCGATGTTTCTAGACGTGATCTTGCAGTAAATATGGTACACTTTGTCACCACTTCTGTTACTGACATGGGATGGCAGCAATTCCCAACGAAGAGTGGGTTGCTTGGACGCGAACACGCTGAGCCCGGCGGCGACTAAGTGTTGCTCCCTATATTAGTCTCGTGCCTGCGGTCTGCTGGTAGGACTACACCTGGTGGCCGCATGGTCTGGTGCACTTCTAAGGTGGAAGGAGGTCCCCGTGCCCTGATGAATTTGCCAGAAAGGGATTTGGCAATGATACATGTCGGCCGTTCTACTTAAAATGGTCTAAACCATGGTATTGTTTTTAGTCATGAGTGCTGGCACTACAAATTAAAGACGTATGCAGAGTGCTTTTACGCAACTCATTTTTAACTTACTTGTGCTTGTTAGGAAGCAGTTCTCCTCCTTTTATGGGGATTCATAGGTAGTTTTTTTAGATGTACACCATAAACTAAGAGTAGTTTTTAGGTTACACTCATATAAGTTATTTCCACACATGTTTTGGGTGTTGGTTCCATTCCCTAATACAGGAAAGTGCCGATGATGAAAGAGTGAGCAATTTGGTGAGAACCTGCCAATCGCTCTCTGGTGGTTGCTTAAGAAAGGCACTTCCTATACTCACAAATTTTTTCCCTCATTTATGCGCCTGACCTGTGTTTTAATGTTCCTAAAAATCCACATAGTGAGTGGGTTCATAGGTACATACTAGAACCTCCCTCGCTTGAAATTGAGCAGTTTGAGACCCAAGACCCAAGACTTGACATGTGGTGTGCGACAAGGGCTTTTTCGTATGTTTCTGATGTTGAGTGGAGGGCGCCCTTAATGCCTCTTTTATCCCTCTAGTGTTCCTTTTTGTTGAACAGAACATCACTACAAAGCACACAAACTGGAACAGAGATACCAGGTGAGAGTGTCATGTGTCTTTTAGTTACAATAAAAGAAATTCTCATACACCCCATGTCATAGCTTCCAGGAAGAACCAGATTTTCTGCTAGACACTTCATGGAAGTAAATTGAAACCAATTCAATTGATTCCTTTATCCTTATTACTCGGTTAACACACAGTGACCTGTCTCTATTTGTGCAATATAAAGGGCTTATCTTGTACTAATTGACTTTAGCCATCATATAATATTTGTCATGTTGTGATAACCAAATATCATGTACTGCACACCCAGTAGCAGAGACACTTTAGACTGCAATGCACAGCCATTCACCATTGTAAAAGGAAATATATTGCAAGGCCCAACGGCACATGCACCATGCATAAAGTATGCTAAGAAGATCTCTTGCAGGATGGGTTACCCACATTCATCCCACTGAGCCATAAGAACCGTTATCCTACACTAAACAGTACAGACTGAGCCGCCTTGCCCAAATACAATGACACAAACTCACAATGGCTGCAGTCAATGAGAAATCAAAGAAGAACGCCAGAAAGTGCAGTCAGACTTCCCACCACTTTTTCTTATCCACAATGCTCTGAAAACATCAAACTTTGGCTAAAATAACAGATTTGCCTCAGATTTCTCAGAGGGAGAGTGCCAGAATCTGCAGGGATTAACAAAAACCTAGCATTCACACTTCTGCCGATATAAACCCTACTTGTTTTTGTGGGTGTGCACCTATGACATGGAAGGCTCCAAATACAATGTGGAGACATCAACAATTTTCCTTGGAATTTCAACCTTTAAGGGTATGCAATAGCTATGGTATGTAGGCCAAGGATTGAACTACACCCAGGGAAACCTGCCTAGCACAGAAATGTCTGATAATTAGACTCCTGTAAGAGTCCAGGGTGGTGTGGCATGCATGGATCCCACCACGAGGGAGTGCAAATTAGGGGTTTTATCCATATTTATGATTTACGCAGGGTATTCTGGACAAGGAAACGTTCTGGGATCCACGCTAACCACAACACCCTGGATTTTCCTAGGTTTCAGGAACGCTTGGGGCTGGTAGCGTTTCGTGGGTGCTGGCTGACCCAGACCCTAAATATTGCAGCCATTCCACATGGCAAGTAAGAGGAATTTAGCATTTACTTGGATGTAGTTTTGACATGGGGGCTGGCAGAAAGTGGGTAAACCCCACATTCTGACTTCCCCTGGGGCAGAAACACAGTCTGGTGCGCGGTAGTGGGGTCCAATTCCAAAATAGTCTAGTGCCCCATTGCATTCCTTTTCTCACTTTTTTACGTTGTACTCTGTTGGTGTTTACCCCATGAACCTCTGCCAGGGGATTCAGAAGGCCCATAAGAGCATCAGGGGAAACAAGTGAAAAACAGAATGGAGTGTGGTGTTTGTCCTGCCTGGCACTGGGTCGCAGCCCATCTCAGACACCAGACAACCTTTCTGCCCCATTAAGAAAAAGATTGGAGAGTTCTCCTCCTGACCTTCTGCCCTAAGGGACAGAAGTTCCACTACAAACCTTGGATAGCTTTTTACTTCTTTGCTTATTTGCAGTCCTGTGAGCCCCTTAGAAAGGGCTACTTTGGGCCCAAAACACATGTTGGATGGGAAAACAGATATGAATAATGTGATTGTTGCTGCAAAAAGGTTTTGGAGGATACAAGTATACAAATAAATGTGAAATTTGAAGCAGTATTTGTTAGGAGCTCCTGTGCTGTGTTGAGATACTCTCTCTCAGCTTTTAGTTCAATATTTTGTGCACAATTTCAAATACCCGTTGTGATGCACCTAGATGTGATGCACCTAGATGTGATCTACCATAGATGTGATTGACTTTCTTCTTTGTAAGGGGTAGTGTGTCATACAATGAAGCTGTGATCTATACACCCAGAAACTAGTGTCCAAAAAGGAATTATGGGGGGCGTCGGCCAGTCTTGCCATCAGGTGCCACACCCAAGCACCAGATTGTCTTTCTGCCAGCTAGAGGGGGCAAAATTTGGGGTTTAACCCCTATCAGTCAGCCCATCTGCCAAAACTACACCCAAAGGAATCCAAATTTCCTCTTACTTGCCATGGGGATGGCTGCCGTATTTGGGTTCTAGGCTCCAGTGGGCCAAACCGACTGTTTGGGCTCCAGGGGCAGAGAGTGTGGCTCATTGCCAGGAGCACCGTCCTTGTTTGCACTGTGGTTCATCCCTAAATTATGCGTGCTCTGGCAGACAGAGGTAGTGCACCTGGTCACAAAACAAAACCTCACTGTCATCAGCGCAGATATGAACTATGAAAGTTTGTGTAGGTGCTGAGGAGAGGGCATTGGTGAAACACATTGCAGTGGTTTGTATTCGTGGTTTCATCTGGAAGAGGTGGAAGTCTGGGCTGTCCTCGGGACTCTGTTTTCCTTTTTCAAGGGGGTCATTGCGCTTCCCAAGACATTTTTTGCCTCTTTGCCTCCACCTGCATTATGGCGTGGATGTAAGGTCAAAGTGTTCCCTCATTTTCATGGAGCCACGCCCCCATGCAGATAAGGTTTATACCACAGGCAGTAATTAAATTAGCAAGTGGAATAAAAAAACACAAAGTACTTAAGCATAATTGAAGTTCACCAAGTTTTGGGACATATACACCACATAAAAAGAAGAGTGCTAGCATCAACATAAAAGAGTCGTCCATTTCTCACCAAGTACATTATGAAAAACTGACAATTTTCACAATGTATGGTATGATTTCTAATATATGCATATCTTCGTATGGTTCACAGATCATCTACTTTGACTTAGAAAAAGTGACTTCTAGGACCAGCCATTTATTCATGTTTCATTACTATTTACCAATGTCTGCTGCAATCTTTTGTCTCCAATGTTAAGCATATCTCTCGTATCCACAAGCAACCCAGGATTTATAAACTGCTTGACAGAGTGAGATCACCTAGCAGGCCCAGTAGGCTTTTGAGATGAGAGTATTTTGCCATCCTAGCAATACAGACAGCTTTTTCAATACTTCCACCCAATATCCTTGACTTCCCAGACATTTATAGACAGCATGAAGCAAGTTCTTCCTCCTTGTCAGACAACACAGACAGTGGAATGCAGTATTCTGTCCGGGGTGCCACATCCTTCACCTGGCTTGTAGATTCTATATAAGTACTTGACCTACATCAATCTGCGGTGTGTTGAAATCGCTTTCTCTGGAGTCCTTTACTCATCATCATCTCCCACATTGGACTTTCATATCACCATTGGTTTCCCCACTGCATCAGTTGTATTAATCATGAGTGTACGATACACCTGCACCACTTTCTTTGACTCCAATTCTTACATTGTGAGTTAGCTTTGAACAGACTAAATTCAGGTAAAGTGTCAACGTGTCACGGACAGGGAGTCATAGAGAGTTGCAAATGTAGGTATCTGTACAGCCAGTTTGTGTGCATTAGGTAGCCTCCTTGCATGTTTGCGTATGACATCATCTGCTCGAAACATTACATCTCCTAGTTTGGAAATGCTAAATATTGAAGATTGGTGACCAGCTCCAGACATCGTCTCACCCACAGGGATATCTCCCCTGTCAACTGGTCAAACTAACCTGTTGCCCTCCAGGCCTCCCTTCATATGCAAGATGCTGTTCTAGTAGCATCCTACAGTGTGGTTGCCATCCATGCTCAGTTGAGAAAATGTAAGGGGTCAATGTCATCAGCCATCTACAGATCAAGATGGATCGCCGGATCTGTGTCAGGCATTAATTACTGACAAGTGGTAATCCCAGAAATGTAGCATTATTTCGACTATAGCCAGTCCACCACCATAGGTTTATTTGCCGCATTTAATTGTGGATACCCTGAGTACTCCATTATTCCAGAGAAAATACTTAATCCTGGTCATAGACTGGACCGAGAAGTCTCTGCAGATCTCAAAAGGTATCATTCTGAAACTGATATTGTGGTTTAGGGAGGGGCAACATTATGAATAGTGAGATGGGGAGTGCCCACCGTTCCTTCATGTCACGCTTAGACTGGCACAATATAAGTACTGTATTGTGATTTCAGCATACCAGCTCCTTTGAGCATCATATACACCCCTACATCTGAATCCTGGAGTCTCGACTTTTATACTTGACTGCAACTCAGATCCCCTCATGATACTGAGAATAAAATTGATTTAGGCCAATTAATATAGGGGCTAGAGGAAGCAACCAACATGTCTAGAATCTGTGCAGGCCATGAGCCTGATCAGTCTAGGCAACACCCGTGCAGCATCTGGCCATCTGGGTAAAGGGAAATCCTACCGTTGAAATTTGTCATTTAATGAATCCATTCAGAAGGGTGTCAATATACATCTGTAGAGTGAGACGCTCCACAGCGAATGCAAATTGTAGTAGGGGCAACAAACATCCCAGTGACCTCAGCTCATCTCAATCAATCAATCAATCAATCAATCGATCAATCAATCAGAGGCTTATAAAGTGCGGCTACTCACCCGTGAGGGTCTCAAAGTGCTGGTGGGGTGAGGGGATGGGGGGAGGAGGGGCTGCCGGTCCCTCTGGGTGTAGGATCATTTGAAGAGCCAGGTCTTGAGGTCCTTCTTGAATTGGGTCAGTGACGCTGATTGCCTGAGGTGGAGGGGCAGGGAGTTCCAGGTCTGAACGGCAAGGTAATAGAAAGAGCTTCCTCCGGTTCTGAACCATCAAGGGACCCCCCAGTTGGCAGGGAGCCTAAACAACTATCGCAGGAGTCAGCACCCTGCAAGGAAGGCAGTACTAAAAGAAAACGGAGTAACTGGCGGAAAAAAAGAGGAGCCCCCAGCCTCAGAAAAGAATACCTGATAGAACCTCAAGGCAGGAATTTCAGCATGTAGTTGTGCCTTCGTTGGCCACCTCCATATTGCTAGAAAGTCGTCTTGGTCCCCAAGGCCTGAAAACTCAAGCAAGCCCACCTCGTTCGTCTGCCACCAAACCTCTAGCAAGCCCCACACCAGTCCCATCAGACCTTCACACCACTGCTCCACATCTTTTCATACTGGGACAAACCCTTCTCCTCTGCCCTAACCCATGAGGCCGCCATTGATTACACCACTCTGGTCTAATTAAGAGTGCCCCAGTAGTTCGTGCCACCTCAGTTCCACAGTTGCGCTCTTCATTCTGCGCTGCCATCTTATTCATCCTGCGCTGCCATCTTATTCATCCTGCGCTGCCATCTTATTCATCCTGCGCTGCCATCTTATTCATCCTGCATTGCCATCTTATTCATCCTGCGCTGCCATCTTATTCATCCTGCGCTGCCATCTTGTGCACCAGGTAAGGCTCTGCCAGGACCATGTAACATGTCTCCTCCTCAGTCTGTCCCGGCTCCACCAAGTGTCTCTCGGAAAAGCCTGGCAAAAGTTCACAATTTCTGTAAGAGTGCTGACGGAAAGGAGAGATGAGGATCACCTCAGCCTCTGTCTTACCGTCAGATCTGGGTCTGATCAGGATTCGGTGCCGCTGGATTCCAGGTAGGGGCTAAATTGCCTCTAGTGTTGATTCAGCTCCTGGATGTGAGGCTAACAGCGCTACATCAAAAGCATCTTGCAAGATTCCACGGGGCTATAGGGAGGTGTAGAAAAACACGCCTGCTATATTGCAGTGCTGGCCTCCCCGGTAGTGCCTGCACATATTAATCTCATATTTTGAAATACAGGTTTTTATATCTGAATGTTATGTGTATCTTTGGACTGTCAATCCCTCATTCAAGCACTTTTGAGTGGAAAGACATATCTAAAAATCAGGAAAATAAAAAGGGATAGACAGAAAATCACAAGAGGTCGCAGAATGCATTCGTTTCTCGATGCCAGTGTGCTTTGCCATTCATGCAAAGTACGAAAAGGAATCATTTCTTTGATAAAATGCACGTTGCAAACGTGATCGTCTCTTCACGCTGTTCCCCTCGCGACTAGTAATTGTGGTTCACTTTTATTTTTCATGTACAGTTTTGTTATTGTTTCTTCTTTTTATTGTTCTCCGTGTTAGTTAGGCTTGAAAATACAGTAAACAATGGTAGCAAAAAAGTGCTCAAGATAAGGATGGGCAACAACAGTAACAAAGGTAACAATACTAGCCAGTTTCCTGCACAGGTCGGAGGCTATGCATTTTCTCCATCACTCATTTTGATTTTTCGATGCACAGGAAAAGCTTGTGTCTAGGTTCTTGTCTTGATGGTAGGAAACTGAGGTCCTGCTTCGGAGAGACCGACCATGTGTGTTGTTTAGATGTATACAGACTTTTTGTGACGATTTTTACAATAGGTGCAATTAAGATGTTCCAGTAGGTTTTAGAGATGAGCAAGTGAATGGCATATGCTTGTAGATAGCCTTTTATGTTGCCTTCTCCAGCACTAGACTGACCCAGTCATTGGACTGTCATTTTAGGGTCCAAAGATCTCTGTGAACAGTGAAGAAACACAGAATCGGTGCTATAAAAGCTCTGGGACAGATTTTAGCTCAGATTTGGTAGGAGGGGTGGTTGGGGGGATTTCTATGAGAATGAGTCTTAATGTTGCAAGTGTGTTCCTTAAGGAGGTGCACAAAACACTGCCCTGTAATATATCACAAGAGATGTTTTGAAATGTGTTTATATTCATTGTCATTGGTAGCATCTGGTGGTTATGCATTTCTTTGCTGAATCGATCCTAATCTATTTGCTATTCAAAAAATGATGTGTGATGTGCTTGGTTAAAGCTGTTGCTTGTTGATGATGCTGTTCTTAATGCAAACTGTCACATAATGTCCTGGTTGATTGGTACTAAAATCTTTGCTGAGCAATATTCTCCTGTCTAACCAATCGGATTTCGCATGACAGTATTTCTTTTCTTTGTAGAGAACAGACTTTGAGAAAACGGAATTAAAACAATGTAGGAGGAGCCAGTATGAAAACCTTAATGGTTCAATCAAAGTGAGGTGTGATTTATTCTGAAGGCTTCATATTAGATGTGAAAGTTACGTGAGTTTATTCCTCCTTTTGATTTTTGTGCTTCCTAGGGGCCACGGAGAGCTGTTGAATGGGGGATAAGGCTCAACATTTTTTTGACTACTGAACAGGAAGGCGTTTCGGGTATTGGATAAAAAGTGCCAATGAATAGTGAAGTGAATGCCTAAATATTTAATTAAGAAAGTATTCCATATGTGGCTGGCGAGAATAAGTAATTCCCAAAAAATGCGTTTGAGCTAGACCTGCAGATATTTCGAATTTAGGGTTAACTTTTAATAGGGTGACCTGATCCATATTAGTAGAAGGTATGACATCACATTCTTCCGTTTTGATACCATACATTTTGAGAAGTTCCATATTATTTCAAGAGCAGAAGTGATGGCAGGATGCCATACTGGGTGCCTCTTTGGACCTTGTGATGGGAGGCGATCGCCCATTACTAAGGGTTAAGGATGCGGGGAAAGTTACAGAATCTTTACCAACTGGACAAAATCCAAATGTAAACATTTTAGAATGGGACGTCAAGTCTGACAAATGCATTTTCATTATTTTAGGGCAATGGCACAACAGTTGTCAGATTTGTGGCTAAAGCAATCAGGTTAGTGAATGGTTTGATGTTTGCCAATGCCATGTTTGGTTGGGCATGATCAGGCAAGATATCACAGGAGGCATGAGACACACAATTTATCCGAGACTTTACATCAAGAGTTGTAGAGGGAACAAGGTACTAGTTCCTTCTCTGGAGGAGGTCCCTGTAAGAGTTAGAGATTAAGGCAATCTACGACTTTGCAACACTTATTTTCAGGTGACTGTGAGTGGAGAGGTAAGAACAGAGTAAGTCTAGCCTTAGGACAAGGGAGCTTAAACAAAAAGTGGCATTCCAGGGGAATCTGTCGGGACCATGTGCTCTGCATTGTTAGTGCCCTCTCACCATGATCTCTGCTTGAGATGTTGAAACAGATAATAAATATATAAAAATGTGTTACTATTAATCATTTTGATGGTAGCAGATGGTAAAGGTGTGAGCCAATATATTAGAACCTGAAGCATAAATATTTCACACATATTTCTTCACAAGGCATATCGAATGAAACATGGTTATACTTGCCTAATGAGAGTTACAAATATCTATACCCTTCATTAAAAGAAAATTTCAAAGAAGATTTGTCAAAGTAGTTTAAGTGGAAGAAAACATCAAGGAAGGTTTAATTACATTGATCTAATGGGGCATATCTTCATTACAGATGTTCCTCATAATGATCATATGGCATACATCCTTCTATAACATTGTTTAAAATTGATCAAATCAGATATATGTTTTTATAAAATGCCACAAAGCACATGAAGTATAAGATCTCATTTTAAAAGACGACTGGACTTGATTAAATAAAATCTATCATTCAAATGTTCTAAAAGAAATCAAATGTGCAATATCATTCTACAAAATACTTGTTCAAATAGGATATAGCATGCAAACTGGATGAAACATTAGTCTAATTGAGGGTCTTGAGTGCCAAAAGGTAGATTTATAATGGGCAAAATATTTTTCTTTAAGTATTAGCGCATAGGGACATATAGACACAGCATACAGTATATTTCTTTAATCGGATAGGTTGAGAATATGTGTTGTGTGAAATTGAGATGCATATTTTTTTTATTTAGACATTGGCAAAGAATCATATCTGAAATACTTAAATAATTGATATTTGGTAGTAATCAATTATTGGCAACATGTGGATGTATAAAATGTATATAATCATCAGTAAACCTAACTGCAAGTGCAGGAATGGGATACATGACAAAAGCACAGAATGTTTGATTAAACAAGGAAGAAAATCTGCTTGAGAGATTCAATGCAGAGGCTACATAAAAACATAATTTTAACAAAAAAGGTGATGTTTCTAAGCAAGGCCAGTCAGTTGTATCTCGCATTAACTCAGATTTCGACTGTCATATGTAATGTAGTAGACCCTTTATGAGCATGACGAAATAGTGAACATTTAGGATGCCTCCTACTTGATTAAATAGGGTAAGATTTGTAAACGATGACCATTTCAGGACCTGCCTTGGCACAATAAGGATCTCACTCCCTCCCAGTCTTCACCCGAAATTGTAGAACACATGATACAAGCATTCCCAAATACTACCTGCAGAATACTAAAAAGCTAATACTCACCCGACTCAGCCCCACCTTCCTTAAAGACC
Organism: Calotriton arnoldi; assembly: GCA_963921515.1. NCBI lineage: Eukaryota > Metazoa > Chordata > Amphibia > Caudata > Salamandridae > Calotriton > Calotriton arnoldi. The sequence continues at coordinate 3,429,412 of CAWUFW010000780.1, forward strand.
TCTTCTCTTCTCCTCTGAACTCATATTCCTCTCCAACCACCTTCTCACTTTAAACTTCAACTTCTGGCTAGATAACATTTCAATCCTAAAACAAATAATTCCTTGAGATTTGTGACAGGCTTTTCTTGAAGCACTCTCCAAAAGTCCCTCACGAATATAGCATGTTACATCGCGTGCTATTAAATCGCGTTCCTTTACAACGCGGTCGTTACAACGACCGTGTTGTTAGAACGCGATACCTTCACAACGCAAGTCATTAGATCGACTTGCTTTAGGGGGGCACTGGACTTAGGAATAGTATAATTTACTAATTTAACTCCAGCCTGCGCAACAGTAGGGAAGGTGTTGGAAAAGTAAATTATACTATTCCTTAGGTTAGAGCGCCCCCTACAGCAAGTCGATCTAATGACTTGCGATGTAAAGGCATCGCGTTCTAACAACGCGGTCGTTGTAACAGCCGCGTTGTAAAGAAACGCGATGTAATGACAGCGTTGTAAACGCTGTTTCCCGTCCCTCACACATCAAAGGCCACTGCCCTGATACCGTGCTCCAACATGACTTACAAGTTAGTGACCTCTCACCCGCCCCAAACATATGGTTGGGCCACAAGATCACCCATTCACCATCTCACTCTTCACACAACATTCCTTTAAGAAAGGCATTGGTAAACCAATCTTATGCATAAGTCCAACATAAACTGACATCAGTGAGTTCTAAAACCAAGCTGTCAGAAAACCTGTCCTTAGTTACCCTTAAATACTACACCCACAACACTCTTTGAGTCTCTGTCCAAAGCCGACACCAAAGGTTTAGTCTCATGCCCCTCGCCAAAAATAGGTAAAAGCAGAGAAACACACATACCATGGTTCACAGACACACAAAACAATTGAGGGACAGTTGCATTCTAAAATGTGCCTCCTGAATGTGACCAAGTCCAAAAATAACATTACCCTTCAAACAAGCAATCTCAACATACCAGAAGGCAATTCCTAATGAAAAAAATACTACTTTTCCGGAAGAGTCTAGGAGGTCATAAACAGTGTATGCATAGAAAATGGTTCAAGAATTATTAGCCCATAATGACTCACAGCAGGCATTCCCCACACATGACTCTTTCCTCATTGAAAAAGTACAGATAATGAGCGCATCTATAGTCCTCACCAATTGTGTCCACCTGCCCCCATCTCCACCACCACTTTCATCATATAGATCACACCTAAGGAAACTCTTGCCCTTCTAAAAGACCTCCAGTTGAGCAAAGGTTTCGGCGATCCCACTCCATCTTCACTGCAGCAATATATGCTAACCATTCCAATGACAGCCTTCAACAGTAACTATTTAAAAAGAAGAAAAGTACTTACTCACTGCACTGACACACCCTCTGATTCCCCCTCTAAACGTTACACTCCTTCCTATAAACCCTGACAACTACTGCCATATCACAGGCTCTCCATGGTCGCAGGACTACCATGGCTTCCCAAAATCCTGAAGAATTTAGCCACTGCCAAACACCAATGCCATATGAACTATATCCTAGACAAAAACTAATCTGGCTTTCAGCCCAAAACGCAGGACAAAAACGGCATAAGTCGAAGTGTTCCATGAACGTGCTAGAAGTGGCAAACTAAAGGTCACTCAGTATGATAATCCTCCTTGAAGTCTCAACTGGCTTTGAATTACATATTTTTCCTTCACTGATTCCTATCTGTAGCGTGCATCTCAAGCAACTCGCATAATTGGCTCATATTCTTCCTTCTAGATTGCCCTTAAAAAGTCAATCATGACAACCTGACCTCCCCACAGAGCCAAGTTGTCTGTCACTCCCCCAAAGGTTCCCTCTGTCACCTCCCCTCTTCTCTTTAACATACACTTAACAACGTATGGACCACCAAAGATCTCATGACCTGCGATTCCGCTCCTTTACTGAAATTATGTAAATATATTTTCAGAGGAGACAAACAGTTTCTGAAACGTATCAGAAGGCCTCAAAGCAACAGAAACATGGATGAGCCAAAATACCTTAGATCGAAAACAAAGAGCCTTGTCCAGCCACATAGTACACAGTAAACAAAGCAGTGCATGACCCCACTTTTTTCAGAGAGAACTTCTCCATCAAAGCCAAAGTCAGAAACCAAAGGGATAATTTGTCATGCTGGCCTTAGTACCAACACCCAAGAAGGGTTTGTTGCCAAAGATACTTTCTGCCAAACAAAACTCTTCTAAAATAACAACTACCCTCAATCTTAGAAGAACAATATCTCCTCATTGGTGGTTGTAAGAAATTGGATTACTAGTTGACGGGAGTGAAGTCCTTCTCAAGCAGCAACCAAAATCCTTGTCAGAGCGAAGTCACAAGCAAACCCCGAATTAACCTGTGCTCAATCCTCAGGTAGCTTGGCACAGAGCGAAAAGGCTTAACTTAGAGGCAATGTGTAAAGTATTTATGCAGCTCTTCAAACAGTAAAAAAGGGAAAACACAACACAAGAAAAATCCCGCACCAATTTAGAAAAATAGAGTAAAATGTAATAATCAATTTGACACCAAAACAACAACAACAATCCAGTTAGTAGAACCAGAGATATTCAATTTTAAAGATTTTAGCGAAAACAGCTCCAAAAAGCACAAAGCGCCAAGCCCAGCTATCTGGTTGTGCGAGACCGGGTGAAAGTCACAAGTTCAGGCTCAAAACGACTGAGCACAGGCTGGATACAGAGACCAGGTTACTCGCACTGAAAGAGTTACCTTCAAAGGCCAGCCTAACGAGTTCCATTCGCGGTGCAAGGGGCCACAAGAAGCAGGGAGAGCATTGCAGATGGTCGTTGATATAGCGCGAAGAGCAGGCAGAGCATTGTGGGCAGTTGTTGATGTATCGCAAAGTTTCTGTCTGCATTGTGGTCAAGTCTTGCTGGAGCTTTGCGTTGGTGGTCCCCGCAAGCTGTTGATGCTGTAGCGCAAAGTGTAGATCTCACGATGCAGGGTATAGTTGGCGGTCACTTTAGTGTGAAGAGTCAGGTTTGCCGGAACTTCTCATTAACGGGCAGCAAGATCTTGGCGCAAAAAGGCCCGTTCGCGAAGAGCCCAAAAACTTTAGGAGATCTCACATGAGGCCACACCAAGGGTCCAGAACCTGAAGGGAACTACTTGGGGGTCAGGAACTCACTCCAACAGGACTCAGGCAGGTCCAGGCAGCAGGCCAGCTGGGCAGTTACAGGGAGCCTCTGGAGCATGTTATGTCCCTGTAGCTAAGAACAGGAACAGCTTGCCAGCTTGCAGCTGGGGTCAATTCAGCCTGGGATGAAGGGTGCAGGTCCAATCTTTCTTCTCAGCAAGCAGGGCAGCAGGCAGCAGAGTAGCAGGGCATCAGAATAGCAGTCCTGGCAGCAAAGCAGCACAACAGTCCTGCTTCTGTAGTATACACAGGTCCAGAGATGTACTGAAGAGTTGGTTTCTGATATCTAATATTTATACCCAGTGCCTTCTTTAAAGGGGGAAAAGAAATCCTATAGGACTCCCTTTGAGGTGCTCAGGTTTCCTGCCTCCCCTGCCCTGGCTCTAGACTAATTACAGGGGGTATGCAATCGTATGTTTGAAGGCAGGACACAGCTTATTCAGGTGGAAAAGGGGCTGTGCCTAACTCCACCCTCCCATCCTGCCAGCAATGGCCCATCCAGCACACCTAAGCTCTCTATTGTGTGTGGCTATCTAGGAGGAATACACAAAGACCAACTGCCAACTACACCCAGTCATATGACAGAGAGACAGGCTGCAAGCACTATATGGCTTGGACAGGAAAAAGCTGACTTTCTAAAAGTGGCATTTTCAAATCCAAAATCTGACTTTACCATAAAAGAGGATTTTTCATTACAATTCCGAAGACACCAAACAAGAACTGTTTACCTGTACCCATTTGGAAGTTACAGTTTATTATATGTAATAGGGTAACTCCAGTGTTATCCTATGGGAGAAGCAGGCCTTGCAGTAGTGAAAAACGAATGTAAGAGTATTTCACTTCCAGGGCATGTAAAACTTTAAATTACATGTCCTACTTTTTAAATAAATTGTACCCTGCCTTGTGGGCTGTTTCGGGCCTACCCTAGGTGTGACTTATATGTATTAAAAAGGCAGGTTTGAGCCTGCTAAAATGTTTATTTTGTGAGGTTGAAATGGTAGGTTAAAATTGCACACACAGGCTTCAATAGCAGGCCCGAGACAGGTTTGCAAGGCTACTTAAGTGGGTGGCACAACAAGTGCTGCTGGCCCACTAGTAGCATTTACCTTACAGACCCTAGGAACATGTAGTACCATGTTAGTAGGGATTTATAAGTAAACCTTATGTCAATTGGGTGTAAGCCAATCCAACCATGAACAGAGGAGTGAGTACAAGCACTTAATCACTGGTTAGCAGTGGTAAAGTGCACATAGTCCTAATGCCAGCAAAAACATGGTCCGCAAAACAAATGAAGAAGGGAAAAAGTCTGGGGATGACCCTGCAGAAAGAGCCAAGTCCAACAGTGGTGCATTATACACTCATGCACAGCATCCTGTAATACACTTTTACTGGCCTATGATTATGCCAGTCAGCCACAGAGCAACGTGGAAGAATTTCTTGAGCCTCTATGTAGGCCAAAATTACCTACAAACGTCTGTGGCCACCTGCAATAGCCTGCAAGGCATTGTACCCAGATACAAATGGAAAACAATTAAAGGCTAACAAACATCTCTTCGATAGTGATCTGAGCCAGCCTACCTCCTTATGGTCTCCAGAACAAAAGCAGAGGAGACAAATGCTTCTTTGTTGCTGCCTCCGGAATAACCATAACTCTTGGTTCCATGTTGCTGGAATAATAACATCCCTTAAACATCTGCACAAACACAAAAATATTTATAAGCAAAACGGAACTCCAGTCTTTCCTGCTACATCTCTGACATTGGTTCGAGATATGACCTACTAATCGAATCCCAACTTCTTGCATAAAAGTCCTTGTGATATGCGGTGATAAAACATAGTGCAGATGACCTTCAACACAGCTAAGTTGATGTATTCCAAACAGGGTGCAATGGTAATATAAAATGTATATATAAATAAAAATTTTAAGTGAGACCTGGTACGCACCTCTCACACAAACTCAGCATGGAGGGGAATGCATAATGCTAGTAAAAGCTCTCTCTAATACCTTTTGCATGTATCACTGTTTACTGCACGTATCACCAACCATTAAGCGCCTAGAAGCAATGAAGATTTGCTGTGTGAACTATACAATTAAAATAAACAAAGGTATTCCCCTATATATTCATTACCATCCTTCTCCCAGAATTACCTCTGATCCTGAGAACATACGTTACTGAGCTGCTGCTGCTTCCTGTCATCAAACCTGGCAGGGGCATGGCCACGATGGCGAACTGTCGCTATCCAAGCTGTAGACACGCTGTCCTCCCATATACCCCTGCCGATGTTGCAGCAGTTGTGGGGGCTGTAGTTACCGGGGCAATGCTGTGGGTCCCATTTTGCGGCCTTGGGCGCGGACGTGAATGTTGCGGCCTGCCGGCAGTAGGCCTAAGCCAGAGGAGGGAGAGGAGACTGGGTCGCCTGCTTCCCTGACATGTCCGCATTGAGAAGGACCGATGGCCGGTCTTTTCTGCTCCGGCCCGGTGGATGGGCCACGGCTCTGGCTCGCAGGGATGCCGCATGGAGGAGGCAGAGCCCTCCCTGTTCCTCGGCCGAAGCTGCTTCCCGGTGCTCTCCTGATCCAGAGCGAGGGCCCTTGTGGACTTGCACCAGCCCTGGGGAAGCATCATTTGCCACTGCGGTAGTCGTGGGGTCCGCAACCACCGAGAATGGGGCAGCGTCGGCGCCGTGGATGCTGTGATGTGGCCTTGGGTGTGGCTGCAGACGTTGTGGCACACGAACGGAGGGCCGTGGACCGAGGGAGACGAAGGGGCAGGGTCGCCCTGATGCAGCTGCTTTGAGGAGGACTGACTGCTGCTTCATTGTGCTAGGGCCCGGCTGGTAAGCCACCATCCCAACAAGCGTGGAGGACATCTGGACATCACAAGCTCAGGGAGCCCTCCAGGACCAAGATCCCCGCCCGTCAGTGCAACAACACCCTGAAGGCTGGGCTGAAAGCAAGAACCCCAGCAATGGCGAGAAGATCATGCTGTCAGGGGCGGCTCCTCCGCTAAGGTGGAGGAGCGTCGCCCCACTGCCTTTCAGAAGTGCAAAAACCGAAAAATAAAATGATAATAACGTGTGGTTATCATTTTATTTTTTGTGCTGAGGTAGTTGTGTGGGGCGGGACGGGGGCGGGGCGGGGCTAGGCAGCGCAGGCGGCAAGAGTGCTGGCACCCTCTAAGTGCCCATGACTCTTTGGCCGGCCGTCTTGAGCCGGCCAAACAGTCATGCGCACTTTGCATGTTCTCCACCCAGGCTGCATTACAGCCTGGGGGGAACATGCCCGGCCTCCAATTCCCTGTCTGAGCACCGAACTACTGCGCTCAGACCAATCACAACACGCTGCATTGCAACGTTGTGATTGGCTTAAGGAGCCTGGGTGCGTCTTGCTTGCATAGAAGCCAGGAAGAGGACGGAGAAGATGGAGGCAGCCGGCCAGCTGGCCGTCCGGTAGGTAAGTGAAAATTTTTTTTAAACCCCCCTCCTCTCTTCCCTCCACCCTCCCCGCCCCACTACCGCTTTCCAGGAGCAGCCACTCCTGCATGCTGTGTAAATATGTAATATATATTTGTCCAACCCTAATTGCTTTAACTTTTCTTAAGATGTAACCTTGTGTGAATATGCAACTTGTATATATGTAACTCTAACCTCTAGTATCTGTAGTATCTTATGTACTTCTTACCATTCTTATGAGAATTTAGAGTTTATCTGTTTGTATCTTTTATGTAATTCATGTACTCTGAAGTCCTTATGTAATGTAACTGGTTCTATTGTAAAGCACTCTGACACCTTCGGGTAAAGTTCACTCTATATAAAAACGCTTAAATAAATAAATAAACCCTCCCTTTTTTTCTGCACTAAATATGCAGCGCGTTAAAAGGCAATGTGTTTTTTCTCTTTTGGCAAGATCACTTTTGAGCCACTGCAAATCCCGAGCGCGCGACAAATCCGTGCCCTGGTAGCTTTTGAATAATATGAGAATGGCTTTAGAGCCACTCTTCCTATCAGAGGGAATTATCACTTCCAATACTTGTCACTGCATTCACAGCAATGCTTGCTTAATTCAGTGATTCCAGTCCCGCGACAGCCCTGCGCTGTTCCTTTCATTTCATGTACCTAGAGAGGAATGGGAGTGGATTATGTCAGAGCCTTTCAAACCTGCTCTCTTCAGATGATGCATATTTTTTATGCATTTGTCCCCACAGACTGGTAGCAATTCTGAAAATAGGAAAGTAATAGAAAAATGCATTGAATCAAAAGCTCGGCTAATTCAGTCCGGCACTTCATTCAAGCCGCTATTCGGGCAGATGTGGCATTTTATGTGATGAAAGAAAAGCACATCTTTAGCTGTGGTTATATTTGCATTAACTATATTGTCCTGACACGTATACCAGGTGCTTCACATAAGTGCTGTTATTCAGCCAGTAATATTCGGCTGTCATCCAGATTGTCCAATTGAGGCTTTGAATTCAGCAGCAGCTACAGTTTCAGTTTCGCTTTCGAACGTTTGTTTCTGTACAAAACTCAGATGAAAGACAAAGACTATTTCAATACTAATTGATGTTGTTCTTCCATATCCCCTCCCCCCGTATATTCAGGCAAAAAGAAACCATTGGACACGACAGGCCTGCTGTTCTGGAGCATGGATAAATCACTTAAAATATACTTTCTGATAGGTATACATTAAATGAGGTTCGCCCTACACTTTGGTTTGATATGCCTGTACTTGGCAGGCCAGACATTAGGAAGGTGCCATCTGAAGCATCCCTGTTTTCTAATTAAGCTCTTACTGCCGGACGATAATTCGAGTTGGTGTGGTCTGAGAGTGTAGGCTCTACAGTCCCCCAATTTGTACTCATTCCTTTGATATGGAGGCAAACACAGAAGACATTATAGCAAACTATTCGAGAAGGGACGAAAGCACTGACAGGGTTAACCTTTTATTATGGAATAGAAAGGGAAACAGTCTGAGTAGTGTTTACAAGCAATGTGGTACTGGAGGAAGGTAATGTGCCATTTCATTGTGACTGAGATGGTGCCCAGTTCATTCCGGATAGTAAAGTAGATCTGGGTAGAATTTCAGGCTTTGGATACTGGTTGTGTTTGCTAAGGGTCGCATGCACTCATTGAAGAAGAGATATAAAGGGGACACTGGAAATACTCTTTGGTGGGTCTGATGGGTCAAATTCTGAAGATCCGATCCACAGGCAGATGCCTAAAATTCACCTGCGATATTGGCGGCAGTGAGCAGAATGGTGCCATCGATCAATAGGCACAGTTCTGATGGCATATCATAGACCTTTGAGGTACAGTGTGCCCCCCTCATCTGAAATCATTCTTCCATTCATATTTATTATGTACTTGCCTCACTAGGAGGTAATTTAGAATTGAAGGCATTGGATCCTAAAAAGAGATGCAAAACGTCTGAAATTCTTCTACTGTCTGAGAAAGAACCCAAGCGAAATGACTGCTGCTTTGAAACCAAAGGTGAAGACAGGGCTTTAAGTGAGATGAAAAAACGTGTGGGGGGCGGGGGGTCTCTCAAAGTGGCATGGTCGATGTAGTTAAGGGCGGGGCTTAAAAACACATAAACTAAAAATCATCTGTGCTTAGCATAGTGTGCCTCCCAAATGGTATTTTGCTGCTTCTGTCATTGCATCTAGTTATATAATACAACAAGTAACATTACACGTACAACAAGCCAGGACTGTTGGCTTTGTCGATGGTTGTTAGTTGCATAAGATAATAAGCAACAAGTATGGCTTCCTTGTATATAATATTGAAAATACTTCCGTTCTGAAGTGATGAGACTGTGAAAGTACTATAACGGGTCTCTTTGAAGTTACATCAAAGGCAGGGAAGGGTGGTACTTCTGCAGAGTTAAGATTTATTTTTCACACTGATGGTGAGGGCAAAAACGGAGAGCCCGATAGACACCCACCTCAGCACCTGCTTTATACAACTGCCAGTGGTGAGCACCGTCAGGACTCCACTTAAAGCCCTGGGTGAAGATATGTGTGTAAATAATATTACTCCATCAACCGAAAATGTTTCCATTATGTGGACAACACTGCCATCTGTTCAAATTGCCAGAATAATGCAATGATCAGCAGTTGAAAGACAACCAGTTTGCGCTTGCTAAGTGTCTGGCCCAATGATTTTATAACATTTGAAATGTTGAAGCTGTCGATCTGCCAGACAGTTAAATATGTAGTTAGAGTGGTAAATTAATATCTGCGTGGAAAAAGTGGCAATCGTGCAATAACATTTTTCCAGAGACCCTGAATACAAGTATTCAAATCATCATGTATGTATAGCAGCAGGAGGTTGGGGAATTCATCAAGGAAGGTAGTTGTAGGGGTTAATGAAGGGGCAATTGGAACCGGAGACAGTATCTAAAGTTGTGGCTGTATTTGGAGTGAGTGAGAAGTTTGCACTGGTGTCATAAGAAAGGAGCTATGCTGAAGGATTACACTACTGAATATTGAGAATAGGAATATTGTGATCTAAGAATATTGTGGACAAAATATAGAAAAGAAAATATCAAAATACTAATAGTACATGCATACAGAGGAAGTATAGATCTACTATTCCCAAATCCACATCTAACACCTATCTGCCATATATATATATATATATCATTTTTTTTACTAAAAAAAACAAAGGTTACAGGGACTTTATAGTTAGGCTCAGATTTCATGCCCCTGCAATGCACTGCTTATGACCTGACATATTACATCACTCATAACATGAGCAGTGACATCACTGATGATGTTACTGATGACATCTCAAATGACATCACTGATGATATCAAGTGAGTGTAAGTGTTTGTAAGAATTTATGGATGTTAAACATATATACTAACCTACTACAAAAGTTAAATTATTATACTAGGTGCACTACTACTGGCTTATACTACTTCTAACATACATTATGTGAGTGGCTGTGTAACTCTATATATCCTTGTGTGTATGAGTGTGTGAGTGGCTATATGGGTGTATAAGTGGGTGTGTGAGTAGCTGTGTGGGTGAGTGAGATGCTGTGTGAATGGCTGGATTGGTGATTGAGTGGGAGTGTCAATGGATGTATGGGTGAGTGAGTATCAGTGTGAGCGGCTCTATGGGTGGATAAGTCAGTGTGTAGTGACTGTATGGGTGAGTGAGTGGGTGTGTGAATGGCTGAATGAGCGAGTGACTGGGTGTTCAAGTGGCTGTATGAGTGGGTGGCTGTTTGAGTGGGTGTTTGGTTAGGTGAGTTGGTGTCTGAGTGGATGTATTGGAGAATAAGTGTCAGTGTGAATGGCTGCATGGGTGAGTGAACAAATGCGAGTGCTTTTACGGATATGTGAATGGGTATGTAAGTGCTTGCGTGGGTGTGTGAGTGCTTCTATGGGTGAGTGAGGCTGTGTTCAGAGGCTGTATAGGTGAGTGAGTGGGTGTATTAGTGACTGTGTAGATAAATAAGTGGGTGTGTGAGTAGCTGTTTGGGTGAGTGTGTGACTATGTGACTGGATGTACGGGTGAGTGACTGGTTGTATGAGTGGCTGTATGGGTGAGTGAATGGTTGTGTGAGTGGCTATACGAGTGAGTGGGTGTGTGAGTGGCTCTATGGAGGAGTGAGTGGGTGTGTGAGTATTAGTATTGATCTGTGAATGGGTATGTGAGTGGTTGTGTGGGTGGGTGTATGAGAGGTTGTATGGGGTGTAAGTGGGTGTGTGATTAAAGTCATCAGTGATGTCATCAGTGATGTCACTGACCATGTCGTGAGTGATATGTGAGGTCATAAGCAGTGCATTGCGAGGGCATAAGTTATAGTTAGCTCAGGTAACTATAACTGCTGAATTTCACTGGTTTTGTATAAGTGAAATCTGAGCCTAACTATAAAGTCCCTGTAACCTTTAGTTTTAAAGTGAATTTCTATGATTTTTTTTAACTAGTAGTCGCGTTTGCAGAGTGGTGGAGAAAGGATGCGGGTCCTCCGACCAGCTTTCAGGAATCCCGCTGTGTCGAACTTACTGGAGGTAACGGGGGGGCTTTTTGGCCCCCAAAGACCCTCAGCATCCAAGGAGACTTCACCCCCCAATTAGTGCGCTAGGAGGCGTGTTTGCAGAGTAGTGGAGACAGGGGGCGGGGCCTCCGAAAACCTCTCAGCAATCCCGCTGTGTGGGACTTACTGGAGGTAACAGGAGGGCTTCTTGGCCCCCAAGGACACTCAGCAGCCAAGGGAACTAAATCCCCCAACAAGTAGTGCGCCAGGAGGTGCGTTTGAAGAGGGGTGGGGAAAGAGGGCGTGGCCTCCTAAGACCTCTCAGCAATCCCGTTCTGTGGTACTTACTGAAGGTAACAAGAGGGCTTGTTAGCCCCTAAGGACCCTCAGCAGCCGAAGTGACGTCATCCCCCAACCAGTAGTGCATTAGGAGGCACGTTTGCAGAGTGGAGGAGAAAGGGGGCATGACCTCTGAAGGCCTCTCAGCAATCCCGCTGTGTGGGGCTTACTGGAGGTAACAGGAGGGGTTCCTGTCCCCCAAAGATCCTCAGCAGCCAAAGGGACTTCATCCCCCAACCAGTAGTGCACCAGGAGGCTCATTTGCAGAGTGGTGGTGAAAGGGGGTGTGGCTTCCAGCAACCTCTCATCAATCCTGCTGTGTGAGATTTACTGGAGGTAACAGGAGGGCATGTTGGCCCCCAAGGACCATCAGCATCCAAGATAACCAGCTGGAGTCCCGCAGGATAGCAGTATTTTTTCCGAGTTCTTTTTTGTTTTTGGCGCCCAGGGGGAGGGTGTCCCCCACGTCCCTCATATTGGGCCTAGAGGGTCAGGGCATCCCTACCATGCCCCCTTATACAATTTTTGTTTTTATTTCAGGACAGGGGACTAAGTCCCCGAGTCCTGGAATGGTTGCCAGCAAAATTTTTCTCGTGTTGCTGGCAGTCAAGCATAGGCCAAGTGAAATAAAGCTCACTGGGCCAATCAAAATGCTCTATTTTTAAATTAGCGCTCCTGCAAGATTCTCTCCTGCATCCCGCTGACCCAATCACCCAGATATACAATTATTTTTTATCCTTTATTTCTCATAAAATACTGCATGGATTTACACCAAATCACAAAGAGCACAAGTGAGAGGTGTGGTGCAGCGGCCAGGGCAGCTGACTTCGGAGCACAGGGTTCACGGTCCGATCCCCGGCTCCGGCGGCAGCTCAGCTCAGCACCATGTGACTCTGGGCAATAGCTCACTTAATTTCCACTCCGGCCCCCAGCGCCTTGAGACCTGTAAGGGTGAGTAGCTGCGCTATATAAAAACGGACTTACATTTACAATATTTGGACCAAGATCTAGTTGTCTGCCAAATGTGGTGTATTTCCGTTCAGCAGTTTTTGCTGTAGCCCTGTCCAAAGAAGTCTATGGAGAATACATGGGGATTTTGTGTTTTGGGACCCCTTTCTTCTCACCCCCCACTTGACAGATCACCCAACAGCTTCCATGCACAAACTAGTCAAAAATGAACATCTTTTTGGAAAGTTTCGTGGAGATTCATCAAACCGTGTGGAAGTTGTTATCAACATAAAAAACGCTTTTCCTATGGAAAAGCAATTCTAACTATAACTACCTAGTGACGACCGCCACTAGCTAATATATATATATATATATATATATATATATATATATATATATATATATATATATATATATATATTCATTATCTACTGGCGGTCGCCAGTAGATAGTTATAGTTAAAACCTATTATCCATAGGAAATCCGCGACATTCTATTTGAAATAACGTTGGCGCCGGTTGACGAATCTTCGCGAAAGTTTCCAACTTGTTGGGGCGCTCCGGTCCGCTCCTATCCTGAAAGTCTCGGGTGATACGTCAAGCGGGGCCGAGAAAAAGGGGGTCCCAAAACGCGTTTTCCCCATTCATTTTTCCATAGGAACCTTTAGTCGCAGCTACAGCCCGAACTGCTGAACGGAATTACACCAAATTTGGCAAAGAGGTAGCCCTTGGTTCAGTGTCGTGCCTTTTGCTTAAATGGTGTAAATCCGTTCAGTAGTTCCTGAGAAAATCAAAAGTAAAGTCACATATATATCTGGGCGGAGCCTAACCACACATGTCATCGTGAGATCTGATTGGCTGTCAGCACTTCATCCTGGAATTGCTGGCAGCCATCTTGGGACCAATATAAATGATAGTACCTCATTGAAATGCATTGTAGTGAATAGAAGATTTTGAGGGTCACCAAAAGGAGAACTATAAAGGGTGATAACAGGCTTTAGTTACATTAGAATTTATTTGTTGATGGTACCATACTAATTTTAGGAATTGTGGTGTATTCTAAGGTGATTTTACCATGTGAAAAACCTTCTGCTGGGATATCATGAATCATGTTTGAGAGAACACTATTTTCTCATGCTTGTCCCATGGAGGTTTGGAAGGTGCTCCAGAAGCTAAAATGAGAGCATATTTTCTGTAAATTCACATTATCTTTCTCACTCATGTGAGAATGAAGTCTGACATTCTCAGTAAAACATGTACATCCAACAAGGGCAGAGACTGTCAGTTGATTCCTTTGTGTTCTACTGCAGCTTCCCAGAGTGTTCTAAAGAACAACTAGAGTGCTAACAGCCTTACTTATGACAAAAGTATGGCACACCTGAAGCCATCTTGATTGGAATAAACTGGTAACACTTAAAACATTTAATTTAAAAAGGAACAAAATGATGGGGTTCATTTTGTCATAGTAATTATGGTTAGTGCTGTAGAAAGAAAAATTAGGACATGTTTCAAGTGTGATCTCAAATATCTTCCTGTTATATTTCAACAGGAGCAGCCTGCCAGTTGATGCCTTTGTGTTCTACTGCAGCTTCCCAGAGTGTTCTAAAGAACAACTAGAGTGCTAACAGCCTTACTTATGACAAAAGTATGGCACACTTGAAGCCATCTTGATTGGAATAAACTGGTAACACTTAAAACATTTAATTTAAAAAGGAACAAAATGATGGGGTTCATTTTGTCATAGAAATTATGGTTAGTGCTGTAGAAAGAAAAATTAGGACATATTTCAAGTGTGATCTCAAATATCTTCCTGTTATATTTCAACAGGAGCAGCCTGCCAGTTGATGCCTTTGTGTTCTACTGCAGCTTCCCAGAGTGTTCTAAAGAACAACTAGAGCGCTAACAGCCTTACTTATGACAAAAGTATGGCACACCTGAAGCCATCTTGATTGGAATAAACCGGTAACACTTAAAACATTTAATTTAAAAAGGAACAAAATGAGGGGTTCTTTTTGAAATAGAAATTATGGTTAGTGCTGCAGAAAGAAAAATTAGGGCATGTTTTAAGTGAGATCTCAAATACTCTTCTATTTCATTAGAAAATTCTGACATGCAGACTGAAACAATCACTTTCAATACCAGCAGCAGACTACCAGTTAACTCCCTGGTGAGCAGTAGCTTTACTCCAGTGATCTAATGAGCAACTAGAGTGCTAACATTCTGAATTTATGGCAGATGTGAGACACATCTGAATGCCTTCTTGATGGAATCAAAGTAAAAAACTGAAAGCATTTCCTACTGAGGAGACTGCAGTAAATGAAGAAATTAGGAAACTTCATAACAAAGAAGTCTTCCAAGATGGCCACCAGTGAAAAAAGAGCCCAAATGTAGCACAAATATTACCCAGATGTAGCCCACATATAGCCCAATGACAAAAGTGTGCAAAACACTTTTTATTTTTAGTTTTTTTGCAGTTTTATGTAGTGCAGACTGGTCAGGTATTGGAGCATTGCATCTTAAAACATGACCCCCCTACACTACAAAAACACCACTGCACTACCTTAAACCCTAAAACACTACCCCCAGCACGACCCCCTACACTACACAAGCACCACTGCACTATCCTAAACCCTAAAACACTACCCCCAGCACGACCCCCTACACTACCCAAACACCACTGCACTACCCTAAAACATGACCCCCTATACTACACAAACACCACTGCACTACCCTAAACCCTTAAACACTACCCCCAGCACGACCCCCTACACTACACAAGCACCACTGCACTACCCTAAACCCTAAAACACTACCCCCAGCACGACCCCCTACACTACACAAACACCCTGCACTACCATAAACCCTAAAACACTACCCCCAGCACGACCCCCTACACTACCCAAACACCACTGCACTAACCTAAATCCTAAAACACTACCCCCAGCACGACCCCCTACACTACCAAAACACCACTGCACTACCCTAAAACATGACCCCCTACACTACACAAACACCACTGCACTACCCTAAACCCTAAAACACTACCCCCAGCACGACCCCCTACACTACACAAGCACCACTGCACTACCCTAAACCCTAAAACCCTACCCCCAGCACGACCCCCTACACTGCCCGAACACCACTGCACTGCCCTAAACCCTGAAACACCAGCCCCTGCATGACCCCCTACACTGCCCGAACACCACTGCACTGCCCTAAACCCTGAAACACCACCCCTAGCACGACCCCCTACACTGCCCGAACACCACTGCACTGCCCTAAACCCTGAAACACCACCCCCTTCACGACCCCCAACACTGCCCGAACACCACTGCACTGCCCTAAACCCTGAAATTCCACCCCCAGCATGACCCCCTACACTGCCCGAACACCACTGCACTGCCATAAACCCTGAAACACTACCCCCAGCAAGACCCCCTACACTGCCCGAACACCACTGCACTGCCCTAAACACTGAAACATCACCCCCAGCAAGACCCCCTACACTGCCCGAACACCACTGACCTAAACCCTGAAACACCACCCCCAGCACGACCCCCTACACTGCCCGAACACCACTGCACTGCCCTAAACCCTGAAACACTACCCCCAGCATGACCCCCTACACTGCCCGAACACCACTGCTCTGCCCAAAACCCTGAAACACCAGCCCCAGCACGACCCCCTACACTGCCCGAACACCACTGCACTGCCCTAAACCTTGAAACACCAGCCCCTGCACGACCCCCTACACTGCCCGAACACCACTGCACTACCCTAAACCCTGAAACATCACCCCCAGCACGACCCCCTACACTGCCCGAGCACCACTGCACTGCCCTAAACCCTGAAACACCAGCCCCAGCACGACCCCCTACACTGCCCGAACACCACTGCACTGCCCTAAACCCTGAAACACCAGCCCCAGCACGACCGCCTACACTGCCCGAACACCACTGCACTGCCCTAAACCCTGAAACACCAGCCCCAGCACGACCCCCTACAATGCCCGAACACCACTGCACTGCCCTAAACCGTGAAACACCAGCCTCAGCACGACCCCCTACACTGCCTGAACACCACTGCACTGCCCTGAACCCTGAAACACCAGCCCCAGCACAACACCCTACACTGCCCGAACACCACTGCACTGCCCTAAACCCTGAAACACCACCCCGTGCATGACCCCCTACACTGCCCGAACACCACTGCACTGCCCTAAACCCTGAAACACCACCCCCAGCGCGACCCCCTACACTGCCCGAACACCACTGCACTGCCCTAAACCCTGAAACACCACCCCCTGCACAACCCCCTACACTGCTCGAACACTACTGCACTGCCCTAAACCCAGAAACACCATCCCCAGCACGACCCCCTATACTGCACGAACACCACTGCACTGCCCTAAACCCTGAAACACTACCCCCAGCAAGACCCCCTACACTGCCCGAACACCACTGCACTGCCCTAAACCCTGAAACATCACCCCCAGCAAGACCCCCTACACTGCCCGAACACCACTGCCCTAAACCCTGAAACACCACCCCCAGCAAGACCCCCTACACTGCCCGAACACCACTGCACTGCCCTAAACCCTGAAACACCAGCCCCAGCACGACCCCCTACACTGCCAGAACACCACTGCACTGCCCTAAACCCTGAAACACCACCCCCTGCACGACCCCCTACACTGCCCGAACACTACTGCACTGCCCTAAACCCTGAAACACCACCCCCAGCACGACCCCCTACACTGCACGAACACCACTGCACCACCCTAAACCATGAAACACTACCCCCAGCAAGACCCCCTACACTGCCCGAACACCACTGCACTGCCCTAAACCCTGAAACATCACCCCCAGCAAGACCCCCTACACTGCCCGAACACCACTGCCCTAAACCCTGAAACACCACCCCCAGCAAGACCCCCTACACTGCCCGAACACCACTGCACTGCCCTAAACCCTGAAACACCACCCCAGCAAGACCCCCTACACTGCCCGAACACCAATGCACTGCCCTAAACCCTGAAACACCACCCCCAGCACGACCCCCTATACTGCCCGAACACCACTGCTCTGCCCAAAACCCTGAAACACCAGCCCCAGCACGACCCCCTACACTGCCCGAACACCACTGCACTGCCCTAAACCCTGAAACACCAGCCCCAGCACGACCCCCTACACTGCCCGAACACCACTGCACTGCCCTAAACCCTGAAACACCACCCCCAGCACGACCCCCTACACTGCCCGAACACCACTGCACTGCCCTAAACCCTGAAACACCAGCCCCAGCACAACCCCGTACACTGCCCGCACACCACTGCACTGCCCTAAACCCTTAAACACCAGCCCCAGCACAACCCCGTACACTGCCCAAACACCACTGCACTGCCCTATACCCTGAAACACCAGCCCCGGCACGACCGCCTACACTGCCCGAAAACTACTGCACTGCCCTAAACCCTGAAACACCAACCCCAGCAAGACTACCTACACTGGCCGAACACCACTGCACTGCCCTAAACCCTGAAACACCACCCCCTGCACGACCCCCTACACTGCCCAAACACTACTGCACTGCCCTAAACCCTGAAACACCACCCCTCAGCACGACACCCTACACTGCCCGAACACCACTACACTGCCCTAAACCCTGAAACACCACCCCAGCACGACCCCCTACACTGCCCGAACACCACTGCACTAAACCCTGAAACACCACCCCCTGCACGACCCCCTACACTGCCGGAACACCACTGCACTGCCCTAAACCCTGAAACACCACCCCCAGCACGACCCCCTACACTGCCCTAACACCACTGCACTGCCCTAAACCCTGAAACATCACCCCCAGCACAACCCCCTACACTGCCTGAGCACCATTGCTCTGCCCTAAACCCTGAAACACTAGCCCCAGCACGACCCCCTACACTGCCCGAACACCACTGCACTGCCCTAAACCCTGAAACACCAGCCCCAGCAAGACCCCCTACACTGCCCGAACACCACTGCATTGCCCTAGACTCTGAAACACCAGCCCCAGCAAGACCCCCTACACTGCCCGAACACCACTGCACTGCCCTAAACCCTGAAACACCAGCCCCAGCATGACCCCCTACACTGCCCGAACACCACTGCACTGCCCTAAACCCTGAAACACCAGCCCCAGCACGACCCCCTACACTGCCCGAACACCACTGCACTGCCCTAAACCCTGAAACACCAGCCCCAGCACGACCCCCTACACTGCCCGAACACCACTGCACTGCCCTAAACCCTGAAACACCAGCCCCAGCACCACCCCCTACAATGCCCGAACACCACTGTACTGCCCTAAACCCTGAAACACCACCCCCTGCACCGCCCCCTACACTGCCCGAACACCACTGCACTGCCCTAAACCCTGAAACACCACCCCCTGCACGACCCCCTACACTGCCCGAACACCACTGCACTGCCCTAAACCCTGAAACACCACCCTCTGCACCACCCCCTACACTGCCCGAACACCACTGCACTGCCCTAAACCCTGAAACACCACCCCCTGCACTGCCCCCTACACTGCCCGAACACCACTGCACTGCCCTAAACCCTGAAACACCACCCCCAGCATGACCCCCTTTACTGCTCGAACACCACTGCACTGCCCCAAACCCTGAAACACCACCCCCAGCATGACCCCCTACACTGCCCGAACACCACTGCCCTAAACCCAGAAACACCACCCCTGCACGACCCCCTACAGTGCCCGAACACCACTGCACTGCCCTAAACCCTGAAACACCACCCCCTGCACGACCCCCTACACTGCCCGAACACCACTGCACTGCCCTAAACCCTGAAACACCACCCCCAGCACGACCCCCTACACTGCCCGAACACCACTGCACTGCCCTAAACCCTAAAACACCACCCCCAGCACGACCCTCTACACTGCCCGAACACCACTGCACTGCCCTAAACCCTAGAACACTACCCCCAGCATGACCCCCTACACTACCCGAACACCACTGCACTACCCTAAACCCTAAAATACTCCCCCAGCACGACCCCCTACACTACCTGAACACGACTGCACTGCCCTAAACCCTAAAACACTCCCCGCAGCACGACCCCCTACACTACCCGAACACCACTGCACTGCCCTAAACCCTAAAACACTCCCCCAAGCACGACCCCCTACACTACCTAAACACCACTGCACTGCCCTAAACCCTAAAACACTACCCCCCGCATGACCCCCTACACTACCCAAATACCAATGCACTACCCTAATCCCTAAAACACTACCCCCGCACAACCCCCTACACTACCCAAAGACCACTGCACTACCCTAAACTCTAAAACAATACCCCCGCACGACTCCCTACACTACCCAAAGACCACTGCACTACCCTAAACCCTAAAACACGACCTCCTACACTACACAAACACCACTGCACTACCCTAAACCCTAAAAAACTACCCCCAGCACGAACCCCTACACTACCCAAACACCACTGCACTACCCTAAACCATAAAACACTACCCCCAGCAGTACCCCCTACTCTACCCAAACACCACTGCACTACCCTAAACCCTAAAACACTACCCCCAGCAGTACCCCCTACACTACCCAAACACCATTGCACTACCCTAAACCCTAAAACACTACCCCCAGCAGTATCCCCTACACTACCCAAACACCACTGCACTACCCTAAACCCTAAAACCCTAAAACACTAACCCCAGCACGACCCCCTACACTACCCAAACACCACTGTACTACCCTAAACCCTAAAACACTCTCCCCAGCACGACTCCCTACACTACCCAAACACCACTGCACTACCCTAAACCCTAAATCTACCCCCAGAATGACCACCTACACTACACAAACACCACTGCACTACCCTAAACCCTAAAACACTACCCCCAGCATGACCCTCTTCACTACCTAAACACAACTGCACAATTTGTTACAGGCGTTGCAACGCAGGCCTGTGGTGCTTACTTGAAGTACCTGGTGGGCTAGTTGGGCCCCAGGGACTCTCAGGATTCAAGGTGACCTACTCCCCAACTTAAAACGCGCCACGGGGCGCGTTTGCACAGTGGTGAAGGGAGGGGGCGGGGCCTCAGGTGACATGTGCGCAAACACGCCCTGTGGTGCGTTTTAAGTTGGGGAGTTAATTCCCTTTGAATCCTGGGGGCCAACTAGCCCACCAGGTACCTTCAGTAAGCACAACAGAGTTGCGTTGCAGAGAGGTGAAAAAAGGTGCGTGGCCTCGGAACGCCTCTCTGCAACTCAGCTCTGTGGTCCTAACTGTAGGTACCTGGGGGCTAGTTGGGCCCCAGGGACCCTCAGGATTCAAGGGGACTTAATCCCGCAACTTAAAACGCGCCACGGGCGCGTTTGCACACATGTCACCTCAGGCCCCCCTCCCTTCACCACTGTGCAAACGCGCACTGGCTCTGGTTAGTCAGAGTCAGTTACCACCAGTACCCGTCTGAAAAAGTTGTGGGCACAGGATGATTTTGCAACAAGGCCTCTTTCTGCTCCTCTGTTGGTTCTTTCTGCACATCTTTTGCTTCTTTCTGTGCGTTTTTTCTTCTTTCTTCACATGTCCTACCTCTGTTGGCATAGTTAGAAACTAGCATTTAAAAACCTTTGAAATTCACTTAAAAAATCATAGGTTTCAGGCACGTTATAGTTAGAAATTAGCATTTAAAAAACCTTTGAAATTCACTGAAAAAACCATAGGTTTCAGGCACGTTATAGTTAGAAATTAGCATTTAAAAAACCTTTGAAATTCACTGAAAAAACCATAGGTTTCAGGCACGTTATAGCTAGAAATTAGCATTTAAAAAACATTTGAAATTCACTGAAAAAACCATAGGTTTCAGACACGTTATAGTTAGAAATTAGCATTTAAAAAACCTTTGAAATTCACTGAAAAAACCATAGGTTTTAGGGACAGTTATAGTTAGTTGGACATTGCACTCGTACAAAACCCGTGAAATTCCCCTGTTATAGTTAGTTCAGCTAACTATAACTCGCGCCCCGCAATGCACTGCTGATGACGTCACATATTACATCACTCATCACATGGTCAGTGACATCACTGATGACATCACTGATGACATCTCAAATGACATCACTGATGACATCATCCATGTGATAATTTCATGCATCTTCTCACACCCTAATATAACTTTTGATACACCCACTCTAAATTACAGACTGCCATTCTCAAAACCATAGACACTCCAACACCAAAAACTACATACCCACTCACTGATTCTTAGGTCTACACACACATCCACTCACTCACCTGTACAGTCACTCATACTTACAGTCACTCAGTACAGGACTATCATATGCACTCATACACCTATATAAACACTCACACACCGCCACTCATCCATAGAGGTACTCACACACCTAGTCAGTCATGCAAAAAATTAATCACACACCCATTTACTCACCTATACAGTTATACACACACCAGCTCACTTACTCATACAAATACTAGCACATTCTTACGCTCTTATACAATAACTGATACAAGCACACACGCATCCATACAGCCACTCTCACAATAACACACTCTCACTTATAGCCATTTAAATACTCTAACACACATATATACTGCCTTTTACATATGTAGTTACTCGCACATGTACCACTGAGATATACATTCACTCACTAACACACCCATACACACACTCACCCACCCAAGCAGTCCATCACAGATGCACTCTTGAAATCATGCACCCAGTGAATCACCCACTCACACATCTATGTATAGAGTCACACACACCCCACCCACACAAACACTCAGGCAGCCATACAGACACTCAGAGAACCAATCAATAACCCATATAGACACTCATGTAGCTATTCGCAAATCCATGCATCCACTTACACACCAACAAACAGACGGATACAGACATTCACACAGTTTAGTCACTAACCCATGCATTCAGTAAGATACGTTTAATCACTCACTTGTAGAGTCAGTCACTCACGTACTAAATCATCCATTCAGACACTTATACACCCACTCATTCTTCAATACGCCTTTCCCTATATATATTAAACATATTTAAACTTTACAGAAACACACAGTCACTGGATGATGTCATCAGTGATGTCATCAGTGATGTCATTTGAGATGTCATCAGTGATGTCATCAGTGATGTCACTGACCATGTGATGAGTGATGTAATATGTGACGTCATCAGCAGTGCATTGTGGGGCGCGAGTTATAGTTAGCTGAACTAACTATAACAGGGGAATTTCACGGGTTTTGTACGAGTGCAATGTCCAACTAACTATAACTGTCCCTAAAACCTATGGTTTTTTCAGTGAATATATATATATATAATATATGTAAGCTAATCTATATATATTAATATATATATAAATATATATATATACATATATATATCTACACATATAATGCCATTTTTAAAGAGACATTGTGAGCATACATACAGCTCCCTGATCTAAAGTTAAGAGACACTTTAGTAGTAAATCTTCCAGAAGGTGGTTATAAGAAGATGGTATGGGTCTTTTTGAAGCAGTAGCTGTATTATTCATAGTAGGGTTTGTCTGCAAATGATGAGATTTTACGAGTCTGGACAAGGGGGTGATGCTTGGATGTGGCATACATTGGATTTTAAGAATAATTTAGGTACGACTCCCTTGGTGATAACTGTAGCAGAATTTATGCAGCAGAGAAATTCTTAGTGATTGTGGTGCCTCCTGCATTAGTTGTGGTATTGAGGCAGAGAGGCAGGATAGGCACTATATAATACAATAAAATAAGCAAATACATATCTGTTATCAGATAGCTCAGAGTATAGTCAGGCGTAAGCATAATATACAGTTTTCCTCAGTTGCTGTGGTATTTTCTCAGGTACTGGTCATGCCAAAACATTGAGAACAAAGAGCCCTGAAAGTTTTTAAGAAATACAAATTAAGTTGTAATAATGCTTTTGTTTGAAAATATATTATTATACTCACAGGACCTCTCTGAGCGCCATGTGACGAGGCCACATTTGCAAGCTTTTGAGGGATGTGACATCTCCTTCTTGTCCCTTTCTTTGGTTTTAATTGTGGGCCGTGCGGAGCAAGGGCCCCAATTGAGCGGCTTCTATACCCGCTATCTCCACGGAGGAGTCGACTCCATTTTGTCCCCACCGTGCACACTGTTAAGTCAAGTGAAGCTGGTTGGACAACCCTCAGTAAAGCACACATTGTCAAATGCCTTTTTTGTACCAGACAGCGATTTGAGAATAGACGAGTCTTAGAGGACCACATACAATCAAGAGCTCAGGTAATTGGAGAGGTCCACTTCTCTAATGCAAGCTCCCTATTCAATTAGATGTGGTCATTGTATGCTCAAGGGAAGATGTGACCCACTGGGGTCTACACGTAGGTTTCATCTGACTATATTCTATGGAGTATTATTCACCCTGTGCTTTTGTCTTGGTACTTCTACCTGCTGCTACATGCTGAAGATCTTGTATTATTGTGTGATTTTCACACAGTGGAGTTTTCATAATTCATTGGCAACTACACAGCCTGTTTTTTCAGACCCATCCTTTGTTTCTGTGGGGAGCTCAGATGAAAAGAACTCATCTTGCGCATTAGTAGATGTTGACCTGCCACATTCACAGGAATTCACAGAAATAATCTTTTTGAAATGGGGAAGGGAGCACAAAACATATTCAAAGGATTGATACATCAATGGATACATACAATGGATACAGTTACGGGCATGACAGAATGACATACATTATGAAAGAATGAAGAAAGCCTCTACACATTATTTTAATACCAACCTTAATAGTTTATGTGCAACATTTAGCCCCATAAAAGAAAATACAACAATGTATACAATCTTTATCCAGATCAAAAACCAGACATTATTAAAATATTTTCACAGTTTATACTTCTTGCAGATAAAAACGTTTCCAACCCAAGTGCTACATTCAAGGTTCTCATTTGTCCTAAAATAATAATCCAGCAGAGTGTTTACATATTTCATTTTAAAAAACATGCATTAATTACATTCGACGAATAGATACAAATATGGGATAATTTAAAATTAAATGAAGTGTTGAGTATTTTATATTTACTATTCATACACCTTTCCTCTCCTGTGATCTAACATTCGACTTCAATCTCTTGATGTAAAACCTGGAATGAAAACAGGGGCGGCTCCTCCGCTATGGCGGAGGAGTGCCGCCCCCCCCCGCTTGAATGCCAGGCAGCAGACAGAAACAGGAAAAATAAAATGATAATAAAACCATTTTATTCTCATTTGATTTTTCTTTCTGATGCAGGCAGCCAAGTCTGGGTGGG
The DNA here is from genome assembly GCA_963921515.1 of Calotriton arnoldi. Classification (NCBI taxonomy): domain Eukaryota; kingdom Metazoa; phylum Chordata; class Amphibia; order Caudata; family Salamandridae; genus Calotriton; species Calotriton arnoldi. The sequence continues at coordinate 3,454,217 of CAWUFW010000780.1, forward strand.
GCGGGGCCATGAGGAGTGCACCGGGAGGAGTAGTACACACTGTAAAGTGTGCATAACGGTTTGGCCGGCTGTCTAATTTTTTTTTTTTTAATCTGTTTATTGACATTTCATAGTAAAACAGCAAGAGCAAAAGAACAGTAGTATGCATGCTATTACCACAAGAGCGACCCCCCAATCGTGAAGTAGCTTGAATTATATTGAGCTTATGGTGGGCCATAAAAGGAGAAACATAGTACATACATTGGAGGGTCACTTATGGGTGTCAATTGTGGCGAGAGTACCACAATGCGGTTTGTGAAGATGTATAGAATCCAGGAGTGTTATGTCACAGATCTGAACAGTGGGAGTGGGATTCAACAGAATGAGGACAAAGTAAGTTGAAGGAGGGAGAATCAACTGTTAGTGACACGCTGCTGCGCCGTTCTCCGTCTAGTACCAACCCACATGTGTATTGTGTATGCGAGAGATGTCACGTGTGTATGAGCTAGCTCGCTGACTGACTCAGGTAGGGATCTGCCCCAGATATACCTCCGAGTACATAGTGGCGGAGGAGTAGTCCCAATTATGACGCTACAGCAGTCCGATCCCGTACCCCTATGAAGGAATCCACAGAGACTACGTATAGTCTCTGTAGACCAGCTAGAATAGCCTCCCAACTGTTGGCTAGTGGGTGTTTACGGAGGCCCAACAGATCCTGCCTGTGCAGGGCGACGCTCTCTGCCCTGGCCCAGTTAAGCAAAGAGCAGCACCACGTTACTGCATTTGGAGCAACCGGTGTTCTCCACAGTTTTGTGATTAGACGTATAGTGGTAGGTAGGCCCAAGTCCAGGAAGCGGGAAGTGACCCTATGTTTCTTGCCCCTTTTGAATAGATGTAAGAAATAGACCTCCCACTGGGAAGGGATGTCGCCGTCAGTGCAGTGGGCTTGGGTGTCGGCCACTTCAATCCAGTACCCTTTGAGCGCAGGACAGTGCCAGAGCATGTGTAGGACATCTGCATTGGTTAAGCGACATCTAGGGCAGGCAGAGTCTGTGCGGTGAAAGTACTTATTAATTTTGGCTGGGGTGAGGTATGCTCGGTGTAAAATAAAAAACTGAATTTGGCGGAAGCGCTGGTTGCGGGGGATGTAAGTAGGGCTTTCCAGGGCAGCTGTCCATTCTGTCTCAGAGAAGGTACGTCCCAAATCTCCCTCCTATTGTTGTTTTAAGGGGGCTAGCGAGATTGCAGCATGCTGACGGAGTGATGCTGTGAACCATCGGATCAAGTGACCCCCTTCACCCATAATGTGTACGTATTGGATTGTGTGGTGCACGGGAGACTCTACGGACAGGCTACCCCATCTGGATGAGAGGGTTGCAATGAGTGAGAGGTGCAATAAGAAATACCCTGGAAGGAGACCTTCCTCCGATACGAGCTCGGTGTATGGGATAAGAGTACCATCCCGGAAGAGGTCCCCAGTGTTGGAGATTCCAGCTGTGTCTGTGGCCGGCTGTCTAATGCCGTCCAAACCGTCATGCGCGGTTTGATCTCTGTCCACCTGAGGTGTGTTGTACAGCTGGCTGAAGTAGAGGCGCAGGCTCCTAGGGCCTGAGCGAGCATTAAATAAGCCCAATCAGGCCAATCACGGCGCTGCTCTCGTGAGAGCAGCGCCTTGATTTGCATCTAGGAGCCTGCGCAGTGTGCAGGAACCCCGAGCCGAAGATTCCCAAAACTGCGGCCGGTAGCGCAGCTGCAGGTAAGTGCTTTTCATTTTATTTATTATATTTCCCTTACATTTCCCTCCCCCCTCCCCCCACACCTCTCCCTCTTCCCCCCACACCTCCCACTCTTCCCCCGCACCTCCCCCTCTTCCTCCCACCCCACCACTTGTTAAGAAAGGGAGCCACTACTAAATGAAAACCCACTCTTCTAAGTATTTAAGTACACATCTTCATTTCAGGAGATTCTTACCCTCCAAGATAACCTAGAGAACCTACAAGCGACTTCTTTTGGTTATCATAATTACAATCCCTCTGTTGGTTTGGTTACTATGATGGTGCCTTCTCGTCCAGGTAATACCGTCCAGGCAGACGTGTACTCATTTATGATAGATAAACCATTTGTTTGCTTCGCTTCTTTTTTTTTACCTTGGTGCCCTCCGTAAAGAACTGTATCATTCAGTAGGCATTCAGTAGCCACTGGTCAAATGAAAGGTGTCACAAATTCTTGTACTATCTTGCACCTAAATAAGCATGTCATCTCGATAGTTGGTTTAGAAACCTGGCCAAGAAACCATCTTAGGCTAACATCAGGCACAGCTCAAATGGCCTGATCTGAATTATACAAGTCGACTACTCTATCCAACCTGTAAGATCTAATACATCCAACTCAGCCGTACCTGCCTGGAACCAAACTCCTGTGCGTCAAATCAAAGTTGTTAAAATATTGAATAGGTAATCCTTCCTGAATGTCCAGAAGGAATAACTACCATAATTACTACAGAATTTATCAAGACCCCCAACAAACACACCCCTCTTAGCACCGAACATCAGCCCTTCGCTCATACCCAGATCAAATAACAGCACCAAATGTTTATATGTAGAGATCACTTCCAGCTTAGCTGAACTAATAAATCACCACTGCTTCATGGCTATGGGGGCAAAATAAAGGACCTGAATGAAAATTAAGGCGTGGTTGCATGCACACAGGGTCCTATGTACCAGCACCACAGGGAAGTAACATGCCTAACCTCACAGTAAATCGCAGACACTGCTCTTCTTTATCCATATCAGGATATATTATATGGACATTAAACTGTGATGTATGGGAGACACTGCGGGAGCAGGGAGTTGGGTAGAGTAGACCTCATATCCCCTTCTTATGCCCAAATGGAAGCGGTTGAGAATACTGCTCAATCTCCCTGTGAATCTAAAGGCAACCAAAGTTTTCCCGGATATTTAGTTGATGGTATTAATTCCATGTTGCTCCACAGTTAAGCATTTTGATCCAAAACTTTCCTCTGTCAACTATGCGAAATGCTGCCCTGGAGTCTTGTGAACACCTATAAGAACAATTCCTTCCAAGCTCCGGGACCTTGGCAGTCTCAAGAACTGCACCAAAAAGTGCCACCAGCAGAGTTATCAGCATGTCCATTAAAGTCACTGGAAGGCCATGTATTGGTCCCCTAAGCTATAGAGTCCAGGAGCTCCAAAATTAGCCTCCTTAATTAAAAATAAATAGCTGTTAGTGGAGAAATATATGGTGCCATCTTTGGCAGGGGACACCGAAGGTTAGCACTGAAAAATTGTTTTCCATGCTGAACCCATGCTTACAATGCCTACAGTGTTAAATAGCAGTCACAAATCAATTCACTTGATTACTTTGAGAATTTGTGGATCATGAGCTGTGAAAGTAAAACAGCATTTTCATGTATTTTTCTTCAGAGGGGGGCCTTGTTCGGGAATACTGTGGAAAACTCGAGAAAGCTTGACCAGGGCATTTTTTATTCAATTCTACTTGGTCTACTTTAGGTGCATAACATAGATTCAAATATTGCATATGATGATGATAGCAAATAGCACATAGTTGTTTAGTGTATTAGAATGGGAGCTATCAACTGTCAATTTGTAAAATAAATCCATGCAGTTCAAAATTTGTATGCGTTTGTTACGAACAGCAGAACACTTTCTGATTGACTGCAGAGGGTTTACGTTTTAAGGTGACCTCAGAGCACAACATCCTATGGGGTCATTTTCTTTACCTCCCTGATATGAGATTGACATCCTTACCTAAAGAGGTAGTTGTGCAGAACAAGGCAGACTGCCAAGGAGTTCCAATCAAAGTGTAGGGGTGACAAAAATGGAACACTCAATGACCAGCAAGGAAACAAAACCCAACTTACTAACCTGTACAACATATGAATGACCATTACACGAAGACACATCAAATATAAACTCTTAAACAACACAAAATCTCACAGTGAGATTGATCACGAGTCACTAAAACATGGAATCCATACTAAAAATGGTATGAACCTCTGTTGAGCAAGAAATAAAACACCCCTGGAACAAGGGACATGGCAGACATCCGAAGCTAGCAGCACTGTTGCATTCAATCTAAATGTACTGCAGAATAAGTTGCTGACTCAATGAGTCATTTTTCATTGCCCGTTTATAGGTCATTAGAGCTAACATCACTTTCTTGGTGGACCTTTGCTCTAGGAAGTTGTTTACTTCACCATCTTGGTTTGGGATCTACTTTAGCCAGCTGATGTCTTGGATTGGTTCCCTGCACTCTAAGAGCACATGTGCTGAACATCAAACACATCAGTGACCCAGTATATTGACTCCTCATTTGGAGGCCTTAGAACTCTAGGCACTTTACCACTGCTAACCAGTGCTAAAGTGCATGTGCTCTCTACTTAAAGCATGGTAACATTGACTTACCCACAATTGGCATCTTTAATTTACTTATAACTCCCTAGTAAAGTACACTACATGTGTCCAGGGTCTGTAAATTAAATGCTGCTAGTGGGCCTGCAGCACTGATTGTGCCACCCACTTAAGTAGCCCTCTATACATATCTCAGGCCTGCCATTGCAGGGCCTGTGTGTGCAGTTTTAAACTGCCATGTCGACCTGGCAAGTTAACCCTCTTGCCAGGCCGAAACCTTCCTTTTTAGGTCTCTGCTAGACAGCGCATGCGCTTTCTCGAACAGACGTATTGTGTTCTATCTGTGGGCTTACAGGCCTTACACAATGACACATTACACAATGAACATTCATCTGTCACTGATCCTGCTTCAATTAAGGTTTTTTTGTCCCGTCATTGCTTGCCCATCTCCCCATCCCCTACTGCTTCCCTGCTTGACCCGTCCCCCACTACCTCCCTTGTCGCTGCTGCTTTTTTTGCACGATCCGATGGTATTGGAGCGCTTGTTTCATCCTCCATCTTGCCATAGTGCTAACACCAGACAAAGGTATTGGAGTGCTTTCAGTGCTCACCAGTTACATTACACAATGACACATTCATTGTCGTTGACAGAAGGAAGCATAAGTGATTTGCCCAGAATCACAAATGGTTCAGCCGACCCCGAGATTCGAACCTGGGTCCCCAGTTCTGCTGTCTGCAGCTCTGACTGTTACACCACATCTTTGCTTAACTTCAAAGCTCCTCAACTGGTTCTCACTATCACTCCCACATTTGTTCAGCAAGATCCCATTAACACCAAACAAGCTTTGTCAAAGCCAATAGGTCTCAGCAATGCCTGAGCTATTTGCCTTATCAATGTGAATATCTTTTAGCCATGATGTCTAGCAGCACATCTGCTGTTCAGCATGGTTGAAAGTAACTGAAAAAAGTGCTATCATGCACCCAGCGCAACCCATGTCATAGCGATTTTTTGTGTTAGGTGGGGCAGGACAATAAACTCAACATGGGGGGGGCGAAGAGACTCAGCGTCGGCTCAACATTCTGTGATTCTGGGCTTTCAGTAACTTTCAGCAATGCTGAACAGCAGTTGTGCTACTAGACAACATGGCTAAAAACACATTCACATTGACAAGCAAAAAGCTTGGGCATTGCCAAGACGTATTGGCTTTGCCAATGCTTGTTAATACATATATGTCACCCTTTAAGGTAGGCTCTAGGTAGCCCCAAGGGCAGGGTGCAGTCTATTTAAAAAGTTGGACATGTACTTTTAAGGTTTACATGTCCTGGTAGTGAAAAACTCTTACATTTGTTTCTCACTACTGCAAGGCATATCTCTCCCTTAGGTTAACATTTGGATTACCTTATTACCTTTTATAAGTGTAATTTCCAATTGGGAAAAGATGTATATTTCGAGTTTAGTGTCTCTGGACTCACAATTTAAAATCCCAACCTATGGTAAAGTTGGATTTCAAAGTTGCAAGTCTGAAATGCCACTTTTTAGAAAGTTGGCTTTTTCTTACTTTAACCATTCTGTGCCGTCCGCTAAGGCAGAGGAGCATCGCCCTACTGCTTCACAGAAGTGAAGTAAAGGAAACAAAAAATTATAATAACTTGCGTTATTATCATTTTATGTTTCCTTCTGCTGCAGCCTTGTGTTTGGGGTGGGCCTGCTCCGATGAAAGAGGAGCAGGGGAGGAGTGGTTTGCCCACTCCTAAGTGCACATGACTGTTTGGCCGGCCCTCTCGGGCCAGCCAAACAGTCATGCGTACTTCGCATTTTCTCCATGCAGACTGCATTTCAGCCTGCATGGAGAACATGCCCAGGCCCCCATTCCCTGGCTGAGCGCCGATCCATGGCACTCAGACCAATCACAACACTGCTTTGCAGCGTTGTGATTGGCTATCGGGAGGCTGAGAGCCGGGTGCCTCCTGCATCCTGCTGTGGGACCGGAGTCAGGAAGAAGAGGATGAAGGAGAGGCGGCGGCTGGCCGGCCATCACAGGTAAGTGTTTTTTTTACTCTTTTCGTCCCAACCCCCCTGCCCCCGTCCCACCACCCGTTTCCGGTTGCAGCCACTACTGCGTCTGGTGTGGGTGACAGCTGGGCCTTATGCATTCCCTCTAGACAGCCACACACAATGGGAGCTTAGGTGTGACTTGGTGGGGCTTAATGGGCCATTAACTGGCATGATGGGGTGGCAGAGCTAACTACAGCCCCACTTGCACCTGAATGGGCTGGGCCCTGTCTCCACACACAAGGCCTAAAAACCCTGTATTGTCACTCCAACCAGCTTGGAGCCAGGGCAGGGGAGGAAGGGGATCCCATGCACTTAAAATTCACTGTCTAGAAGCTTTTCCCACATTCCAGAACCAGGGTACTAAAGTATAAATACTGGACCTCAGACACCACCACTTCACTACACTTCTCAACCTGTGGATACTATGCCAGGAAGAAGGACTGTTGTGCTGTTACAAAGACTGCCACACTACTGGTCTGCTACTCTGCTGGGCTCCTGCTTTGCTGTGCTCGCCTGCTGCCCTCTTGCCTGGGAGTGAGAAGGACTGGACCTGCATCTCTCCAACCCTGAACCAAAGTGACTCCAAGGGCTTGCCTCCTGTTTTCTGAAGTCTCAGGGCCACAAAAGACTTCCAACTCCGCTGCTACATCACCTGGACTCTGCCATATGTGAGTCTGCCCTGCCAATTGGTGCTATCCAAGTCCTGGACCCTTGGAAGTGGGTCTAAGGTGCTCTGCCTTCTGTAGTCCTTCTTGGAACCGAAGTAGGACGACGCAAAGCCTTGCAAAGGAACAGGGCGCAGACCTCGCACCAGGATTTAAGGTACTGTGTTCAGCGGGAGCAGGTGGGTCCCTGTAGCCAGCCCACTCTCTATCGCGGTCAGTCTGAACTTGTGACTTTGTCCTGGTATGGTATGACCAGACAGCCACAGTTGGTGCTTTGCGTTTTTATGCGTTTTTTTCACCTAAATCTTTAAAATTGCATATTGCAGGATCTACTTATTGGAATTTTTTTGTTTTGGTCATGTTTTGTTTAATAAAGTAAGCTCTATTGTTCTAACCAGGTGTGGTATCTTTTGTATGGTGTTTTCTTCACTGTTTTGCTGTTTGAAGTTGTGCACAAATACTTTACACATTGCCTTAAGTTAAGCCTGACTGCTCTGTGCCAAGCTACCAGAGGGTGAGCATAGGTTAATTTAGGGTGTGTATCTGACTTACCCTGACTAGGATTGTGGCACCTGCGTGGACAGGGTGCATACCTCTGCCAACCAGGAACCTAATTTCTAACAACAGGGTAGTCTGACTATCAGGACACTTTAGCTCCCTTAAATCCTGTTCCTGACCCTAAGTATCTAAATATTTTTAAGTTGAAAGGCCCTAACCAGCAAGTTATCAAGCGTAAACCTCCTGCCCGTACTATTTTAAATTCTAGAATTACAAAAAACTGGTGGCTGAAAAGAAGCATTCACATTTTTAGATCAAGCCTGAGACTGCACTTGAGCTCCTTGCGCATTTTTTGTCACACTTATTTGCTACGATCCAATTGGGCAGCACCTGCTGGCGTCACCTCCTCTACACAGTGCTTAATTTGCAAAAAAATAAGTGCCAGGACTCTCGTCAGGAGACCGTTGCACCTTGTACAACGCATAGCCCCTTCCAGCGCAGCCAATGATAGTAACAACACAAGTACTAACATTCACACTCCTACAAGTGTGACTATTTCAGGTGTTATGTCCCGTATAGAGGCCCTAATGTAGACCCGTTCATACATGCCCTAAAATAGACGTACTCGCATTTGCCCTAATATGGTCATATTCGTACTTGCCCTATTATGGTCATAGCCGCATATGCCCTATTACGGTCATAACTGTACATGTCCTATTATAGTCATGATTCCTTATATAGGCATGAACTTTCACCTACATTGATCTCCGCTAGTACACAATGAGCTCTGAGGGCTGAACGTTATCTAGCCTGTGGTTTTGAATGCAGCAGGGTTTTTCTCCAACACAGGCCAACACTATACTCATAAATTAGGCATGACTTTCTAGGAATTCACCACCTGCATAATATGTATGTACAAAGTTCACCCCTGACGTCTTCCTCATGTCTAACAACAGACCAATACAAACCATACTGAGGAACGAGACTCTTTAGGGTATAAATACACCACATCTTGCCCCGGTAAGACAGAGGGAACCGAGACTTCCATGCTGACACACTGACCAGAGACGCTGAGGCTCCTGCATGCAGTCGCTCCAGCTGACAGCGGTCTAACACAGCCCTTGCGGGGTGTCCAACTCGAGACCAGGACGGGGTCCCACACTCTCTCTATTCAGGTAATGGGGTTCGACTAAATCTTAGAGGGATTCTTGGCTACACACCTACTCACAGGCTAGGTACACTTAGGTACATCTAGTTAGGCATTGTATGAGTATGCGCTTTCTTTTACCAATGCATTTTATATCCATGTATTTATCCATGATTATTGCAATATGGTAGAGCTGTACTATCCTTTCACTTTTATCGTACTGCTGATAATATATCTCTGCTATTGTCTGCTGGTTTCTGCAGCACATATATTTTACACGAGAATAACAACTGATCAATAAATACTTATTGAAACGCCCAGACTGTTTATTCTGTGTAGCTCTCTGAGACAATCCGAATAAGTAAGCACGAGTGACTGAGCGAAAAGTAGTACATTGTTTCTACGATTCTGAGGGATCAGGGTTGTCGTGATCTAAGGTTGCCAGAAACAAATCTTTTCCCGAGGAGATTCTTCTGGCACTGTGAGCTAGCTAATGCAAAACAGGCTAACATACACGGTGGGGGTGCACAGAGCCAGTCTGCCACCAAACCCACAGTTTATGTTATCTAAACGCGCAGGTCCTGCATGGGTAATATAGGAACTACAGGACATGGCGCCACCAACGTTGGATGGGTACTTATTTAACAGTAGAATCTGAGTAGTTCAGTCGTGCTATTCTCAGAGAACCTACTCACAAAACCCCAGAGACGTCTGGAGTGGGTGGGCACAAACTCCGCCGCAGCTGAGTAGTACAAAAATACTATTTATTGGCTGTTGGTTATTCAAGCTTGAAAGGACATTGAGTTCCTAAATTTGTGCATAACACCTTATCTTAGTTCCCTTGAACAGACTTCTTCCTTACAAAAATGACTGAGTCAGACGAAGACACAGTTATTAATACACAAGTAGAAGGAGAAGATCCTGAGGATGCAATACAGATTGCACCAAAATTCAGAAGGACAGTCACCCTAAGACTATTAGAAAATGGCTTACAAGCCAAGGGTGGCATAGTAGTTTTCGTGATTGAGGCACACGAATCAAATAAAACAGAGGTATTCTATTCATGGGTTACATTCCCAGCAGCAAATGTAATAACAAAGACATTTCACTACTATATAGCAGGAAATGCACCACATGAATATGCCCCATTTGAGGACATAGAAATTCCATTCACTTAACAGGAACATTTTTACTGGTTTAATGGCGCCCTACCCCACGTACGAGGAAAGGAAGATTAGGTCCGCTCGGAGGAGACGGGCCACATGGCCAATACTAGCGGCTTACACACTGCATCCTAACATTGGCACAATGCCACAGCCAGACTTACTCGTACAACACACAGATTTAATTAAAATCTACAGAAACCTGACACAATTCGTCATGAGGACTTTAACAATCCAACCTGCACCAGGTGCAGTAAATAGTACTCCAGTTCAGGGTACAGGAAATAAAATTACTCCTCAAACATTACACGCAGTAATGGGCAAAATGCCCGCAAATCGCTGATGGAGCAGGGTAAATGAAAACATTTTAACCTCCTCATATTTTCGTAAAATAATTAATAAACATGTTCGTTTAAGTAAATAACCAACAATGTATGTTACATGTTAAGGGTTAAAGGTAACACGCTATTCTGTGTGCAAATTAATCAACTTATAATTGTTTACGTGTCTAACATAACATAACATTTGCGTACTAATTCAATAATAAACGCATGATCTGTGCTTTAAATAAAACGTGTGGTTGCAAAATAAAGCGATGGTAAGTAAGGGACAGCTTTATATGTTGCTTTTTGCTAGGTAATACCTAATTGGGGTACGTAGAAAGACGGGAGGGAAACGAAAGGGTTTATATTTCTTTGTTTTAACAATATTTTGTTTATCTTTGAAAATAGTGCGCTTAGGCCTGTCGAGCAGCAATATAAAATGGCCGCAAGTTGCTAGAGTACGCATGAGCGGGAGACCATGTGATAGAGGAGAGAGGCTGTGGAAAAGGGATGATCACGTGCTGATGCTGAGAGGCTAAGATGGAAGTATGGTCAAGGCTGTTGTGACCTTTCTGAGCAGATGTGTGCCAATATGATCAGCAAGAAGCGTGAGAAGTCCGACTGAATCAATAGACGGAACTGTTTAAAACAAAATGTAACAGAAAAAGATACAATTTGGACTGATCGAAACGGATGAGCAATTGCATGAACTGTGGGAAACGATGCTTGCATGGACATTCCACACGGAACTGGTTAAGACCAGGAAGTTTGATTAAAATGTATATGGGCCTGAAGTTTTGACCAATGAGAAAGAGTCACGCCATGAAGAAGAAACATTTTATGCTGTAAGCTAGAATTAGGGTATATAGAAGACCTACTCTTGGTGGGAGGGGTTAGAATGCTGCGGGAGAGAGATGCTGCGGGAGTTAGATGCTGTAGATGGGTGAAGTTGCGGTTGCTGATGCTGACGAGATGATGCTGCTGCTGCTATTTTCCTTTTTCAGTTGAGTATAAAGATGCTGCTTTAGGAGAACTTTTTCCTGATAGATTTTTATTTTAGAATTATTGGATTTTCCCCAGATAGATAGATAGATTGATCTTTAGAGTTCTTATTATGGTAACCTTATTTTTCCGTCTAATAAATATGCATTGCAATTTCAAATTATTCTTATATTGATGATAAATGTAATGATCTAAATAATAAGTTTAATCTCATTTCCTGCATTCAAAACGTTATATAAACTTTATTATTCTTTAAACAAATGACTCAGTGATTCTTTAGCTCAATGATTAAGAATGAAATGTTAAAGAGTTTATTGTGATTGAGCTGGTCTTAATCACCATCAACTGATTCCTACTAGTTGGTCCATCGACCAATGAGCGGAATACCTTAAAAGCAAAAGAGAAATATTATGTCATGATAAAAGAGGTATCCCGTCTCCTTCCAGCGAATCGTTTTTCTCCTAGGTTCATGACGGAGGAAATCCAGGGAACAAATGAGTAAGTGAATGTAGATGCGGTGTTATGGGCCCCACCGTCATATGGATATAGTGTGTGTGTTAGAGAAATAGTTGCACCTGGATGACCAAAGCCAAATAGGAGAATTATTTTTATTGTTAGCGCTGGATCAGATTTCTTGGTAGCAGAGTTATGGTTACTATAGATTAGTTTGGTGATTATTGATTATTGATTATTGATAAGTACATGTCTAACACTTTTTGTTGAGTCGCGTTATGTTATATGTAAGTTTTCACGCTTCCGGGAAGTAGGAAGTGGAACACGTGTGGCAAGAGAAGTCACATGGAATTGTACACTGTCTGAGTTCATTTTTGGTAATAACACAGCTTGTGTTATAATAGGGACATTTTATGTATAAAAGGTGTGTAAGTGAAATAGTGATCGGTTTTCTTGTGAAACTTTGGCCTTAATTCTCAGGAGCAGTATAGTCTCCACATGTGTTTTATCCCCAGAGAAACGGGTTTACTGATTGCTTGAAAGAAGGGTAAGGTAGAGGGAAGTGCTACTTTATCGGCGAAACTGAAAATTCTGTGGTAGGGTAGAGGTAAGCGCTGCCTACTGGAAAATACAGAATTCTTGTGTAAATGGTCAAAGCTATCTTTTCGGTTTAGCGAATCAGACAATGGAAATGTGTTTTAAATGTAGTAACTAACGAAGAATTGTTGAAAAAGAAATTTCCGATAAATTTTGTAAAGGAGGGGTCAAGAGCAGAAGTGACGTAGACAAGAGTCGCGCTGGGATTGGACAGTGCGATAGTCACATGAGAACAGGAGCAGAACTGACGTAGACAGAAGCCGCGCTGGGATTGGACAGTGCGCCGTAGACAGAAATCGCTCTGATTGGAGCTTTGGTATGAGTCGCACAAGGATTGGTTGAATAGCCTAGTGACGTGGAAGTTTGTGATTGGAGTGTTGGTGTGAGTCGCGCTAGCATTGGTTGAAATAACGCATAGAGAACAGTGTTGAATTGCGGATCGTTTAAGGAGAAAAAGGTTGTGAATCATGTCGTACTATGAGTATGGTAAAGAGAAAACGTCATGGATGTCGAAAGCTAAGAACTTCTTTAAGAAGGACAAAAAGGTAGTGACTAGAGAGGGACAAATAATTCCTCCGCCGAAGTCACCAGCTTCACATATGATGCTGAAATATGGATATCATACATGCAAATGGTTAGAAAATTGGACAAAATACACCAAGAATGATGGAGCATTGGCTTTCCCTGAGAATGGTTCATTTAATGTAGCCGTACTACGGAATTTGAGAGAAAAGATGGTAATGTTAGAACCTAGATCTAGACCGACACAGTTTGAAGCTTTAACGGAATGGGAAGATGAGATGTATGAGCGAGAGAGATTCAGAGGATTAAAGAATCATGAGTTTTTGCCTGGAAGGTTGTGGGAGTAAATCATGAGGGCAGAGTAAAGCGTTGGAGATATGCTAACATGACAGGAGGTTTGTTTCCAGCTTTTACAGTTGAGGAAGAAGCAAAGAGAAAGTGTACAGAGAAAAAGAAACATGTGGTGGTAGAAAAGTATGTGTATGGTGGTAGTGAAACAGATGACGAATTGCTGGAAGATATTTTAAATAGAAATCCACCTCCATACCAACAGACTTCTGCGGTGGTGACACCTAATGCACCGCCAATGGAAACTGGGAGGAATAAAAAACCCGAACGAAGAAATGAAACAAATAGGTCACAAGAACCATTTAAAACTTCACAAAATGAAGAGATAGAAAGTGACAATGCAACTGAATTAGCAAAAACGACAAAAGAACTGACTGAGAAAATAAGAGAATTGACAAAGAATATGGAAGCTGTAACTGTACCAGTAACAATAGGTCCAGTAATGCCAATTTTTGAGAATCAGAAAATTAATTAACATTCTTTAGTGATTCCCATGAATTCACATTTGCAAAGAAAAAGAGAAGGGATGGAACTGAATAATGAAGGTGCACACAATTTGGCTAGTACCTATAGACCAAGCCCACCTACAAATTTGACGATAAATGAGAATGAGATTAGGAGAATGCCTATGGTGACAGAGTCCGCATCAGGAACACCAGAAAGAAGCAGCAATTGGATAGAATTAAATAGTACGCCTGTAGGTCCGACTCCAGATGAGTTAAACGAATGGATGAAAGCGCTAAAAACAAAAGAACCGGAAGAAAAACCATTAGATGTAATTAGGTTGAAAATAGACATGGAAGAATTGATTTTGGGAACAATTGGAACAGAAAAATAAAAAAATTATCAGGATGATGAGATTATGTTTTTGTGCAAGAGTCTTACTTGGAGAGCTAGAAATTTACATGACAAATTGGAAGAGACAGCAAATGAACAAGGAGTGGAATTTGTGAAAGTGAGAACGTTGCAGAAACCATACAGAGTAGATTTTTGTGAGAAAGACTTAGAGAATTTGAACACATCAGGAAGACTGACCCAAATAAAAGAGTTGATTGTTTTATTGAGAAAATGGGGTGATGTAGATAGATGGAGAAATAGATGGTCAAAGAGGAATGAGAAAACAACAGATAAAGCATCTTTGGCTTTTGCAGTGACAGATAGGGAACCAGTTGTTAGGAGTACCCGATGACAGAAACTCCAGGTGGTAGTTATGTGCATGTTCCATGGACCAGACAGGATATACTGTCATTTACAAATGACTTCCCAAAATTGAGAGAGAAACCAGTAGAATGGTACAGACAAGTGGAAAGATTTGTTAAGGTGTCAAAAGTGCTGTGGATAGATCTGGATGGATTGTTTGATATAGTAGTGCCAGCTGATTTGTGGACAGAATGTAAGATTACTATTGATTGGCCAACTGTAGAATATCCAAGGGATGCTAAAACAGGAGCGCCAGGTCCAGAAGTGATGAGGAAGTACGACCAAGTAGTTACCTTTTTGAAGAATAAAATTCCACCAAAAGAAACAGATTGGGTAAAAATAGACAGAACAACGCAGGAAAGCAAAGAGTCAGTGCACGCCTACTATGAGAGATTGTTGTTGGTCTTCAAACAGTATAGTGGTTATGAGACACTGAATGAGAAGGATATGAGTCATTTTGTATATAGGTTTGTGTATGGATTAAAACCAGAGATAAGTGAAATGATTAAGCAGCACTTGATTGGTTGGCAGAATAGCACACTGGATGAAGTTTTGAGATATGCTAAGTATTGCAGTGATGAAATTGAGAGTAAACAGCGTAAATTGAAAGAAAAGGCCATGTGGGCACAGGTGAAAGTTGCAGAGAAGCAAGAAGCTCAATTGAGTAATACTGGTAGTGAAACAGGACAGTTTAAATCCCGACCTAATATAGGTAAAGGAAAAGGACAAATGAGCATAGATGAGGCAAAGAAAAAGTGGCCATGCCACAACTGCGGAAGCTAGGACATTGGAGAAACGAGTGTAAATTTCCTCCAAAACCTAATGTGGAAAATCAATCATTAAATTCACAGGTGCAGAGTGAGGTAGTTACTCAACAAGGTCAGGTGCCACAACCACCACTTCCCAAGAGTGTTAACCAACAGAAATACAGTGCAGAAACAGGATTCTACGGAGGAGAACAGGTAACACAGTTGCCGCGTGCAGCTGCAATTTCTCAATATTGGTTACGACAGGATGAGGATGACATGGATGAAAGTTCCTGACGGTGCCTAGGAGAGGGGAAGAGTGCGTGCTTGGCGCAACTCTAGAGGTAGATCAGTCTGGTCCATTTGTGGATGGAGAAGTGAATGGTGCAAATGTAACATTCCTTGTTGACACTGGAGCTACCCGTTCTACTGTTAGGTCAGTGGAAATTCCAAACCTTCCTCTCTCAGGTGAACATATCCAAGTAGTTGGAGTTTCGAATCAGCAAATTAAAACGCCTCTTACTAAATTAGTGAAGGTAAGAATTGGTCCATTTAGCGAAATGCACTGATTTGTGGTATGTGATTGTAGTCCCGTGAACCTTTTAGGACGCGATTTATTGTGCAAGATGAACTGCACTATCTATTGTACCCCAGACGGAATTGCATTTCAGACTCCAGATGAGGATGTGCTGTATAAAATGACAATGGTGAATTTAGAACCAGAAGTAAATGGTTTGTTTCCTGTATTTGATGCAGAGAAAATCCCAATTGAATTGAAAAGGACAGTGAAAGAAGAAGTGTGGGACTTTACAGGAGAAGATGTAGGATTAATGAAAGGAGTAGATCCCGTTAAAATAACAGTGAAAGAAGGAACGAGTTACCCAAATACGCCCCAGTATAAATTGACTCCAGAAATAATTGAAGGAATAACGCCAGTAATAAATAAAATGATTGAACAAGGGATTCTAAAAGAAATCATGAGCAGTCCATGTAATTCGCCAATAATGGGACTGAAAAAGCCAAACGGAACATATAGAATTGTACAGGATTTGAGGAAGGTAAACAAAATTGTTGTGCCTTGTTGCCCAATAGTACCGAACCCTGCTGTGATTCTATACCAGATTCCACGTGAAGCAGAATGGTACACAGTAATTGATTTATGTCATGCATTTTTCTCTATTCCATTGCATCCAGATAGCCAGCCATTATTTGCGTTTAGGTTTAGAGAGCGTATTTTGGCATGGTGCCGAATTCCTCAAGAGTACACAGAAAGTCCCTCAATCTTTAATCAGATCCTAAAGAAATCATTGGAAGATCTAAGAATGCCAGAAAAGTCAGTAATGGTTCAGTATATTGATGACCTACTGGTGGCATCAAAAACGAAAGAAGCATGTGTCAATGATACAATTGCTTTGCTGAATCATTTAGCAAAAAGAGGACATAAAGTGTCCCCTTCAAAATTGCAGTTTTGTCAACAAGAAGTCCAGTATTTAGGGCATAAAATTGAGAAAGGAGTGCGAAAGGTAACGACTGAAAGAATAAAAATGATTCAAGGAATGAGAGCTCCAATGACACAAAGAGAGGTAAGAATGTTTTTGGGAATGGTTGGATATTGTCGACAATGGATAAGCGGTTTTTCCCTGATTGCTAAACCATTGCAGAAACTGACAAAGAAGGATGTTAAAGATCCTTTTGAAATGAATGATGAAGTAATGAAAGCATTCAGAGAGCTGAAAAAGAAATTATGTGAGGCTCCAGCATTGGGAATGCCTGACTATGAGAAAGATTTTGAGCTGTATTGCAGTGATAGAGTTGGATGTGCATTTTCAGTTTTGGTACAGAGACATGGAACTATGAAAAGACCAATTGCATATTTTTCAGCTGTTTTAGACCCTGTAGCGAAAGCATTGCCTGGATGTTTGAAAGCAGTTGCTGCTACTTGTGTGAGTCTGGAACAGAGTGAAGGCATAGTGATGGGGTATCCATTGAGAGTGTATGTTCCCCATTCTGTGGAAATTCTTTTGACAAGAACGAAAACCCAATATATGACACATAGTCGGCTGACTAGGTATGAAAAGGTAATTTTGAGTGCAGATAATGTGACCATTGACAGATGTATGAATGTGAATCCTTCAACATCATTGCCAGATGAAGAGAGTGTGATTGAAATGGATGAAGTAGATCACGATTGTCTGAATGTGCTCGAATACTGTACAAAACCAAGGTCTGACATACGAGATGAGCCTTTGAAAGAATCAGATTATATTCTGTTTGTGGATGGCTCATGTTTGAGAACGAGTGATGGAGTTCTAAGTGCAGCATATGCAGTTTGCACAGTAGCAACTGTAATGGAAGCATCTTGTCTGAAAGGTGTACGGTCTGCCCAAGTCGCAGAATTAGTAGCTCTGATTCAAGCATGTAAGTTGGGAAGAAATGTACGGGTTACGATTGTGACAGATAGCCAGTACGGCTTTGGGGTTGTGCATGATTTTGGTCAGATTTGGTCACAAAGGGGTTTCTTGACGTCTGCAGGAACGCCCATTAGAAATGGAGATTTTGTGAAAAAGCTGCTTGAGGCGATACAGCTGCCTAAACAGATCGCTGTAGTGAAGTGCAATGCACATAAAAATGGGGAAGACTACATAACTGTTGGTAATAAATATGCTGACGAAATGGCACAGTATTGTGCAAAGAATGTGGTTTCTTTGAATAAATGTCGGGAAAGAGAGCATATTTCTTGTCCTTTGCTTTTTACTAACTCTATTGAAACATGGGATGAGGTGAGACAGTTACAAGATGCTGCAGAGAATGAGGAAAAAGATACCTGGATAAAAGCAGGAATGTAGAAAACATGAAGAGACTGATGTTTGGGTTTACAGGGATGAGAGACCAGTTATGCCTGATAGCATGATTTCCGACATGGCACGGATGTACCATGGGCAAGCCCATATTGGGAGAGATTCAATGATCAGACTTTTTAGACAAACATGGTATAATCCAAAATTCAGAGCCATAGCTGAGAGTCTTTGTCAGAGATGTCTTATTTGTCAACAGTTAAATCCAGGAAGAAAGACAGTAGTGAGTCTAGGAACAATAGGACGAGAAGGGGGTCCTTTCACTAGAATGCAAATGGATTTTATTGAAATGCCACCTTGCAACAGACTAAGGTATGTCCTAGTGGTCGTCTGTTTGTTTTCCCGTTGGGTGGAGGCATACCCAACAAGAAGGAATGATAGTATTACGGTAGCAAAACTTATGCTGCGAGAATTCATTCCGAGGTATGGTTTTCCAGTCACGATTGAGACAGATAGAGGAACACACTTCCAAAATGAATTAGTTAAACTGATTTGTGAAGCACTTAGTATTAAACAGAAACTACATTGTGCATACAGACCAGAGGCTTCTGGAATAGTAGAGCAAGTGAATGGAACAATCAAGAACAGGTTAGGAAAAATGTGTCAAGCTACAGGACTCAAATGGCCAGATGCTTTGCCATTAGTTCTGATGACAATCAGAAGTATTCCGGAAAGGAAAACTGGACTCAGTCCCCATGAAATAATTATGGGACGAGCCATGAGACAAGCACAAGTACCTGTCAACAAACTACTGACTATAACTGATGATCTAGTGCTGGATTATTGCAAAGGATTGGCTGATGTGGTGCGTTCTGTGTTTCATCAGGTTGGACCGGATGCGACCACTCTTGAAAGAAAACCAGCTCACGACTTGAATCCAGGAGATTGGGTTCGCATAAAAGTCCACCGGAGAAGAAACTGTTTGGTTCCTCGCTGGGACGAACCACGACAAGTGATCCTGGTGACGACCACTGCAGTCAAGTGTGCAGGAGTGAAACACTGGGTACATGCCAGTCACACCATCAGAGTTCCAGAACCTAAAGATCGACATGTGAGTCGACATCTGGAAGTATTGGATAACAGTTCAGCATCAGAAAGAGAAGAAGAAACAAACAGGGTGCCAGAACCTGAAGATCGACCTGTAAGTCGACATCTGGAAGACCCAACTACAAGTGCAACAACAGAAGAAGAAGAAGAAATAGAAGAAATAGCTGAAGTTCCAGAACCTGAAGATCGACCTGTAAGTCGACATCTGGAAATATCAGATACCAGTTCAGAATCTGATACAGAACATTCGGATTGTGAAGAAATTCTAAAAAGAAATTGGAATTTTGAGAGCATAAGAGAAGAAACTGAGCCAGAAGATAGTGACAGTGAGCAACCAAGTACAAGTTGTGGTAAAATCCTACGGAGATAATATTAATAGATGAAGAAGGGAGAGTTTCAAACAAAAAGCTAGAAAAATCAGAAAAACCCCGAGGAGCAGTAGGGACAGATAGTCAAACACAAGAACAGGGAAATTTAGAAGCAGATAGAGAGACTGACACAAATTCGGAAGAACCTCGAGGAGGGACAGAAATAGGTGAACGAAGGAAGATAAGAAAAGAACCACAAGTAGAAGAAAATGAAATTATAAGTTTCAAAATAAGAGGAAATAACGAGAGAATTGAAACAGAGTCTGAAGAAAGTGGAGAAGAAAGAAATCAAAAACTAGGGACAAGAAAAAGAAATTGGAAAACAGAAAGAGAGGAAAAAGGGAGTGAAGCAAAAAGGCCAAGAAAAGGAGACAATTGGCCCAACGAAGTAAGAAAATTAAGATACAGAATCATAAGGTTGGATGGGAAAAGTGCTGAACAAGTGAATGAAATAACAAGTCAAAGAGAGCAAGAAAAACAAGGTGGAAAACACTTGCAGAAAACGAAAAGAATAAAGAAGGTAAATCCGAAGTATAGATCGCCTGAATGGTTGTATCGTGCTTTGACTAGTCACAAAGAAGAAAAGAACACTCACGAAAACCCAGAACAAAGAAATCTGATGGGAGAAAGTGAAGTGCAACAAACCTGAAGAAGTTTAGATAGTTTCTACCGGATTTGATAAAACACTGGATCTGACGAATTTACCGGATGTGACAAAGAAAGAATTCTGAGAAAGAATTAAAAGAAAGTACCAAGCAAAGACAAAACATTTGAGTACAGAGTGGCAAACAAGTCATTTTCTGAGGTGTAGTGACACAATTTTCTGGAAAACAAATAAATAAGGTTATAAAACAAAATGGAGAATACTAGAGATAGAAAATGTAAATGTGAGTTTTTAAGTAGATGGTGCAAGATGTGCTGTTTTTGTACAGGATTATTAATGACAGTATGGGTGGTTTTAGCAATCACTATTCCAATTAGTTTAGCTGTAGTAGAAATGTCTAATAACACTGAGAAAGAAAAAGGAGCTAACACTCAAGAGCCAGTTATTTTAAAGGGTAGTGCAGAATTACACAAGGACAAATCAATAACAGATTTTTCAAAAAATGTTTTTACTAAATTATTATATGAGTATGTAGAAACAATGGATGTAAGAGATTGCTATGTTTGTATGCAGTTGCCTGCATCTGTAGCAGAGGGTGTGACCTATCATCACCTCCCTTTGACGTATGGAATAACATGTAGCGTTTTAGCAAGTTTATTTTATAAAACAGGTAGATTAGAATATTATTACACTGACATAAATAAGATTTTTGCGAAAGTTTCTGTAGTTCCCGAGCTTAACAAAATAAAAGAGGGAAAAACGTTTGGTGAATATTTTTTAGAAGAATAAGATTTTAACATTAGATAGTATAATTAGATACAACCTTACCTGTGAGTTAAAGAAGGAAGAAAAGGTATTTTTAGAGATGGTTGAAGAGAGAAGAGTGAAATTTCAAAGAAAAGTGATAGAAGAGACAAAAACACCTCTTTGGGCGTTTGAGGAAGACAATCATGACAAGAAAAAGACAAATGCAGCTATGACTCTGGATTGGCCCCAACAGGGAAGGTTGTGCATTAGAAGAAATAAGACAAGATATGACAATTATTTTGTGGGTTCCAGTAATTGCCATGACAATTACCAAATTTTAGGTGGATGGGGATTCAAAGAGGGAAAAGATCCAATATTTCCAGGGATTTATTATGTTTGCGGAAATAGGGCTTATTATAGGTTGCCGGACCATCGGTATGGGTCATGTTACTTAGGCCTGGTCTTTCCAAAGATTTTTCATATGGATAGAAAAGAAAAAGGAACACACAAAATGATAAATACCTTTACACGTAGAAAAAGGGAAAGTTTTTCAGAAATAGTAGGTGACATTTTTGGAGCATTGATACCAGCAGTGGGAGTATCTTTGAATGCATTTAGAATTCGGAAATTATCCACAGTGGTAGATCGTTTATCTACAGATACTGCTGGAGGGTTCTTGATGGTAAATACCGAGATGGTTGCCATGAGAGCTATGGTGATGCAAAATCGACTTGCCCTTGACATTCTTTTGGCAAAAGAAGGCGGAGTCTGTGGAATGCTGAAAGTCCAACATTGTTGCACTTACATTCCAGATAAAAGTGAAAATATACAGAAGTATATAACAAATATTACAAATTTGCACAAAGAACTTGTTCCACTGGAGGTTGAAAGTGCCTGGGGAAAACTTGGTAAAGGGTTTTCTTCAGTAATAAATTGGTTAACAAGAATGAGTGGATTAATAATAGGGAAAGTTATAATAATAGCAACCGTGATAATAATAATAATATTAGTACTGAAGCTTGCAATAACATGTATAAAGAGAAGAAGAAGGCAGAATAAAATGGAAAAAGAAAACACGATAAACAGGGAAAGAGAGAGAGAAATGGGTGAAATAGAGTTAGAAGAAATAAAAGAGAACATGTACAAGAAAACAAAGAGACAAGTTGAAAGGGATACAGTTGTGTAAATTAACAAAAGCAAATGGATAAAAGATATATGCTGTCTGAGAAAATTGTATAACTTGGGTTTTGTGGTGATATTAAAAATCACCAAAGGGGGGAGTTGATGGAGCAGGGTAAATGAAAATTTTTTAACCTCCTAATATTTTCGTAAAATAATTAATAAACATGTTCGTTTAAGTAAATAACCAACAATGTATGTTACATGTTAAGGGTTAAAGGTAACACGCTATTCTGTGTGCAAATTAATCAACTTATAATTGTTTACGTGTCTAACATAACATAACATTTGCGTACTAATTCAATAATAAACGCATGATCTGTGCTTTAAATAAAACGTGTGGTTGCAAAATAAAGCGATGGTAAGTAAGGGACAGCTTTATATGTTGCTTTTTGCTAGGTAATACCTAATTGGGGTACGTAGAAAGACGGGAGGGAAACGAAAGGGTTTATATTTCTTTGTTTTAACAATATTTTGTTTATCTTTGAAAATAGTGCGCTTAGGCCTGTCGAGCAGCAATATAAAATGGCCGCAAGTTGCTAGAGTACGCATGAGCGGGAGACCATGTGATAGAGGAGAGAGGCTGTGGAAAAGGGATGATCACGTGCTGATGCTGAGAGGCTAAGATGGAAGTATGGTCAAGGCTGTTGTGACCTTTCTGAGCAGATGTGTGCCAAGATGATCAGCAAGAAGCGTGAGAAGTCCGACTGAATCAATAGACGGAACTGTTTAAAACAAAATGTAACAGAAAAAGATACAATTTGGACTGATCGAAACGGATGAGCAATTGCATGAACTGTGGGAAACGATGCTTGCATGGACATTCCACACGGAACTGGTTAAGACCAGGAAGTTTGACTAAAATGTATATGGGCCTGAAGTTTTGACCAATGAGAAAGAGTCACGCCATGAAGAAGAAACATTTTATGCTGTAAGCTAGAATTAGGGTATAAGAAGACCTACTCTTGGTGGGAGGGGTTAGAATGCTGCGGGAGAGAGATGATGTGGGAGTTAGATGCTGTAGATGGGTGAAGTTGCGGTTGCTGATGCTGACGAGCTGATGCTGCTGCTGCTATTTTCCTTTTTCAGTTGAGTATAAAGATGCTGCTTTAGGAGAACTTTTTCCTGATAGATTTTTATTTTAGAATTATTGGATTTTCCCCAGATAGATAGATAGATTAATCTTTAGAGTTCTTATTATGGTAACCTTATTTTTCCGTCTAATAAATATGCATTGCAATTTCAAATTATTCTTATATTGATGATAAATGTAATGATCTAAATAATAAGTTTAATCTCATTTCCTGCATTCAAAACTTTATATAAACTTTATTATTCTTTAAACAAATGACTCAGTGATTCTTTAGCTCAATGATTAAGAATGAAATGTTAAAGAGTTTATTGTGATTGAGCTGGTCTTAATCACCATCAACTGATTCCTACTAGTTGGTCCATCGACCAATGAGCGGAATACCTTAAAAGCAAAAGAGAAATATTATGTCATGATAAAAGAGGTATCCCGTCTCCTTCCAGCGAATCGTTTTTCTCCTAGGTTCATGACGGAGGAAATCCAGGGAACAAATGAGTAAGTGAATGTAGATGCGGTGTTATGGGCCCCACCGTCATATGGATATAGTGTGTGTTAGAGAAATAGTTGCACCTGGATGACCAAAGCCAAATAGGAGAATTATTTTTATTGTTAGCGCTGGATCAACGCGAACAAATACCATTCTGGATAGCTCAGAAAATAACTCAGCTTGAGGCAGTATTCCCGAATACTACCACCTGTGATAAACACATAATACTAACAATCTGCTTGCCCATGGGGATCACACCACAAATAGAGGATTGCACCTCTTGGGGTTCAGTCTTTGCTGCCATATATACCAGAACTCATGGTATCCCGTCATTAGCAGTAGTACTGGACGTTTTGAGACAGATACAAAATTTGTACGGAGCAGAACCTGCCCTAAACTTAGGGATGAAGTTACTAAACAACTTTGATCAGGTATCAGCCATAATACTAGCTAACATTAAGGGGGAAGCAGCTTCAGTGGCGATCCGCTAACGCCTAAGGGAGTTCAGTCCAGTAGATCAACAACACGAACTACCCAAAATAATTGAAACTGCATATGCAGAACTAGGCAGAGACAGTCTAGGTGGGAAAGCATTAAAACCACAACAGGTGGGCAGTCCTGAAAAGGACACTACAAAGCAGACACCTACTTCTTTTAAAAAGAAGTGGGAAAATAAAAAACAACAAAAGTCTAAAGACAGATCTCAATCCAGAGGTAGGTCTCCTCAACAGGAGGTATAACCTCAGGAATAGGGATAATATTAGGAAACCTGACAGGTATCAGGATACTGATACATGTTCCTCTCGTTCCGTTCAGGGTTCATTAAAAAACTCCGAGAGGGAAGGACGGTCAGAACACAGACAAGAGGAGTATACAAAGTCCAGAGACATGCAACGCGCTGCGGACTACGCACCTAAAAAAGAAGATAAACAAAAATCAAAACCTCAGTTCAAAAAGAAGAAGGTAGCAGGTCTCAAGATCAGACATGCCCAGAATTCTGAGGACACAGCTTCTGAACGGGGAATGGGCTCTGACGATGCTAGACAGCGCGGCAGAAGTAACGATAGCTCGCCAGAACCTGACGGAATTTCTGGTGACAGCGGAGTTGAGTGAGTATATCACGGTGGAAACACCTGATACTCAGGTAAGTGTCCCACATAAGTTACATGAGATAACACTCCGGATGGAGGGGGACAAGCCCAGGAAAATTAAAGGTCTATTTTGGAAAAATCTGTCATCTGGATATGGCATCCTATTAGCAGAGCAAGACTGCCGCCAGCATTTGTCATGGAGTGCCCCAGGGGAGAAGAGATCATTTTTCCAGCCTTTTCCGATCTCATTCACATACATTTAAAACATGCATATGCGCAGGAGTGGGTGGTTGCCCTAGCTCCGGCATTGTACACAAATCATGCTGGATGGGATGAGGACTCAACCCACCACGTGATCCCGTTAAAAGTTTCACCAAATGCTCAAAGGCAATACCCAATAAAGCAAGAAGCTAAAAAACAAGTCAGGAAGATCTTAGATCAACTTGAATATCAAGGTGTCATTGAAACATGCACCTTGCCAATGAACAATCCTTTGTTCCCCGTATCAAAACCGGACAATACATATTGTCTAGTTTTAGATTACAGACATTTAAACACTTGCACAAAGACATTTGCAGTTCAAAATGCACACAGTGCCGCATTAATGAATAACATCTTGCGGAAAAAATACAAAACTACACTTGATATCTCAAATGGATTTTTCTGCCAAAATATAGCGCCTGAAAGCAGTTATCTGACTGCATTTTCAGCGCTGGGGTCTCAACGGCAATTTTGTCGGCTCCCCCAAGGGTATAAGAATAGCCCAGGGTTGTTTTCAGCAAGGGTAACAGAGTTACTCCAAAATTTGGATGAAGAAGCATTGTCCTATGTAGATGATATTTATCTGACGGACGATGACTTACTGAGGCACTTGACCAGGGTGAGCACCATTATTATGGGATTCGCCTCTGAGGGCTACAAATGTAACTTTAAAAAATAAAAGATTGCCCACCTCAGTGTCCTATTTTTAGGATACGAGCTGTCAAGTGAGGGAAAAAGCCTGGCAGCTAATTTTTTAGAAAAATGTGCGCTGCTCCAACCCCCAAAATCATTAAAAAATTTACAATCAATTCTGGGATTCCTAAATTTTAGTCGAACATACATTTTGGATTACGCAGAAAGAGTAAAACCTTTCTACGACTTAATAAAACCAGATTTTTCAGTCAGACAATGGACACAGGAACATACGAACATCCTACGTTCACTACAAGAAGACATGATAGCTTCAAAATACTGCGTACGCAAATTAGTGATCCGAGTGATAGCGGGTCAATGCGGGTACACTTATTTAACTTTCAATGAAGGAGAAACGGTACCAATCGCATACAAATCACATCTGTACACAAACGCAGAAATGCGTTTCACTTCAACAGAAAAAATCTGACAGCAGTGCAGACCGCTGTAGCAAGAGAAAGAGCTCTGGCTCAGGGTAAACGCATAATTGTCGTGACCCCAGTACCAGCTTTAGAAGCTGTTACAAAAGCTAGCATTCCAAATGCAAAAGCCTTACATCC
The DNA here is from genome assembly GCA_963921515.1 of Calotriton arnoldi. Classification (NCBI taxonomy): domain Eukaryota; kingdom Metazoa; phylum Chordata; class Amphibia; order Caudata; family Salamandridae; genus Calotriton; species Calotriton arnoldi. The sequence goes on from CAWUFW010000780.1 coordinate 3,480,289, forward strand.
CAGATGGATACAATGGGCTAATTCTCTTACTGCAATGGATGTTGAATACAGATTTGATCCAAGTTTAAAAACACAAGCATTTCTGCAGTACGAACAAGAATATCCTCTACCAAATGAAATTTTGCCTCTAGATCAGTATGAATACATTATTTACACTGACAGATCTGCTCAACCGGCCATAGGGAGTAAGCAAGCTTACAGCGCGGCGTGTGCTATCTTTAAAGGTTGCATGCGCGATGGAAAATTCCATCCAAGTTGCACTAAAACGCAGTCTCTAGGAGACTGCACGGCACATTTAGCAGAATTAAAAGCACTGATACTGGCACTTGTAAATACGGAACACGAATTCCCCACACTAATTGTGTGTGATTCCTTTTACTGTGTACAGTCGTACAATGAATATCTACATCATTGGGAACAAAACGGGTTCAAAGATGCAAAAGGTGGCACAATTAAGCATAAAATGCTATGGGAACAGGTATTAGAGTTGGGAAACGAACTACCAAGGGCTCACGTGATACATACACTGAGTCATCAGCGTGATGGCGTTCATGTTGAAGGGAATTCATTGGCTGATGAAGCCGCAAAGGGGGCTGTACGCACAGCGTCCGTAGCTGCAATCACTCGTTCAAAAACGAGAATAGACGGCGAGATTATGGTAGCTGTCATTGCTTCACGCAAAGTCAGCACAGCAGAACAAAAGAAATTTCCACTCAAGTACTCCTACAAGTTAGATGCACACAACATTCCATATGCTCAGATTCCTGGAGTGGGGGATAGAGTAATACCAAATATGGATCGTAGGTTAGGTTTAATTGTGGCAGCACACGAAGGGATAGGTTCTGTACATAAGGACTTAGGGAGACTGTTTCTTTGTTGAAACAACGCTACTGGTGGCCCGTGATGAGAAGGCAGATTAGAGACTATGTCTGGAACTGCGACATCTGCAAGCAGATGAAAGGGTCCACCACAACAAGTCCAGTGCAGATACCATTGTTAGACAGCATTAGGTTGTCCGTTCGTGCGCGTCCAGCTCAAGTTTCCTCAAGGTCTGGCCTCAGCGCTCGGCTGACGCTCGAACTGTTATAAAAGATTTGCGAGTCTTTATCGGCACATATGCAGTTGGCACGTTACATTCTGACCGTGGCCCGGCGTTTAGCTCTCGAGCTTACAAAGAGGCCATCGAAGGAATGGGTGTAGCATTGCGGTACTCCTCTCTGTACCATCCTGAGGGAAATTCGGTTGTGAAGAGGAAAAACCTAGACTTAAAGCAATCTTTAACAGCTAGGGTATTAGGCAAGGGTGGTAGATGGGTCGATCACTTATATGGGGTCCAACGAGCAATTAACAACCAGCCAAGAAGCTCTCTAGGGGGTGTCACTCCTTACGAGGTCCTATTTGGGACAAGAATGTGGGTACCTGATCTTGATTGTGAAGGTGCAGTGGCGGATGAAAAACCATTTGATATCCATGATCGTTTGGCTGTTTTACAGGATCTAAATGAATCCAGGACACAACAAAGTAACGTGCTCCAGAAACAGACCGCCACTGAGGAAGTCAAGGCAGTAACGGCAAGACCTGTCTGGATCCCAAAAGTCGGGGATCTGGTCAGAGAGAAGATTGTAGACAAGAAAGAATTCGGGCCATCCTACAGAAAACCTGTACCGGTCCTAGCAATCCAAGGCACAAGAACTGTACTTCTGCCACCTCTTGCCGGAAAAAAGGAGAAAAGATTTGTCTCAATTGACTTAATCAAACCACACTATGTGGCCGATACTAAACAGTAGGTCTCGTGGACTCCAAAGTAGCAGACGCCCTCCTCTTGCTACAATCCAAGAAGTTCAAACAGAAAGACTCATCACGTTTGAAGAGCCACCTGTACGGAATGAAGGACTAAGCAACAATGCTATGGAACTCGTTCCACTTCAACAAGAAGTTCATCTTCAAGAAGAAAATCAACTTAACAACCAAGTTGCAATCAGACCAAATACAGACGTCTACGTCAATGTGCCTCGACAAGAGAACACAGCAATTTCAACAAATCCCGACGCAATTCCAACAATTGATCGAACTGCTTCTGGCTATTTCATGAACTTTAATACGTTTTCCCTGGATCCAAGTGAGCCGGAAACGACGCCAGCCAAAAAATCACACAAACAAAGACTCATTGACTTTCTGAACTTTTTTTAAAAGACTTACGTGGTGTCACCTTGGATAGAACTATGGTATATCACTGGGATTTTATTTTTTATTTTCTGGCTAGGTTTAACAATAACTTTTAGTATGCTTATTAATGGACGATTCCTTCAGCAGAGCTCTACAGCCCAAAAGGTTAATTTGATTTTAAAACCACACCAATCTTCACATCGTGAACCAAGAGACTCGTCATCAGTGAACATCACATCAGTTCCTATACCGGACGGTATAGTATGGGACAAGATTGATTTTGATATATTCGGTCCGACTGAACTTTTAAAGCTTAAACATGTATTTAAAATTTCTTTAAGTGATATCATTACCTCCAGTACATTTTCTGATGATTGGGACACTGAAACTGTAAACAATATAATGTCTGATTTAGAAAGAACTGCAGCATTTCTGAACAATGAAATGTTAGAAGGTACTTCAGACTATGATACATTGTACTGTTACCAACATTATGATCATCATTTCTTGCACAAATCTATAACACCTAGAAATGTATTTGAATACCACCAGTGGGAACATTGCCCGACTCCTCCAAAAGGTAGTTCGCAAACTTTTGCACAGAAATTCACATACTTTTCAGGGTTTAATACATCTGACCCAAAGTCATTTTTATTACAAAGTGGCAACAACATCAGCACAGAAAATTATGTTGACAAACACCAAACAGATTTACTCTGCTTCCTTCATGGCCCAGTTGTCTATACAGGGTTTCGACCTATGGAAGGACACTATAGATTTAAAATCGATCTGGGGTTCTAGGGACTGGCAAGTCCAGGGAACAGAAGCGCTTTTTAGAGCATGCCTCATTCCACAGCAGATGATATTTATCAATGAAACTGTGCAACAGACATCCTGTCTTGGACTAGCCAAGAACAAGGAACTAAACTCACCTGGGTTTCCAACACCATCACAGATGGGCGGGGGGCAGAATTCAACTACACATGGGGTAAGAATAGATGACACTCTCCAGTACAACATGTCAGATCTCAATTGGACAGGATGGCTGATTTGGCCCATTGACACGAACACATGTCAACAGAGATTCCTAGGTATAACCGAGGGATTTAGTATCCATAGGCCAGATCCACGCTATGTACAGAGACAACACCCAGGGGTAGTGACATCCTATAGTGTTGGGAAGTTGTGCCTTGATTGGCTAGAAACCTCAACACTCACAGAAGTGAAACATCACTTGATGTTACTCACACCTGATGTAGACCTTAGGGATTTTTTACTAGGCCCAAGGAAAACACGTCAGAAACGTTTCATATATGCTGGCCTTTATGCCTACTATAATGAAAACTGGAAAATATCCCAACAGGAGGCCGCAGAAAGAATACGGGAAATAGACCTTATTAACTTAGAAAAGGCATTAGCTGTAGTGGATAATGGGTTAACAACTTTGACCTCCAGGATTTACTCCTTAGGCAACATTGTATCTTCGGCAATCGACATTTTAGAACAAGATTTGGCCTTGTTACAACACGGGCAATCTCAGCTACGTTCTGATGAAGCCGGATTCCACTATAAAACTTACTAGGAACCCTCGGTCGACTGGATCTTTATTATCTGCTGAGAAGTGTAAAGGGGAGAAACATTGTATTCACAACAAGCTAACATGTTTCAAATTTAAATAAAGTTCGGAAAGGATCACTGACTCCGAATTCCAAGTTTAGGGGTTTATTACAGAACCAAAAATAGCTGAACGTGACAGACACCTCAGGACGAGGTTGCAAAAATACAAAGGCACTAATACAAAGTCCATCCTACGAACCAATCTAATCCGATACAGCATAAAAAGAATAAGCAATTCAAGAAATACTAAACAAGCAATAACTGCACCAACATCTATAGTTAGTCTTCATTGGAGGCTGTAAAGGAAATCCATTAGTCTATCCCTACACTATCTTAAAGTGGCATCCCTACTCAACATTTTCCCAATTCCAGAATCAAGAAAAAGGTGTCAGTTGTGAAGACTTCCTAAGAAGTACACTCACGTTGTAAAGATCAGCCTAAGTCTTCATTCTAAGAAACAATCTCTTCCTTTTACCCTCTGTCAGCTCTCTTCCTTCTCTGCCCTCTCTGCTAACTCCCAACGTCTAACTGCTAACTCATCCCTCGGGGCACTGTCCCTAATACAAAATTAGCATTTGATAACCCGCCCAGGTAACACCTCTTCTGGCCAGGCACCTCTCGTAGGTAACGTTCCACTAAAACTTGTACTCAGTCCAACGACGGTTGAGGTGTCTTGGCTCTCAGGCTTCTTCAGCCGAAGAAAATATCAACTCCCAATTATCGACATTCCTGGATACTCTGTAGTGGGTCTCCTCCATACCTAACTCCTAAAACAAAAGCATTATTCTAACTAACGAGAATGATGTCCTTGCACCTGCAACGAATGCATGAGAACAGAACAACCTTGCACGCACATGAATTTCGCTGACCATTTCCAAATGAGAGCCTCACCAGGGGAAAATGCATTTGAGGCCTACATAAACCAGCTAACATAAGGAAACAAATAGGCCTTTCTTAGCACAAAAGAGTAAATACTCCATCCAGGCCTTTAACATCAGGTTAATCACACATTTAAATGTTACAATTATAAGCACTACATTTCATCACTCCTAAGCATAATTAATCACCTAAACGCGTGCAACTTCAACATGATGCACGTTTAAATCTAATGCATTACATTTCACACAAGCTACCTCATTTAAACATTAGTAATGAAGATCGAAAGTTACACATTTCCCTTGAATTGCCATTTTACGATTCTTGAATGGCACAACTCATCCTAATACTTCATTTACCACTGATTATTACAACACATTCTGTAACTAAGATTAACACATACATATGAATATATGCGGGTACAAACTATTTATGAATATAATGTACCCCAACAATTTTTCAGAATATCTTTGCGCTCTATCAGTTCCCCCCTCTGATGACTAGTGTCATCAACAAAATCACAGCTCCCTGGAGAAGGAACCGACCTAAACAGAGCTCGTAGCCACTCTTCCCTGTCGGAACCTTTCCAAATTCTTGATATTCTCATAATGACTGTCCTGCAGTCTAATCATCCTTGCCTCTCTCTCCCTGAGAGATCTTTCGGCTTGATTCGCTTTGTACCACTGATAAGCCCTCACAAATCCCCACAGGCAAACCACACAGACCACGATGATAAGGATAGGCCTCAAAATGTAACCAAGAATGCCCTTTCCCAAGCTCGCAAACCAACTCCCCACTCTACCAAAACCTTTCCCAACTTTCTCCCAAACTCCTTCTTTGGTCAGATCCTGAATCTCTTGATGGATCTCAGTGATGTTACTTATATACTTCTTCAGATCTTTACTATTATCTGGTATATAAGTACGGCACTCTTGCACTTTCAGCATTTTACAAACTCCGCCCTCTTTTGCCAATAAGACATCTAAAGCAAGACGGTTCTGCATCACCATCGTCCTTATCGATAACATCTCTCCATCGACAAGCAATAGCGATTTAGCCGTATTCGTCGACAATTTGTCCACAACAGTCGCCAACCTTCTAATCTTCACATCATTCAAAATCACTCCCAAACTTGGTATTACGGCTCCAAAAATGTCTCCGATTACTCCTCCTGCACTTGCATCCCTCCTTGCTCTAGAATGCTTTCCTCCTTCCAGAAGTTCTAGCTCCTCCACATGATAAATCTTGGGGAAAACAGCTGCCAGGTAACAAGTACCGTACCAGTTGGCAGGCAATCTCACATAAGCATTTTTCCCACATACAAAATATACCATTGGCACCACTTGTACCGGACCTTGCAAAAAGTTCTTTGTTGACTCTTCCATGGTGAAAACATGATCACACGCACTTTGTCCCACATAAACCTTATCATAATAGGTCTGGGCACGTTTCACACACAACTTCCCTCTTTGCACTAGATCCAACGCTATAGGGCCATAACTCCCTTTCGCTCTGTGAGCCAACTCCTCCTTTGTCCAGTCTAATGGACTATCTCCAGTGTCACGTGTTTGTGTTGATTGTCTATATCTATCCTCCACTTGATCTACAAATTTCTTTTCTATCTCTGTTAATGAACATGTTAGGTTATGTCTATGTGCATAAGCTGTATCTAACGTTGTAGTCGGTATGAAATACTTCCCAATCCTATCCTCCTGCTTATAATAATCGTATTTGTTCAGGTGCTTGTATGCTGGAACCTCTGAAAGCACCGCATCATAATTGGAAAAGAAATATTCATAATGACCTCTCCCATAAAACATGCTAAGCAACAAACTACATGAAATCCCATAAGTCAACGGAAGATGATGATATCTAATGCCCTCAGCCACTGATGCAGGCAATTGCATACCCACATAACAATCTCTCACATCCATCGTCTCAACATACTCATATAGCAGCTTGGCATACACATTAAGCTTAACTCCTTAACCGCGGCGCGAATTCCGCCGCGGTGCGGGAGTTCTAATGAGTGGGCGGGGCTGCGTCGGCCAACGGACGTGCGCAGCACTAGCCAGGTAGTACTCGCGACGGCCGTTGGCCGACGCGCGCACGGAACGGGTTAAAATCACCTCTAGACAAATCAACATGCAATCTACGATTATTCTGATCTAGCATAGCCTTTTCAGCTCCTATGGTGTCCTCTTTCTTGCTAGAAGTACTGGGTGTCGGTGTCCCTTTCATCTCTATGACTTCTGCCTCATGTGGAATACTAAATGACACTATAATAACTATTGCTATTAACACTATCACTCCCACTATGGAAGTACCTATCACACACTTGAACCTACGGTTCGGATTTCCAGACTCCATCTTTCTTGTCAGAGCAGTTCAAATAAGAGGATACACCAAAGTCTCTTCTTTCCACCTCGAATTGCTGCTCAAAGGTTCAAACAAAGTTCGTCGAAATCCTGGAAATTCATTCACAGTTCAATTTTCTGGATTTATTTACACAGTCCAAAAAAGACTTCCTTAGCCCTCTTTCTTCTTCTTCTGAAAACCCCTAATTTTATTCTTCTTCCACTCGGGCCTAGGTTATCTTCATGAAAATACTTATTTACAACTCACAGTTCATTCGCAATCTATAATAAGTTCAGGTCCAATCGCAGCTAAAACATGATGCCAAATTTCAAGACGAACATCTACCAATTCATGAGGTGATGATTCAAATCCAAATGTCGGGAAAACTAATTTATGCAATATCAGAATTCGCACCCTGCTCAAGGTTGGAGGCTCTGGAACCGTGATTGTCAACACTCCTTCAACTTCAAGTCCTGGAACTATCAGTCCCACATCGATCTTCAGTCGAGGATTCCTGCTGACCACTTGCACGGACCTCAGTCTCCCGGAACTCACTACTCCCGGCATCAGTTACTACGTAAGTCCACTCCGGGGCAGCGTATCTCTGGCAAGGTACTTTTGTTCTCCTCGACCTTCTCGGACCTCCTTGGTCTTGTTCCTCTTTACTCACTTCTGATTCAGATGTCTCGGACACAGGGGCGAGATCTCTCTAAGGGGCCAACCTCAGATTCAACCTTCTTTGCCTCTCAGGCCACGATTCTTCTGTTCGGTTAGCCCTTTTGCTTTTCTCCCGAACCCTCTGCGCACCACTTCCTTCGGCTGAGTCAGACTCTATATTACCCGCAACGTTACCTTCTTCCTCTGAGTCAAGACCTGGGTAGTGTGTAGCGTAACCCTCCTCAGGCTGGTCTGGTGTGCAACCAGCTTCGACAGCAACCCTCACAGCTTGGCTTGTCCTCTCTCGTGGCCCTGCCGCCACAGCTGGATTTTCATTCACGAGAGGAGCTGTTTCTTCCAAGGGTTCTGAAACTCGGCGGGTGTGGGAAGCATGTATCCAGTTTGGCAACCCTCCACACTTCACCGCTGTGTTCGTTACCAGTATCACCTGGTAGGGGCCTCGCCACCGAGCATCCAAACAGCTTTTCCTTAAGTGCTTTCGGACAAGCACCCAATCCCCCGGGCACAAGTCGTGGCAGAGATCCCTTGAAGCCGGAATAGCAGCAGCTTCCACCTGCTGAGACATAGAACGGACCACATCAGCTAGTCCTTTGCAGTAATCAAGGATTAAATCATCAGTGATGTTTATCAAGGCTGAATATGGTATTGCTGGCAATCGCATCGCCCTCCCCATAAGGATTTCATGCGGGGAAAGACCGGTCCTCCTATCTGGGACACTGCGAACACTCATCAACACCAGAGGCAACGCATCAGGCCACTTCAGAGATGTAGACGAACACACTTTTGTCATCCGTGCTTTCAAAGTTCCATTAATCTGCTCCACTATCCCAGCAGCCTCTGGTCGATAGCTACAATGAAGTCTCTGATCAACATTTAAAGCAACACAAAGCAATTTCATGATCTCACTGTGGAAATGTGTTCCTCTATCCGACTCCAATGAAGTTGGAAAACTGAACCTGGGAATCAACTCTCTCAATAATAGCTTTGCTACTGTAATGGTGTCACACCTGCGTGTTGGGTAAGCTTCCACCCATCGTGAAAAAACACACACCACCACTAGGATGTATCTCAGTCCATTGCACCTAGGCATTTCGATAAAATCAAGCTGTATTCTATTGAAAGGTCCTCCCGACCTCCCAATGTGACTCAGTGCCACCACAGTTTTCTTTCCAGCATTCATTTGTTGACAGGTAACACACCTATGACACACTGCATCAGCAAACGCACGAAACCGTGGATTATACCACGTTTGTCTGAACACTCGCACCATCGCATCTCTTCCCAGGTGCACAGCACCATGAACCTGCCTTGCCATCGGGCTCAATAGGTCATCTGGTAATACTGCTCGACCATCACTTGAAACCCAAATGCCAACATCTCCCTTCTCACATCCTGACCTGATCCATACATCCCTTTCCTGTTCTGAAGCTCCTTCCTGCAAGCACTTGAGTTCCTCCCAAGTGTCTGCCATGGCTAACATCATGTTGAGCTCGGTTCCCTCTTGGCTCTCTCCAGTGTAATCTCCAGTAAATATGCACCCTTGTTCAGCGCAAAAACGTGCAATTTCGTCTGCATACTTGTTTTCAATCGAGACAAAATCCGTCCCGCTCCCATGTGCAGCGCATTTTACTACTGCTATTTCTCTGGGACGTTGCAACGCTTCCAACAATTGTCTCACATATTCTCCGTTTTTGATGGGAGATCCAGATGATGTCAGGAAACCTCTCTGTGACCATAGCTGTCCGAAGTCATGAACCACACCGAACCCATACTGGCTGTCGGTGTAGATGGTGATTCGGATCTGATCAGCTGCCAAACAGGCACGAGTCAAAGCAATGATTTCGGCCACTTGTGCGGAGTATACTCCTTCTAAGCAAGCAGCTTCAACCACTCCAGTAATGGTACATACAGCAAACGCTGCTCTCAAATGACCCACATTGTCTCTTAAACATGAACCATCAACAAAGAAAATTTCATTGGGGTCAGACAGAGGTTCATCAACAATGTCAGGTCTCGGTTTGGTGCAAATTTCAGTCACATCAAGACAGTCATGGTCTTCACAATCTTCATCATCTACATTTGGCAATGGCATCAATGTAGCAGGATTTAAAACAGAACACATTCTCCGTGACAGGTATGACTTGCTCGTAGCGTGTGAGTCTATTGTTTGTCAGGTGCTGTGTTTTAGTCCTTGTCATCAACAGTTCAACTGAATGTGGAACGTAAACGGTAAAGGGATGACCCATAACAATGCTTTCACACCTTTCAATGCTGACACCTGTTGCAGCAACGGATTTGAGACATCCGGGCAACGCTGAAGCTACTGGATCTAAAGTAGCTGAAAAGTAGGCAACTGGTCTACGGACACCTCCATGACTCTGAGTCAGGACTGACAATGCGCAACCTTCTCGATCATAACAGAACAATGAAAAGGACTTGTTGTAATCAGGCATTCCCAGAGCCGGAGCACAAAATAGGCCCTCTCTCAACTCCAAGAACGCAATCAGACAGTCATGGTCCCATGGTACTGGATCACTCACATCCTTGTGCGTCAGCCTCTGCAGAGGCTTCGCCTTCAACGAGAAATTGGGAATCCATTGGCGACAGTAACCAACCATTCCCAAGAACATTCTGACTTCCTTCTGAGTGGTAGACACGGTCATGTTCATGATCGCCTCAATTCGATCTGGTGACACTTTCCTCTTGCCTTTCTCAATTCGATGTCCCAAGTACTGAACTTCACTCAGACAGTACTGTAACTTGTTTGGGGACACCTTGTGTCCATTCTCCCCTAAATGATTCAGTAAGGCAATCGTATCGATCCTGCAAGCATCCTCCGTTTCAGAAGCAATGAGGAGGTCGTCAATGTACTGCACGAGAACAGAATTCTGTGGCAGCACAAGACTTTCGAGGTTCTTCTTCAAGATCTGATTAAAGATCGATGGACTCTCTGTATACCCTTGAGGGATACGACACCACATTAAATTAATAAAAATTGGCTCTCCTCGCGCAAGGGTATCGAAAAGAATGCTTGGCACAAATCAATCACCGTGAACCACTCGGCTTCACATGGAATCTGGAATAAGATCACTGACGGATTCGGTACCACTGGACAACACGGAACCACAATCGCGTTGACCTTTCTCAGGTCTTGCACGATTCTGAATTTCCCACTTGGTTTCTGTAATCCCATAATGGGTGAGTTGCATGGACTTCCCATTATCTCTTTCAGAATTCCTTGCTGAATCATGGAATCGATCACAGGTTTAATCCCTGTGATCGTTTCAGGCGACAGATTATACTGGGGTGTTCTCGGAAATTCAACATTTTGCCTAACCTGGATCTTAACTGGTTCAACGCCTCTGATCAATCCAATCTCCTCTCCTGTAAAATCCCACACGTCCAATGTAACTGAATCTCTTAGGTCAAATGGAAGCTCTTCCACTGTTAACATAGGATACATCTCTATGCAGAAATGCTGATTTGCAACCTTGAAGGTGGCATCATCATCATTTGTCTGTAATTCCACTCCCTTGGGAGTGCAATAGATGGTACAATTCAGCTTGCACAAAAGGTCACGTCCTAGCAAACAGACTGGACTTGAGTCGCACACCACAAACTGGTGTCGATCTCGGAAAGTTCCTATTCTCACAGGAATCGGCTCCGTCAATGGGTTAGTCATCTTCTTATTCGCCACTCCTACTACTTGGATTGATTGTCCCGAGAGGGGTAGGTTGGGAACTACTGTAGATCTCACAGTAGAACGGGTAGCACCAGTGTCAACCAAAAAGGTGGTGGGATGACCGTCAACATCCGCCTCTACAAACGGTCCCCTCTGGTCTACCTCTAAGACTGCCCCAAGAGTGCAGTCTTCCTCCCCCCCTCAGGCACCGTCATTTCAACGGGTCTGAGCTATACTCATCGCAATCCTCGAAAAGGGGCATCTGCTGGTATGTTCAATTTCCCTGTGGAATTCTCGGAGGTTGCGGAACTTGCACCTGCGGGCACAATGTCCCCCCGTGCATGGACCTGGGTCTCGTCACTGTATTGACGACCTCAGATACCTGCACCGTCTCCTCCGCTTGTGGCACTTGGTTCGCTGGATTCAATCTACACTCGCGCTTCCAATGCCCGATCTTGTGACAAAGGTGACACGCAGTGGTCTTTTTCAGTGTGGCCACATCCATCCCTGTCTTGGGGTCAATGGGTTTCCCCCTTCCCGGACCCTGCACATTCTGGGTCCCTCCTTGGTTGTTTCCCTGTCTTCTCCCTAATGTCCCTCCGCTTGGCTGTGCCTGAACTTCCCTGTCAGCGTTTTGCATTTGGACCAGCATTAGCCTATCCTTAAGCTTCCTGTGTTTCGAGTCCACTTCGTCGCTGCAGTACCTGGCGTACCGCAGTATCTCGTCCACTGACTTGTTCTGCCAGCAGATCAAATGCTGCTGAATCATGAAGCTGATTTCTGGTCTCAGACCCAAGACAAACTTGGAAACAAACTGTTCCATGTCTTTGGGGTCTAACGTGTCTAGCCCACTGTACTGCTTAAAGGCTTGTAAGAGCCTCTCGTAGTATTCATGTACGGACTCTTTTGGTTCCTGAACAGTTCGATCTATCTTAACCCAATCAATGTCTTGTGGTGAGATTTTGGATTTCAGCCATGTAATTACTTGCTCACATTTTTTCATAACAATAGATGAAGGACCATTGGTAACAGGATCCCTGTCCAGTTCAGAAGTCGGCCAATCAACTGCAACTTTACAAGCTGCCCACAAATCACTTGGTACTATGATATCAAACAGTGTATTCAAGTCAACCCACAACACCTTCGAGATTTTAACAAATCGGTCGACCTGCTTGTACCACTCGACAGGCTTCTCCCTCAGCCAAGGGAATTCGTTTGTAAATGCTGCCAAATCACCTCTACTCCAAGGCACATGCACATACCCTCCGTTTTGTACCTCTCGTAAAGGGAAATTTCCCACTCCTATCATCCCCCCTCCTGGAGGCGGTGTCTCTCCTATACTCTTTTTAGTGCTCTTCTGTTTTTTGGACCATCTTTCCTCCCACTTGTCAAGCATGCTCCATTCACGTATCCCCACAATCAATTCTCGAATGTGAGTTTTCAACCCAATCACTTTCTTCTCTTCCAGTTCCTGGTCACTGTACTGCAGTCTGTGATTCCCCTGCAACATCTTGGTCTTGGACAGGTCCACCTCGTGTCTTTTTGCCAAATCTGTCAGTTTCTCATGCGCCGATCTCGCCTTGCGAGTTACATCTTTTGCTACAAACAGCAACTCGTCCGGTCCATAAAGCTCTATTCTTTCTAAAGGCAAGTTCCCACTAATTATCTCATCTACCTCAGCTTTTAATCGCATCACATCCAACATCTTGGCTCTTATAGCAGTTCTAAGGATCCCTCGACTTGCTGCACCACTCGACTCTTCATTCTCACTGCTCTGATCACCACATCGATTCCCTTCCACTATGTTCTGTAAGACTGGTCAGCTTCCTGAATTCCCTCGATCCCAGTCTCCTGTCATCCTATAATTTGAGCTTCTCACTGGGGGTTCCCACATCCTTAAGTCAGATCTTGAATCGGCCAAAGACCTTGGTCTCACCGTCCTTACATCTTCCTGTCCCCTAAAAAGAGTCTGCAGTGGCTGGTAGAGGTGTACTCGATCCTGGTTCCATGGGCCTTGGAAGGTGACCTATTCCACTCACTATGCCACTCTCTCCTGAGCCCGTCCCTTCTGAGCCAATCCCTTCTGAGCCAGTCCCTTCTCCTACCACTGACCGTGCTAGACTTCCGTTTCCCACGTGACCTGGGTCGTATACTGACACTATGGGGTCGATGGTAACCGGCACTGTAAGAGCATCCGGTAACCTTGTGACAACTGTAACTCCGTTCGTTTCAATGCTTGCTGGTGTCTGAGCTTCCATCCCTGTTGAGATTCTTCCGACTACTCTGGCACTAGGTTGAATCTGCGATTCTCCAGTTCCCTCTGTTGATACCGCTTTTCCCTCTACGGAATCTGGATTATATAGCGGTGGTCTTTCCGATAGCAGTCTATCTAACAAGCTGTCATCTGTGTCACTATCGTCTTCCTCACCCCACTTTTCTGGGCCTCTCCTACTTTTATCATCAACGGGAATAGCCTATCCCCTTCGATAGTTTCCACCCTCCATCTCTTCTCCAAAGCGTCCCATTGCGCATCTTGAAACGCCCTAATTGACTTCTTCACCCTTTCCTGGCTTCGGTCTCTTTTTCTATCATGTGCTGCTCTTAACTATGCATGTAGCGCCTCAAACTGTGTTGGTCTGGGTAAAGGTAGCAATGAAGACATCACTGTTTTCAATTGATACAACACTTCCAACTTGAACGTGCCATAACGCGGAAAGGTCAATTCCCCCTCATTTTCAGTCATTTTGTCCCAATTTTCAAGCCAAATTATAGTATGCAACCCTACATTCGTAGCCATATAATGGGCTGGGTTATCCTCTGGTGGAGCTTCTTCTCCTCCTCCTAGAGTAACCACTCTTCTGTCTCCTCTACACATCTCTCGTAAAACTTTAAAACATTTCATGATGAAATCAACGTTCTCTCCGCTTATTTTCGCTCGACTTCCTGATGACAATCCACCTATGCCAGCGCGGCTTCACACCAACCGACCTATCACAGCGCGACACTCTCTGACGTCACTCTTCCTCCTCATGCAGCAGTTCCCCTCCTTCACAATTCGTCTCTCACACTCTCACGCGTCTCACTCATACGCTGAAATAACTGTTTGTCCACCAAACGACCGAACAGTCACTTCTCTGACTGTCTGCCCACCAAACGACCGGACAGTCTCGTAATTGTCGACCTCAACTCTGGCAACCGTCTGTCCACAAAACGACCGGACAATTGTTCCAGACTATCTGCCCACGAACGGCCGGACAGTCGTACTTAATCGATAGGATCCAATCACTCAATTTTCCACATACAGTAACCCACGACCTGTGTCGGTTACTCACGCACTCACACATGCGTTTCCCTATCACCGGTGGGTTAGTCAACGACGTCTCATGACTCCCACAATCTCTGGTCAGACAATTTCAACTCTGGGTGTCTTCTACACCACAATCTCTTATCCCGGGATATCAAAAATTAAATCTCATGGACCGCATGCGTTCGGCCCGAAACCACAATCACTCAACTCTCACTCCAACTCCGGAAGACATCACACAATCAAAACAACACCGCAATCTAACAGACATACATCCCTATTCATACTCACTCCACCACGAACTGCTGTTTCCGCCGCACCGTCACTCTCCGTCGGTTTCCATCAACGCCGTCGTCCTCCGCTCACAATCCACTGGATAACCATTACTCGGGCTCTATGGGGGCTCAATGACTACCCTTCTCTATGTCTCCCCTTACTACAGAGATAACCATCCTCTCGCTACCAACTGATGAAGCCGGATTCCACTATAAAACTTACTAGGAACCCTCGGTCGACTGGATCTTTATTATCTGCTGAGAAGTGTAAAGGGGAGAAACATTGTATTCACAACAAGCAACATTTTTCAAATTAAGTAAAGTTCGGAAAGGATCACTGACTCCGAATTCCAAGTTTAGGGGTTTATTACAGAACCAAAAATAGCTGAACGTACAGACACCTCAGGACGAGGTTGCAAAAATACAAAGGCACTAATACAAAGTCCATCCTACGAACCAATCTAATCCGATACAGCATAAAAAGAATAAGCAATTCAAGAAATACTAAACAGGCAATAACTGCACCAACATCTAAGTTAGTCTTCATTGGAGGCTGTAAAGGAAATCCATTAGTCTATCCCTACACTATCTTAAAGTGGCATCCCTACTCAACATTTTCCCAATTCCAGAATCAAGAAAAGGGTCAGTCGAAGACTTCCTAAGAAGTACACTCACGTTGTAAAGATCAGCCTAAGTCTTCATTCTAAGAAACAATCTCTTCCTTTTACCCTCTGTCAGCTCTCTTCCTTCTCTGCCCTCTCTGCCAACTCCCAACAGCTAACTGCTAACTCATCCCTCGGGGCACTGTCCCTAATACAAAATGAGCATTTGATAAGCCCGCCCAGTTAACACCTCTTCTGGCCAGGCACCTCTCGTAGGTAACGTTCCACTAAAACTTGTACTCGGTCCAACGACGGTTGAGGTGTCCTTGGGTCTCAGGCTTCTTCAGCGGAAGAAAATATCAACTCCCAATTATCGACATTCCTGGATACTCTGTTGCGGGTCTCCTCCATACCTAACTCCTAAAACAAAAGCATTATTCTAACTAACGAGAACGATGTCCTTGCACCTGCAACGAATGCATGAGAACAGAACAACCTTGCACGCACATGAATTTCGCTGACCATTTCCAAATGAGAGCCTCACCAGGGGAAAATGCATTTCAGGCCTACATAAACCAGCTAACATAAGGAAACGAATAGGCCTTTCTTAGCACGAAAGAGTAAATACTCCATCCAGGCCTTTAACATCAGGTTAATCACACATTTAAATGTTACAATTATAAGCGCTACATTTCATCACTCCTAAGCATAATTGATCACCTAAACGCGTGCAACTTCAACATGATGCACGTTTAAATCTAATGCATTACATTTCACACAAGCTACCTCATTTAAACATTAGCAATGAAGATCAAAAGTTACACATTTCCCTTGAACTGCCATTTACGTTTCTTGAATGGCACTACTCATCCTAATACTTCATTTACCCCTGATTATTACAACACATTCTGTAACTAAGATTAACACATGCATATGAATATATGCGGGTACGAACTATTCATGAATATAATGTATCCCTACAATTTTTCAGAATATCTTTGCGCTCTATCAGTTCTATTATGATGTTAAGCTGGACGCTACAATCTTTGCGTGCAGGCTATGTGCCCTGGCGTTTTATAAACACCACGTCTCTGTTTTCAGAATACAATCTGACTGATAAACAGACAGAAATGGCACAAAGGGGAGCCAAATACACAATGCTGCGTATTGAGAAACTGGAAAGGTTACCTTTCACTGTAGCCGAAACACCATCAACTGAATGGCTAATTCATGGCCAAATCACTCTGCCGGTCACTACGTTTCAGTTTCAATATTGCCTTGAGCAAAGGCAGGCAGGCAAATATGAAAAGATGGGTAAGGGATACATTAAGGAAACTTGGGAGTTACCATATAGATATCGATGCCGGAATGGGGATCGAGAAGTGTATCTGAGTGGTACAAACTGCAAGAACGCTTTGAGCGGTTCTCCCATGTGTCAGGATATTTCTCTTCACGGAGCATGTAGTGGTTCGGTAGCGAACTTATCTTGTCACATGTCAGGGACCCCAGCGGCCATGATCACGCCAGTTTTCCAGCTGCTCTCGAATGGGAGTTACTTAATGCTAAATGATCAAGGTTGCTGTGGGATGCTTCCGGGCGTCGCCTATTTGGTCACTGTTAACGCCAGGGTTACTTGCTGTATGCAAGTATTGTTTCCGCCACTGAACACAGTCAGGGAGGCGCCGCTGTGGCCTTCGTTAAATGTTTCCTTTATACGATTTGATACTTTGAGCAGACTGAAAGCCATGCTTTTACAGCAACCCGTACCCTTAACCTCCACTCGAGAAATCTTTGAACTTCAAGTTGCAAGGACCTCGACTGAGATACAAGCGCTTATACGTACAAACTGCCCCTTTCATTTCGCAGAAATGGTGGGTCGTATCTTTAACATGTCTGATACGAGTGGTATTATACACCTATTTAAGACCATAGGGTCAGGACTATTAAGCACCTTTCAGACAGTCCTCGGAGTAATCCCAAATTTTATACACTCTGTGTTGGGAAGCGTCTTTGGAGGTCTCCCGCTTATCCTGTTCCTAATTGCAGGAGTCCTGATTGTAATATTACTGCTACACAATGGACGGCCCAATTTCCGAGGAAATGGCGAACTCGCTCATGGAACGGAAGTACCATGAACGCATGGTACAGCTTCTGGGCATTCCTTGCCTAAGAGAACTGAACGCCTCTTGGTTTCTATCATTTAGACCAGTCTGGGTGGACTGCATCTTACCTGTTCTTCGATGCCTGTTCTGCGGAGAAGAATGCACGTTGGATCTCTGTCTAACGTTATTTTTTTCTAAAAATTATATATATAAAAGTTATAATAATTCCAACATATCTTTTGTGGAATATAAATCGAAATTCATAAAAAATACCAAACTTCAATATCAGTTATTACAATTGATTTGAAAACGATACCATAAAACAATCTATAATAAAGTCATACAGATATATATAATAAAGAGGTGGCTATACAGTAGATCTTCTCAACGCGTTTCGGCGCAAGGCGCCTTCTTCAGGAGTGCCACGACTGTATCTTTATATGTATAAGAGATGACCGATTCAAGTCTTGAACGGAAAATGCAATGTTGTATCTTAAAACTTGTGAGGTTGATATAGATCTAGATCCAATGTCTCTATCAATTCTTGTATTCAATATCGGTTTTCAAAGGTGTCCTGATAACCATACAGGTATGCCAGATATAAGCATACACTGTGAATAAATGTTCGAAAATGCGAATGGCGGATTTGAAACAGACGGGTTGAGCACCACGCAAAATCCTGAATTTAGGTGCAAACCTATGTGGCACCCAGCGCTGTTAAACCATTGAAATACGTACATTCCAAGCCGTGCTTTATCATTTTCAGCTACAATATATTGGGACACGAGCCCAGAGTTAAACGCCATCAATAGCGTAATACTCGCATTTTCGAACATTTATTCACAGTGTATGCTTATATCTGGCATACCTGTATGGTTATCAGGACACCTTTTGAAAACCGATATTGAATACAAGAATTGATAGAGACATTGGATCTAGATCTATATCAACCTCACAAGTTTTAAGATACAACATTGCATTTTCCGTTCAAGACTTGAATCGGTCATCTCTTATACATATAAAGATACAGTCGTGGCACTCCTGAAGAAGGCGCCTTTGCGCCGAAACGCGTTGAGAAGATCTACTGTATAGCCACCTCTTTATTATATATATCTGTATGACTTTATTATAGATTGTTTTATGGTATCGTTTTCAAATCAATTGTAATAACTGATATTGAAGTTTGGTATTTTTATGAATTTCGATTTATATTCCACAAAAGATATGTTGGAATTATTATAACTTTTATATATATAATTTTTGAAAAAAATAATCAAATAAAATCTATACCTTTTAATAGAGCTACATTGTAGTTGCACTGAGTTCCTTATATGTATTGTTATGTGTTTTGATGAGTTGTTAATGTAATTGAACCGCATGACTGCCTAGGGTTTTTGCATACAATTATAACATTGCCCTGCCCTAGGAGTTCTAGAGTTATTGCAGGGGGTCCTTGATATTTGGATTCTCTGTCTAACGTTTCCATCGGATACGCCACTGGACCTGGATGCTATGCTGGGCCCCTGAAAGGCCCATGCCCTGCATTGTCTACTGCGTCTTCCAATTCTGATGAACGCATTCCTTGAGAATCCACAGGTGCCGTTTGCTCCTGCTGGGTTAGGTGACTCCTCCACAGGCACCCAGGTAACAACTGACGCACAAGCTGCCGCAGCAACGACTGTCGGCAGTGCCGAATTCCATCTGTGTGCGATTGACATTCTCTGTGAAGCGTTGGATTTGTCGTCTGCAGTAGCTAACACCGATAATATTGTGCTTCCCAGCCAGGACGCTTAATCTCGAATTGGCTCATCGTGTCCTGGGAAAGAATTCGGCTTCTTCACTCGTTTTATAAATAAACGAACAAATCTTGGAACATTTCCTAAATTGACACTTTCGCTTGAGAAAAGCATGGCCTTGTCCTGCTTATGGTAATACAACTTTTATAGAGAGACAATATTGACTTTTTTCAAGTGGCAACTGGAAATAGCTAAATTTTAACATTTTTCTTTTTTAACACCTTTTTTAACAATTTTTAAAAAATCATGTTTTTACTTGCTTTTAAAAATGATTTTAAATTGTCCAGATTTTAAGTATGGTCATTGTCATCCGATTCGGAAGAGGAGTGGGTGTTATGTCCCGTATAGAGGCCCTAAAGTAGACCCGTTCATACATGCCCTAAAATAGACGTACTCGCATTTGCCCTAATATGGTCATATTCGTACTTGCCCTATTATGGTCATAGCCGCATATGCCCTATTACGGTCATAACTGTACATGTCCTATTATAGTCATGATTCCTTATATAGGCATGATCTTTCACCTACATTGGTCCCCGCTAGTACACAACGAGCTCTGAGGCACCTACCCGTCCATCTGGAAAACTGCACTTGTCCAACCCATCCTCAAAAAGGAGGATGCAGATCCTACCGTACTAAAAATTTTTAGACCCATCTCCCTCTTGCCAGCACCAGCCAAAATCCTTGAGAAAGAAGTACAGAAGCAGCTATCCCACTTCCTAGAAATCAACAAATCATTACACGACTCTCAGTCTGGATTCAGAGCTGGTTACAGCACCGAGACAGTTCTGTTGGAGGTAACTGAAACAATCCGGGAAACCTTAGATAAGAACAACTGTGCAATGCTGGTGCTGTTAGACCTGTCAGCAGGATTTGACACTGTGTCACATAAGATCCTTCTTGACAGGCTTAGACAATTGGGAGTTTTAGGGACCACTCTGGCCTGGTTCAGTTCTTTTCTTGAAGGACGGTCCCAGAAAGTAAGGCTGCATCCTTATGTTTCATCACCCCGATTGGTGAAATGTGGAGTTACTCAGGGCTCGGCTCTCAGCCCCACTCTTTTTAACGTTTACCTTGCGCCCCTAGCTACTCTCATAGAGCAACATGGCTTGGGTGTCATCTCATACGCTGATGACACCCAGCTAGTGTTCTCTTTTAAAGACCATTCAGAGGCCGCATTCACACACTTTAAGGAATGTCTGATTGACATATCTACCTGGATGACAAAAAATTGTCTGCAGCTGAATGCCGACAAAACTGAGGTTTTGTTTTTTAACCAGCCTTCCCCCCCCACTCTGATCTCTGGTGGCCTTCACAGCTCAATCCCCCTCCACAGCCTATGTCCTCAGCTAGAAATTTGGGCTTTAAGGTGGACAACACTCTCTCATGCAAATCCTAGATAGGACTCGTGTCATCATCCTGCTTCTGGAAAATGAAGGCATTACGAAGATTTCTTCACTTCCTTCCAATGGACTGCAGGAAAACTATTGTCCATGCACTAATAACATCAAAACTAGACTACGCTAATAGTCTATATCTGGGTTTACCAACGTATCTGCTAAGGAAACTGCAGATAATACAGAATGCAGCCGCAAGGCTTATTAGAAATGTCCCTCTAAGGCACCATATCTCTCCCCATTTACGTAGTCTTCATTGGCTGCCCGTGAAAAAACGCACAGAATTCAAGGCGCTCACTCTTGCCTATTGGGCAATAAACGGAAGTGGCCCCCTCTATCTCCGGAAAAGAATCCGTAAGTCCTATCAAGCAAGAAACCTAAGATCTAACCATCTTGAACTCCTTACCATCCCTCGTTTCGCTAAGGCTAGAATAGGAGGAAGGTCCTTTACCGTTAGAACCACAACTCTGTGGAACTCCCTGCCCGTATACATCAGAAAGGCTAACACGGAGCTAAGCTTCCGGAAAATCTTGAAGACATGGCTCTTCAGTCTTCCTTAGCACCCGTGGAATTTTTACTCTTATCCCTCCCACCTCTCTATCTGTCTTAAGCACCGGGACACTCCCGTTGGGGGTAGCCGTGCGCTCTATAAGCTACATAATAATAATAACGTTATCTAGCCTGTGGTTTTGAATGCAGCAGGGTTTTTTCCAAACACAGGTCCACACTGTACTCATAAATTATGCATGACTTTCTGGGAATACACCACCTGCATAATATGTATGTACAAAGTTCACCCCTGACGTCTTCCTCATGTCTAACAACAGACCAATACAAACCATACTGAGGAACGAGGCTCTTTAGGGTATAAATACACCACATCTTGCCCCGGTAAGACAGAGGGAACCGAGACTTCCATGCGGACACACTGACCAGAGACGCTGAGGCTCCTGCATGCAGTCGCTCCAGCTGACAGCGGTCTAACACAGCCCTTGCGGGGTGTCCAACTCGAGACCAGGACGGGGTCCCACACTCTCTCTATTCAGGTAATGGGGTTCGACTAAATCCTAGAGGGATTCTTGGCTACACACCTACTCACAGGCTAGGTACACTTAGGTACATCTAGTTAGGCATCGTAGGAGTATGCGCTTTCTTTTACCAATGCATTTTATATCCATGTATTTATCCATGATTATTGCAATATGGTAGAGCTGTGATATCCTTTCACTTTTATCGTACTGCTGATAATATATCTCTGCTATTGTCTGCTGGTTTCTGCAGCACATATATTTTACACGAGAATAACAACTGTTCAATAAATACTTATTGAAACGCCCAGACTGTTTATTCTGTGTAGCTCTCTGAGACAAACCGAATAAGTAAGCACGAGTGACTGAGCGAAAAGTAGTACATTGTTTCCACGATTCTGAGGGATCAGGGTTGTCAGGATCTAAGGTTGCCAGAAACTAATCTTTCCCCGATAAGAGGAGATTCTAGTGGCACTGTGAGCTAGCTAATGCAAAACAGGCTAACATACGCGGTGGGGGTGCACAGAGCCAGTCTGCCACCAAACCCACAGTTTATGTTATCTAAACGCGCAGGTCCTGCATGGGTAATATAGGAACTACACGACACTGGCCCCCCCAAAGCTATCCGGCTTGCGTGGCAGGTAATATTTATTTTTAATGCATATTGGTTAATAATTAACTGTTGTTGTGGTCACCTTTAAATTAGACAGAAAGCGCCACCTTGTGGGAGACTGTCACGAGCCCCGGTGCTGACAATTAAGTGCCTGTGCCAAGCACTGGAAACCATTGGCTCAAATTAAGCACTGCCTCTACACATCGCTTCAGCTTGATTGCTGTGCTTCCGCTGATTGACGTACTATTTTTATTATTTTTTTAATTTATTCTTCTTGTTGCTTATTCCCCCTCCCAACCATTCCCCAGGCGGAACTAAAAAAGGGATATGACTTGGCAAGCATCATAGCGCTTTTAACTGCACTGATGTAAGGGAAACAGGCCTACCGCACGTCTTGTTTTTGTTTGTTTTTAAATTGTGTCCATTCCAGGTTTCATCTTTTTCCGTGTTCACGTGCAAGGCCTGTGAGTCTACTTAGGGTTGGTGTCTGCTTGCTCATTTTTACAACTGCTTATGCTTCGGCTGGGCACGTTTTCTTGTATTATATAAGTAGCAATGCGTTGGCCCGTGATATTTGGTTCCAACAGTTGATGCCTGCAGTAAAGGGCATACATGGTGCTTAAGCCCGTTTATTAGTATTTGCATTTGTTCAGATGGACACTGAACTTTCCAGGACGCAAGGATGATTGAGCTTCTTAAGTATCTCACTGCCATGGCCTGGCCGACCTACTCGAGACATTAGGGGGAGCGAACAATATGGTACCATCTTTTAGGGGGGGGAAGAGCCTCCCTCATAGACTATATGTTTGTAAGCCCGAATCTCGTACTCTGGTTTTCCAAAGCAGAGATTCTGCTCACAAACTGGGGTGATCATAATGCCTTAAGTGCCTCCATCTGTCTACCGATCAAAGGTCTTGTTTGTAATAGCAATTTAGCTTCTATTACACAACACTCTTTCGATGGTCTAAGATTAGTGTGGCGCTTGAAAAAACCCAAAGATACATTGTCAGCTTTATTCAAGTCACACCTAGATGTATTTCTTAACTGTTTAGTTGAAAGTGATCATGTGTCGATGCCCTTGTATTACAACAGCTTAAATTGCACAATCAGGGAGTCTATGCTCAAGCCAATCCATGCATCCAATACGGACCCGAGATGGTTTGATAAGGCTTGTTCTCAGGCAAATCGTAACCTGAGAAAAGCACTAAATGCACGGCCCAGGGTAAGGAGTGAAATCTCCATGGCACGCAGTGAGTATAAAACCACACTTTTAAACAGGAAGAGGGAAGTACGCAAACAAGATTGGGAACTACTGGAACTCGCAGCCCGGGGAAAGGATAGTAAATCCTTTTGGGATTTAGTAAAACGAATTAAATCAAGAAACTCCCCCATTAACCCTCTTCTGCAAAATAACATCTTGGGCACAGACTGGGTCACTCATTTTGATTCTATCTATCATATAGAGGATGACCCAATTATGTTAGCTGTTCTGTGCAATAGATTGCAGAATTCTTCCCCCCTCTTACTAATGTTGAAGGAAGTGGTACTGGCTATCCAACACAGCAAAGGCGGGAAAGCGCCAGGCCCAGATTGGGTACCTATAGACCTTCTGAAATCCAATGCTGAGATATGGGCCCCCCTTATTACTAACACATTTAATTCTGTTTTATCAGTTAATATTCCTCCTTCCTGGACTACCGCACAATTGTGCCAATTTTTAAAAAGGGGGACCGATTGTCCCCTAAGTGTTATCATCCTATATTAATTATCAAAAGTACTATTAAAATCATTGGAAGAGTTATTTATGATCGACTGGTCATATGGGCAGCTAATAAAGATATTCTCTCACCTTTCCAGTTTGGTTTTTGCCCGAAATTAGGCACTAATGAACAGTGTCTAAACCTGGCATTGACAATTTCCACATATACTAAGGCTAGGCGTGCCCCTATTTACCTAGCCTTTGTGGATTTGTCTTCTGCCTTTGATTCAGTGAAAATAACCAAACTTTGGCTAATGCTGCTGGATCAAGGAGTGGACCCCCCTTTGGTAAATTTTTTATACTCATTACACTTAGATCTTTCAGCCAGAGTCTGTTTAAATTCTCAGGGCGAGCTGTCTTCTGATTTTTATTTGAAGGGTGGGGTGAGGCAGGGGTGTATATTGGCTCCTTTGTTATTTATTTGATATATTAACGGTCTAACAGCCCATTTATCTTCCTCTCACTCAGATATCCCAAGAATAGCTGGTACCCCAATTCTTGCATTACTGTATGCTGATGACGCTGAATTGTTAGCCCTCACCCCAAACGCACTGAGACATCAGGTGGACTATTTTGCTTCTTTTATGCATAATCTGAATTTAAAAGCTATCTATACAAAGTCACACATTATGTCTTGTAGTCCGGGCCAACTAAGGATAAATAAAATCAGTATTAATGGACAAGAATGAAAGAGCATTGATAACTTTTGTCATCTAGGGTTAACCTTTAGCTCCTCAGGGTCGTGGAATGCCCATCTTGCTCAAGCTAGTTTTAAGCTTTGTAAATCAGCTAGCACAGTTTGTAATCTTACTAGACCTGACCTTAGGGGGACCGTCCTAGCACCATTGAAGGTTTATAACTCACAGTGTATCAGAGCAGCTACGTATGGTGCAAGAGTTTGGGGTTTTAGCAAAAGTTGTTCCTTACAGGCTGAGGAAAATCGTTTTTGGGACGATTGCTGAGTTTACCGCCGTCCATCTCAAGTCTTATTACCCATTTCGAGTTAAATCAGGGATTTGTAGTGGACAAGGTACAACTGGCGCCACTCTCACTATGGGTCAGTATTTGGACGAAACCTGCAGCTAAGGTATGCAAAGACATTATACTAGACTGTTTATCGTTGGACAAGGCTTGTTCTATACTATGTCTAAGTTACATTCTGGACACTTTAGGAATCCTGGGCCTGTCTTCTTGGTTCATTGAACCTAGTGGTAGTCCCAAAACATTGAAGGCAAAGGTAAATACATTAATTTAAGGAGTTTTGCACAAACACAAGAATGGAAAATGAGTTATCCAAACCTTCTCTCTCAACCTACTGTAGTCTCTTATTTACAGGCGAACCCCTTATGTATCTATCTCTAGAATTGACAAGATGGGAGCGTTCTCTTTTCTCCGATTTAGAGCAGGGTCAATTTATTGGTCCTTTTGTTTTAAAAATATTTTAGACGCAGAAGGAAATACAGTATCTAGCTGTCCCTGTTATATTCATTCTGCACAATCACTTTTGCACTTTATGGTCTTTTGTAAATTGTACAGTTTAGCACGTATGCACTTTCTGACCCCTTTGATTCGTAAGGTAGGATTCCGACGTTGTAGAATAGCCCTGCTCCACTTGCAATTTCTAAGTTCCCCTGAAATTGTTTATTGTGTCTGCGCTTTTCTGAAAGCAGCCATTAGGACCAGGAAAACTATGATAGATTAATTCTTTGAAATGTATGTGTGATGTGCTAGCAGGTGGAATCTGCTCAAGGTATTCTGGTCGTTTTCTTTTTGGGGGGGATAGTATGAGCGCATAGCGGTCCTTTCTTAGAGGGTTTCACTCTCTGCTTTTCTCCCTAATTTTTTTAAACCCCGGCCAATTTCCATTTGAGTGTATTGTTGCCTTAAAAAATGTTAAAAAGTTATTTGCTTTTTTTTTCCTGTTCTTTTATAAGTGCAGTTTCTTGATATACTGTGGAAATCTGAAAGCTTTTTATGTACATATATTTTTATCTGTCCTTAATCTAATGCCCGATTATTCTTCATTGTTTTATGAGATTATGGATATGTGTAATACTTTTCATGTACTTTTATGGTCTATTTTTAATCAGATCGAATAAAGATACTGAATTGTATTAAAAGCTAAGCAGTGTTCTGGGCCGCTTCAATTAAACGTTTAAAGTTAATTATGTTTGCGGTTAAAATAAATGCAAACGGACCCGTTTGAAACGTTTGTCATTACAAGGCTGACTTTATAAATGCTGAATTACTGAAGGTTCATGTACTTGCATAAAAAGCGCTACATAGGCCGCTTTTCTAGATGCATAGACAAAAGTATTTTGTGCACCTGTTAGAAATGCTATGCTCGGGCCCGCATATCTATCTTCAAGCCTCAATTGCTCTCGAGGTTTGGTGAAGTGAGGTGAAGTGAGGATAAAACACTGAGACAGGGCGGTCAGTTTTAGAGTGCAAGTTTGAGCTGCTAGTGGCGCCCTTGCTTTTTAAGGTGTAGTACATTAGAGATAATAGTTATGTTTTAAGTTACCAAAGTTTGTGAAAAGTACAGCAAACATACCTGGTTAAGGGACACACACGTTTAAACAAGCATTGGCAAGAGTTAGAGCTATTGGTGTTGTCTTTCAAAGGAGGGAAGGGAAATGGAATCACTTATATTTACTGAGGGTGGGTGTAGGGGACATGATGTCGCCACTGGGAAAGTCATTTTCTTCATAGAGAAAATGAAAAGGCACCTTTGTGTCACATATGTGTATGCAGACCTTTTCACAATGTTGAACATCTGCATAAGTGTTATGCAGTTCCCTGCTCCAAGAAATCTGCATCTGTAAGTCCCTAACAATGGCGATGGGCAGGAGATTAATGAGAGGCTGGACTGAGGTCAGGGTTTGGGCTGGGGTCAGGAGGTGGGCTCAGGTCAAGAGGTTGGCTGAGGCCTTGTGAGTTGCTCAAAGAGCGTCAGTTTTTATTGGATGAGTGAGTCGTGGTCAGAGGTGAGTGAGTTTAGGTGAACGGGAGAGCTGAAGTTTGCCGGGGACTCAAGCTGAGTGGGCGACAGATAGGAGGGGCTGAGATGGCGTCACACTATCATACATGTGAATAACCTCCACATCACAGCCTATTCAGCCGCAGGTCACAAGTTGTTTTAACAGCTGCCTAGGTCCATAAAGTTGGACCGTGGTTTTTGACCGCATTTTTAGAAGCAGACCAAGCATGGCCCAGCAGAAAGCACCTGACCCTTTTGTACCTTCAACCCCAGAGACCGCCCTTCATTATACACTTTGAGAGCTGAATAACACAAGGCCAGAAGCCACAGGGAGGCCCTTCTTGCACACCCAGCATGCAGTGCGTTTCCGGTCTTTGATGTGAATAAGACATTGGAACGTAGTTCAGACTAATATTGAAGCAAACCAGTAAAACATTGATTTCTTTTGAATAATGCCTTACACAAGAAATATGAATCAATTATATCTCCTCCGCTGAGCAGCTCCAAATGGGCCTAGGTTTACTTGCTACCCTCCATCGTGTGAACAGCGCGCTGTATTCTCTCATGAGCAATTCAATGACAAGCAGCAGAATCTGGTGCAAGAGGCAGACCGATTGAGAGAAAGGCAGATATCTACTGAGAAAGAGGGCAAAAGATAGAAAATCAAACAAATAATTGTAAAGAGAGAATAAGGCAAATGTGTGTTTTGACACTATATTTCAAAGTGTGCTTTCCTGTACTGGAAGCCATAATGTGATGTAACCGACAATTGTGATTCTGAAAATAACGTGTATCACAAAGTCAGCGTTCCTTCGTAATGGTACAAAAAATTAAAGTCACCTACGAAAGTGCTGCTTGGCAAGATAAAGAAATGAATGGATGAACTCACTGAATGTATTTTCACATTGTTTGGTTCACACACTGGCATGTTAAAGACAGCATTATTGTATGGACCGACCATTCAGCATGACCCAACTTCATACCTGTAAACGATATATCGGCTCTCTTCACATGGTCACCCAGTGAGGATCCGATATCACACAGTGGCAGGGAAAATGAGCTAAAAGCCAATGTAAATAGTGGTTTTCCAGCTTGTTTGCCGAGGCTTTGAACTGCCAACGTCCATTAAGGGGTCTGAAAACACCCCAGAACATCGGCACCAGCCTCAGCAAACTTTTTGGGGGGGAATGAGGGGAGTTGGGGACAGGATGGAGTTCAAAAGCGCCTCTTAGGTACTTCCCTGCATGAGGCCCCGCCCCCTCTTCACACAGTGAGATTTTTGTTCAAGTCGGCAGGTATGCAACTCTGTGTAGTCCTGTTAAACAAACAATGGAAACAAATGACACAGAGCCGAGCCTAGCAAAAAAATTTACAAACTTTTTCATAAAATGCTTCATATCAGATTCTTCCTGCTTCTTGGCGCTGTATAAAGAGATGTTATTATTCCCGGCGCTATGATGCTTAACGTACGAGCTACAAAGGATCAAGGGCACAATTAACCATGCCTGCAGGATGCACATTTATCTCTGCACTGGGTGCTGTATACCTTTCTCGAACAGTAACTCATAAATAACCAGCACTTTATTGCCTAGGAATGGATGCAGGTGGTTAATGGGCTACAAGCCCCCATAACAATTACACAAATACCACTTTAAATAGACTCCCAGTTGGAATCAGAGTGTCTGTTTATTTCGTTTTCAATATTTGTGATCGTTTCCAATTGCAAACATTGCTGTGTTTTATTTATACGCGTCTTTTGTTTGCACTGATCATCAGAAATGCCTTTACTAGTGCAATAAGTTTATCTCGCTTTATTGCACGTCCCCATGAGGAGATTTTAACCTTTCTTTCAGAATATGAAGAAAGAAAGAAATAGAAGGGTACACTTTGCGGAAACCTTATTGGCTGATAGATACTTGTAGTTTTTGCCAATGGCTCATCCATTCCTACTGCTTCTTAAAATTGTAATGTTCTGTGGGAACTCTAGTAACGATTTCAGCAGTAGAATTATTGTTTTACAAATCAACAGCTTATAGACTTATCAAAGTAAGCACAGCCTTTAATAAACACGTAAGAGAAATATGCCAGAGAGTCGTACACACTTGCAACAACCCACCAGGGGTGACATGCATGGGTCCTTCACTGCAGGTGTCCTAGGAAGCATGCCGTCCCTGCCACGAGTGGCTGCACTGTGCAAGAGGGTGTACGTTTCAGAAGTAACAATATATACAATTGCTTTAGTTGGGACACAATAAAGTGTCACATTCAGCCATGTTAACGGCATGCAAACGCATACTGCCAATGCAAAATATGCCAGGGACTTAAGCTGAGTGGCGACAGGGGACGATAGGAGGGGCGAGTTGAAATGACGTCACACTATCATACATGTGAATGCAATATACCGTATGGTGCTCAAGATCTGTTGTAAGGCAGAAAATGAACATTATGTCTAGAATTCGCATTTACGGGTCTGTACAAACATGCATGAAATCAACGCTGAAATGTACCAGGCAAAATAAAGACTTCAGCCGGGGAGGTGCAGCAAGTTCTCAGGGAGCTGTTGGAAGAGACAGACATGACTCTTGGTCACACTGCAGTATGTAGCACACATAGAAAGAGCAAAAACTAGGAGAAATACAAGTATTTCTCCTCGTTCTGCTAATCTAACGACTGCTTTTGCATTGCATTAGTTTTTGTGGCTGCCTCAGATTTACACATCCTTGTAAATCTGGGGCAGCATCAAAAAGCAATGGGTGTTGTGGTGGAACACCAACAGCAACTCCCAGATACCTGCGTGAAAGGGTATCATATTTACAAAGCTGCGTTGAGCCATGCAAAGTAAATATGGTGCAGGACAGTGCGCCACCAGAACGTCGAAAAAAGTGACGTTCCGGTGGCACAATCCCCTTGTAAATATGTTCGGAAAAGCATAGCCTGAGAATCATCATTCCTCATAAATATTGAGGAGAGTATGAAGTGTGCCAGCAGCCTGGTTTGGCAGGCCTGATGCCAGTAAACATTGACCCAGCACTGGCCTTTAATAGAGAGTGTGCCAGAGAAAGCGGAAATTCAGAGAATAGTGGACAGGGTAGAATAGTATAATAAAGTACCTGTCAAGTAACTCCATGTAATATGTGACATTGTCAGCTATTACTTCCTCCTTTTAACCTAACAGTAAAGTGCGTTCTGGAACATGTGGCTTCAACTTTTAGGCTAAGAAAGAAGAGCATGCAGAATGGCCAAGACTGACTGAAGGTGTCACACATGACATGGGTAGCATTTGGAAGGAAAAAGGTATTTGGGAAGGGAGAATTGGTGAGGGGGGGGGCATGCTGGAGGATTGTAAATGTATTTAGAAAACAGAGGGGCTGGAATATTTTAAACAAAATGAAGCACAACTGCATAGCAGACAATGAGGAGTGGAAGGATTATGCACCATATTCTAGAAGAAGGAGGCAGGAGAAGGAGGAGTAAGGCTTAAGGGTTACTGGAGGAGCATATGTTATAATGAATAAAATGCTCATTCAGAAGTTAAAGGAATAACATACTCCTAATCATGCATAAGGAATACCATGACCCTACAAAGGCACTAGGTGATGCAGCCTCTATATGACTTGAAATTGCCTTATAATTTACAGTTGGGGATAATCTATCTATCTATCTATCTTCTAACTATCTACCTATCTATCTATCTATCTATCTATCTATCTATCTATCTATCTATCTATATGCTTAGAAATAGTTTAATACTTCTCCAATTTTGCATGTGTGTATTATGGTACACAAACGTTTGGAGAAAAGAAAACTTAACAAAGTTAAAGCTGCCTCAAGGAGCAGTATTGTTTTACGCCAATACCTGACAGGGATTTACACCAAAACCCATGGGTACTTAGGTCGAAACGCCCATGTCCCACCAGAAGAATGCCCCTTATTTATTTATTTATTTATTTATAGAGCGCAACATTCATCCATAAAGGATATCACAGCGCTAAGGAAAGCACATCCTAGTGAGGAGTTCTGAGGGGGGAGGTTCCTAAGTAACAGCTCAAGCCTTAGGGAACAGATGTGTTTTAAAAAAAATTCTAAATGCTATGTGGTTGTCGATGAGCCGAAGTTCAAGTGGGAGTTCGTTCCAAAGTGTTGCCGAAAGATGAGAGAAGGAACGACCCCCCCATTCTGGACCTCCTGATAGGTTTGGTTATCGCCCTTGCCTGGAGGCGCGACCTCAGGTTCCGAGTGGGTACATAGAATTCGACTCTATCTTGAAGGATTCTGGGCCCCAGGTGATGTAGGACCTTATGTGCATGACTCAGCAGCTTGAATTTGGCCCTTTGTCTCACTGGGAGCCAGTGGAGTGTCCTCATACACTCAGATGCTGAGCTGTACTTGCTCTTGTTGCATACCAATTTGGCGGCCGCATTCTGGACCAGCTGTAGTCGAGAGAAGAGATAGTCCGCCATGCCTACAAAAAGAGCATTCCCATAATCCAGCCTACTAATAAGTAGGGCTTGGACAAGGGTTCTTCTACACTCTGTAGGGATCAATTGAAAGAGTCTTTTTAGCAACTTTAGGGTAGCAAAGCTTTTCCCACAGAGGGCACGTACGTGATCCTGCATGGTGAGTGCACTGTCAACAAGAATACCCAGATTTTTTGCAACTTGTTTAGGGGCAGGGGCCTTGCCCAGTGAAGAGGGCCACCAGGTTGCATTCCAGACAAGATGTGCTCCCCCAAACAGCAGAATCTCCGACTTGTCTGCATTTAACTTCAGACAGTGGTCGGACATTCATGCTGCCATTTCTGAAAGACAGCTAGTGAGTCTGATCCTAGTGTCTTCGTGTCCATCAAGAGCAATCATCAGTTGGGTATCGTCTGCGTAAGAGCAGATACTAATACCCCATTTTTCACTGATTTTGGCTAGTGAGGACACGTAAACATTAAAGAGGGTAGGGTTCAATGAGGCTCCCTGTGGCACACCATGCTTAATACTGGAGTTGAAGAAAATGCGCCTAACTGTATGGTTTGTGTTCGATTATTCACAAAGGAATGGAGCCCCTGAAGGGCTATAGAGTGTATGCCTTTATCATACAGGGTTTTCAGCAGAAGGTTGTGTGAGACGGTATCGAAAGCCGCCGACAAGTCTAATAGGATCAGGGCGGCGGCTCTGCCCTGGTCAACCACACACCTGATATTATCTAGCACTGCCAAAAGAGTTGTTTCGGTGCTATTATTAGCTCGGAAGCCAGTTTGAGAGATGTCCAGGAGTTCATTAGGTTCAAGGTAGTTAGTTAATTGCCTATTTACCAGTTTCTCCATCACTTTGGATAGGTAAGGAAGCTGGGATATGGGTCGATAGTTTGTCGGGTTTAGGACATTGGTACCCGCTTTTTTGAGTAGGGGGACTACCATAGCTTTTTTCCAAATCTCTGGGAATACTGAGGTGCGTAGAGATTGGTTAAGTATTTGTGTAACATTGGGACATATGGTTGGAGCAATCTGGGAAAAGATAAAATGAGGACAGGGGTCTAATGGGGACCCTGATTTGATTTCAGCCATAGCTTTTTCCACCTCCTTCTCTGTAAAGGGGTCGAAGTTGCTAAGATGGACTTGGGCATCAGGATTTGGATTTAAAATTTCCTAATCCAGGTCATCTGGTAGTTGTTGCTCCTTAAATGAGGAATAGATCACCGCAATTTTTTCGGCAAAGTATCTGCTGATAGCCTCACAGCCCTCAAGGGAGGGTGCCAGGGTTTGAGACAGGCTAGCTGGGTTACAGAGCTCTTTAACTATTTTGCAGAGTTCTTTTGGTGAGCTGCTACTATCGTTCACGCTTTTTGCAAAATAATTCTTTTTGGCGTTTTTGATGGCGTTGTTATAGCATCTCATTTCCGTCTTATATAACTGTCTATCCATATCTAATTTGGACAGTCTCCACTTGTGCTCAAGAGTTTTGCACTTTCTTTTCAGGATCTTAAGGTCTGTTGAATACCATTTTTCTGATTTTGTTCTAACTTGGGATTTGTTTCCTAATTTAGGGGCGCAAAGATCAAGGGTGTTGGAAATGTCTGCCATGAGGTTTTCTACACTTATATGTACATGTGATGACGCCGGGGCATCTTGGGCCCCTTAACTCAAAGTAGCGCATAGTGCAACTTTGTGTTACTTTAGGGCTCAACCCCAATGCAGTACTTTGCAAAATTTTGCATCACTTTTGTGATGCAAACCCAGCTCACTGTGTAAGTACCTCTGGGCCTTAGTGTAAAAAAATAGGACTATCCTCCCTAGCATAGGTAACTTGGATAAGACTGACTATAAGATGCAACAGTGGTTCATTTGCTCAGTTCTGTCAATTGTTTAAAAATATACATATTGTTAGATACTACACTTTGGGTCTGTATCACTGTTCATACATTTAGCCAAGATCAAAATGTAAGTTTGATTTCAGCAAAATTGCATGGTATTAGCTTACTCATAAGAAAAGGAAATAGACTTGTTCATAATTAATGTATGGAATCAAGCAATAATGTGAAGAGTGAATGGTGGTGTAGTGCTCAGTCTGCATGTGTAGCAACTGAGTAAAGTTCAATATTAGCTAAGTTGAAGATTGGTTCTGTTCACCTGGCATCATGATTCTATCTTGGCACATAATTGCAACTCTATGTTAAATTGACTAGTTCGTTATATGAGTCGAAGAGACAAGAGGGAACACGTAAGAATAAGTGAAGTCTGCGCACATTTAGCAAATTAAGTGGAGTGTAATATTATCATGCAAAGCGGAAGCTTGTCCTCCCCAAAGGAGTGAGCATCTTTACGCTGATCTCACCCCTACCGATTTGCAAGACTTTTATAGGTTTCCACATACATCCCTTTCAACAAGAGCACACATGGCAGAAACCAAAACGTAGATCAGGTGCACAGCTTTCTTATGAGAAGAAGGAAAAGGGTGCAAGAAATGCAAACTATCAGAAGTTGAGCTAGTCGTTTTATTAATCCCCATTTAGAGTGGCAAACACAAGAATGAAGCTGAATGCACCAGTGGGGAGAAGGCTGAACATGGGCACAATGGAGAAACAAGGTGGCAGTAAATCAATCAGCATATTACGGTGGTTTTATGCAAACTGTCGTGCAATCTCACATATGCTTGACACACTAGTTGAAAGTTT
The DNA here is from genome assembly GCA_963921515.1 of Calotriton arnoldi. NCBI lineage: Eukaryota > Metazoa > Chordata > Amphibia > Caudata > Salamandridae > Calotriton > Calotriton arnoldi. The sequence goes on from CAWUFW010000780.1 coordinate 3,514,683, forward strand.
TGTATCAGTACATAAAAATACAACCACAGTACTCAGTATTTTGAAATGTGTATCACACTCTTTTTTTCGCCGGAAAACGTTTTGTTTGCTCAGACCTACATAGACTGATATCAATATCTGTTTTTTTCAGTAGTTTTTAAAAGGCTAATTCCAGTTGGCCCTGATTTTAAAAAACCAAAACATTTCCTTCATTTTATAAAAGGAATTATTTAGCAAATTATTTATAATACAGAAGCATTTTTTAGCCCCAGTTTGATTTTGTTTTGGCTCGTAATGACTGGGTGCAGCGTTATCTGTCTCTGTAATAGAGAAGAGCTTGCAGGTATTGTTAACTCCTCTATAAAGTGGCTGCTGGCATCCACATGGATGTCCATCTAAGGTGCACTATTTTTTATTCTATTCATTTTAGGTGTTCAAGATTAGATTTGCCTCTAAATTTTCCAAATTAAGTGCAGACGTTTTGGTCCTTACGTCCTGTCCAATACTTACCTTTTACTTACCATTGATTGATTCCAACGTCGCTATAATTTACATGGGTCTGATTGGTCAGCACGTACTCTGCATGTCTTCCTGCTCTGCTTTGCCTGTCCATGTAGTGGCGTTGAGTTTAGCCCAAGTACAGCTTCCGGTCACTGGCCATTGGCTAGTGGCCAGTGTTCTTCCACTGGCTACGCACTCTGAAGGTACTTTTTTCTTTATCAAGCACTCCATACGAGTGCATCTGCAGCCCGTCTTCTTTCTTCTCTGGCGTGTTAACCCACCAACCTCACCGTTGTTTTTAACTAACCCCCCCCGCTTTTAACCCACCACGCCCTGCTCACTATTGTTTTCCCATCCCCTCTGCTTCAGCCACCTCCCACGCCCTCACTCGTGTCCCCACAAGGTATTGGAGTGCTTTAAATGAGACCCAGTTACATTACACACAGACAATTTCAATTTGTGTTTTTCTGCTATTACACACGAGGGGATTAAGTGATTTGCCCAGGATCACAGGATGTTGAGCTGTTGCCTTGAATCAAACCTGCTTCCCTAGTTCAAAGTAGGAGGCATGAATGAGAACCACCCGAAAAATAAAGGGGTCAGCTTTATTTTAATAATTTTTCCATGTGTATTATGTCAGTTCCCATCCCTTCATGCATAACACTCACCGCACCTGCAAACACTCTATTCCACCCACTATTCTTGTTCACTTGTCGCTCAGGCGTGCAAAAAAGCTTTCACTCTTAGTCTGGTTCACGGCGCTTATGTGAGAATTAAGTGATTTGCCCAGGATCACAGGATGTTGCACTTTTAGATTGGTTCACTGCACTTGTGTGAGGATTAAGTGATTTGCCCAGGATTACCAGATGTTCAGCTGATGCTGAGACTCGTAGCCGCTTCCCTAGTTCCAAGCAGGAGGCATGAATGAGAACCACCTGAAAATGAAAGGGGTCAGCTTTCTTTTAATAATTTTTCCATATGTATTGTGTCCGCTCCTGTCCAACATGCATGACTCTCACCACACCTGCAAACACTCTATCTCACCCATTGTTCATGTTTACTTGTCTCTCAGGCCTGCAATAAAGCTTCCACTTTTAGATTTTCCGCATTTATATTTCATCTTTAAAGTACTTGCTATCTTTTACCAGCCCAGTCCATGGTTTCTACTCGGGTTAGGGCTGCAGACCATAAACACAAATAAATCCTATATCCAAACTCTATGAAACATTAGTTATGCCAGATTGTATATCTAAATGGTTACACAATACTAGCACAAGCAGACAGTGTGCATATTTTTATAGTATTTATGTAGCTTTGTCCCTCCTCCCAAGCAGCAGCACTTTTTTGTTTACAGACAACACCCCCCACTGCTTTTAACCCACTGCCTCCGACTCCCTGCTCTCTGTTGTTTTACCCACCCCCTGCTTCGCCATCTCCCGCGCCCTCACTCGTGTCCTCGAAGGTATTGCATAGCTTTACATGAGCACTATTTACATTAGACATAGACACTTTTATTTCTTTTTTTCAATTACACACTAAAGGATTAAGTGATTTGCCAAGGATCACAGGATGTTGAGGCGACGCAGAGACTTGAAACAGGTTTCCAGGTTTCAAGGTCGGCAGCTCTGCCTTCGACATGCATTTGTTGTGTTAACCCACCACCCCCGCCTACCACCCAGAGCCGGCTCTAGGGCGGTGCCACTGCAACGAGCGCTGACTTCAGGTGGGGCGCCGGTTTGCTAGTATATTATGGTTTTAAAAGCACTTGCTATTGTGTTCCTTGCCTTCAGCAATTGTTAAGGCAACAATAAAAATGTCAAGATAACTCTGATGATTAATGTTCTTCCTGGAGAGAGATGGGAGTTTTGTCTAGTCAGTGGAAGTTTTGACTCATCATAAGGTAGTGCAGAGGGTTAATATGCCTGCTGCAAAGACGTGTGCCATGCAGATCACAAAGTGCATATAATGTAAATAGGTCAGTGGGTTACTGCTTTTGTCAGAGAGATCCTTTTTGTTTTTTAACTTTTATAAGTTAAAATCCTAATATAGAACAGTGAGCTATTAGCTGCTATCATAGAGCTGCTTGCAGACTGCAAGGTATAGATTAGTTTGTGTTTCTCCAGATGAAGCACTCTTACACTATATTGCCTACCAGCATGGATGACATGGATGACCTGTGACTCCTACATCTTGTAGTCCTCTGTCTTATGTAACATTTCCTAAACACTGATTTACACACATATGACTAATTGTCTTTGTGTAATGGGTGTGTGAAGTAAAACACCCTACACTGGTATAAGTGGCGCTATAAAACAAATTAGTTGCATCTGAGAGAGAGTGGTTATGGAAACGTGATGGGCACTGTTAAACGGTGGTGGTGAGGGAATCCATGGCAGAGGTGATCATTGGGGGGCACCAACAAACATTGTCACACCAGGCGCCATCAGAGCTAAAGCCGGCCCTGCCACCGCCATTGTATTTAACAACCCCTCTGCTTCTAAAACACCACCTCCTCCTCCCACTCTCTGTTGAATTACCCACCACTCATCTCCAAACAGGTATAAAGTGCATAAGTAATAGAAAAGCCCTTAAGCACATAATTCAAAAATCATTATTCGCTGAATACTCCTGCACAAAAGTAATACAAGCATTGACAAAGCCAATAGATCTCACATAGGCGAAATCTATGCTTGTTAGAATACTGTTGTCAGAGAACACTAACCTTGTACTCGGCATCCAATAGGCACTCTTCTGTCTCTCAATGCCTCCACAAATGAGCATATACAAAAGAATATAAAGGCCACTGTTAGAAATGGGGAAAGAGAGAAAATAAGGACACTGGACTCCAGCACTCAGACTCGTCACTGAATAATGGGTTGGTCAAAGGCAGTAAGAGATATCTTTAGAAACTGGCCATAGCAGTCCTGCCTTACACTGCAACAATTTATAGATATGCCCTAGTGATATTGCTGTGTAACTACATTTCTATCCTCGGATGTGGAACTTGTAATTCCTAAAACTAAACATACCAGAGACGAGCATCTTATATTTTCATGAACATATCTTTCCATGAATAGGATATCTACCTCAGACTTTGCTACCATGCACTCTGTAGACAATTTGACATGTTTTACTCAAAAGTAATTATGCCTTCATATCCTCTGATTCCTAACTGAACAACTCTTGCAGCCGTTGTCGAACTCTGAAAACCTTACGAAGTATCACTTCACATCATCACATATGCCCAGTTCTGTTTAAGTGGTGGTTAAAGAGGCCCCTTCTGCACTTTTATTTATTTGATCAAGTTCCAGCCGCTGGAACTCAATGAAACTCTTTTCTTTACTAATCTGTGTAGAAAGCGTGTTCAGTGGCACTCAAGTGTAGTTTCTTACAGCTTCGCATTGCTTATGTTAAATGGCACATGGCCCAGATTCTGTCACAGGATGTGACATGCCCAGGTCCACTCTGAGTCCCTAACCCAACTGGACCTCCATCTGCTGTGTGGCTCCAAGGTGCTTCTAAAAATAGTCTTCGCACAATTTCAACTGCAGCGCGTAGCTGACTGCAGTCATGCAGGAGAGACACAGCTCAAGGAAAACAATTAACATCTCCTCTTTCTTGTGATTAGTCTGGGCGCGGGGTGCAGACCAGCAAAACTGTCCACCATATTTCTGTAAAGTATTGAGATGAAAATTAAAGCAATTAACCAAGTTCACATACTTTAAAAAAACAAAAACTATCACATCTAAAGTAGATAAAAGTGAAACATTTCTAGCCAAAGGGAATACATCCTATTAATCAATCAATCAATTATTTATTGTTTAGGCACTAAGCCATATAATGACACTTAGAAGTTTACACATTAAAATTGGGTTCATCAATAATAATATACCATTATTTGCAAACTGTAGTTAAAAGCTAAGCTCTGATTACATCTATACAGTTCAAACTAAAAACATTTAAAAGTAACAAGAACCTTCCTCTCTATACATGATTTGCATTATCGCATTCTACACTTAACTTTCCTCCAGCAACTTAATTTTGACCGCACCCTCTAGCAGCATGTGCCCTGTTACCCTGGTTAGAGTACATACAAATGATCAATTAAAAATACAATTCCATAAAGAGCAAATGTCGAATCTCATACAGATCTAATCCTTGTAGTGCTAATAGTAATCTAAAAGTTTGATCGACAATGCAGTCTTTGACTATAGTACACACATCCTATGTACTTAAAAACATGAAAATCCGAGTACTGATACCTTAAAGTGCATTTGTCAAATAAAGCGCAGTTTGAGTCATAGTGACGATGACAATAGCTTAAATTGTTAGCAGGATTGCTATATTTAGTTGTAATACACAAATCCTATGTACACTAGGGTATTGAAGTGCAGACACAAATACCATATATAAAACACTACCCATCAAATGTAGATTCTATCAGTCACATGCTTCTTAATTCATCTCACGACTCCAGAGGGACTATACAATACTGTGCGGCTAGTTAAAAACCTCTCTTACATGCGGCCAAGCTGCCCAGAGATATGAAGCTACTGGTTAAAAAAGAATTTCATGATCGGTCCTAAAACAGAAAGCTAGGGCAGAGTAAGCATCATAATATCTAAACAGGGGAAGCAACCACCTTTTATGAGGAATTATAAATTTTGTGCAAAAAGGCAAAAGGTGCGAAACGTTATCTTTCCCCTTGTGCAACCTGTCACAGAATTTGTTTCCTCTCTGAAGTCTGGCACTTCCAACAAGGTAATCCCTGGTAGGAAAAATTCCAAATCCGAATTTAATATACAATGTACACTTCAATTCTGGGTAGATTTGGTCCAGATAGGACTTCCAACCAGAGTCCACTCTGCTCCCAAAGTAATCACTCAATATGCTGCCTGATTTTAACATGGCTACCTTTGATTCCCAACTAAGTTTCTAATCGGTCTTTCACAAGCTCAGTGTTATCTTGTCCAATCTTACTGAAATTTGCCCATGGGCCCCCATGTTGCATTTCTATTAGCAAATTCCTTATGCGCACCAACCATTTTCTTTGACTGGGATCACCACATCTAGAAACATCCTCCAGGGACTGCAAGTATATGGTAGCCTTATGATTCCTTACCAGTCTGATCCAGTACAGTACCGGTTTTATTACTGCCAGATCCAAGATGTGAGTTAGCCCAAGTTCTATACAGAGTGCTAGCAAGGGGGTCACTGATCCCAACTTTAACAGATCCCTCAAAAAGTTATTTGCTACCTCTTGCAACGAATCAAGATTACCATAACCTCAGAGCTCAGCCCCATAGATTGCAGCTGCTACTGCTTTGAACTGCTTTGAATTTATGTACGTGGAGTATGGTGCCAATACTATGTGCACCTGCTTTTTGCCAAAATTGTAATACCTCCCCAAAAGACTGTTATAGGGTTGTTCTGGGGGGCGTGGCCACCCAGGTTAAGATGGTGGGCGCTCTCGCCTGAGCTCCCAGCCACCCCGCTCTGGCAAGCCTGTAATCCTTGGTGATGGCTGTGCCCAGGAGGGCATCCACCTGCACCAGTACCCATGGAAGGGGGTGATCTGGACCCCCCGCTGGCTGCCACGACACTCGGTGGGCTCGGTCGTGTCACGGCTTCCAGCTCCCGCATTGGAGGGCAGGTCCACTTCACCCAAGGTCCACAAGCACAGCCCTGTATTCTTTGAGACGGCGGGCCCCAGGGAGAATCACGTGAGGTGCCGCTACGCCCCTGGAATGAGTGCATGTCTGGGGTGGCCATAGAGCTCCGAGGGGGCTCATTTACTTCCAATCCCAGCCCTCACATTTGCGGCTGGCCTGTGGAGTGTGTGAGGTCCTGGCCCATGATTCGGAGGACAGGATCTCCCTAATACAACTTGGAACTGCAATCGCTGAGGTGGGGGCCCCAGGGAGAATCATGTGAGGCACCGTGACACCCTTGGTCTGAGCACATGTCTGGAGGAACTAGGGGCTGCTAAGAGACTTGATTTCTCTCCTCGGGCCCTCACACTCTCAGCCAGCCTACGAAGCATGCTGGGCCCCGGCCTATGGTTCTGAGCATGGGCCCTTCCTAACACAACCTGGCCCTGCAACACACAAGCATCTACCATACCTTTCCCTTGGGGGACTGAAAGTAGTGTAGGGGCCCTCTGAGTGGGTCAAGCTGGTGTTTCATATGCACCTATATATTTACGCAAACCAAGCTGTTGCCCGTCTCTCCCCCTGCTTGAGACTACCTGGATGATTTGGCTGGGGTTTGCTGCATCTTGAATGACACCTCCTGTCTCGCCCCCCTACACAGCGACCTACACCTTTTGCAGCTTCTGGGGGCCCGTGGATCCTGCTTGCTGGCGACTGGAGAAAGATCCTATAACTACTAACTTGAGGGCAAACACCCCCGCAGGGAACTGTTGGACACACTTGGAGGCGGCCCGCCTGGCCTGACTCCACTTGCTCCTGGCTACACACACCTGCGGTGGCCCTGAGGACTCCTATTGCCATCCTGTGCTGACTTGGGGCCCCCCTACTTGACACTCGGTCCTCGACTTCCCAATGGAGAAACATCGCATGTCTCCCTTCAATGTGAGCCCACCGGCCCCTAGGCATGGGACTCTATTGGCATTACAATGCTGGGGTACGTGTGGCAGGGCATGACCATGTGCATTTTTCAACACAATGCACAAATCACAATTCTACCACTTCCTGCAGCTGTGACATGCCCTCGAGGCCTCTCTAGACTCCTTAAAGCCCATCCCTCAATTTGATCCCCTTGGAGCACACCTGATTGACTCAGACCGTGTTGAGAAGGGCGTGTCCCGCCTCAATTGCGCATTGATGAAGAATACTCCGGATCCCATGACTACCCTCAGGGAGCGCTGAGAGGGACACCTGGGTCCTGTAGATGACAGAGACTGAAATGAGGCAAAAATGGCCCCTAGATCCCTGGCAATATCGATGAGGCTCTGCCTCATCCAAATAAAATATTTGCACCGCATCTACTACAGTCCCTCACGAATACACAGGAAGGGGAGCAGGATACCACTACTGTTGGCGGTGCTGACATCCATTGGGCTCCTTTTTCAGTATGGTTTGGGACTGTCCTGTTATCCAAAAATACTGGTCATGCATTTGCAAGACCCTCTCCCATATCATACACAGAAAGGTTCCCTTGGACCCGAAGCTGTTTCTATTCGGCCTCCTAGATACCTTGGGGGTGGAGAGCCCCGGCATTCGGCTGCTGGTCGGTGTGGGATTCATTATTGAGAAAAGGGACATTGTTCGGCACTGGTAATCTCAACAAGCTCCACCCTTTCTTGAATGGATAAGGAGGATGGACTTTGCTGCCATGGCAGAGAAATATGTTTATAAATCCAGGGGGTGCCTGAAAAAGCATGATAGGATATGGGGAGACTGGTTGTTCTACTCAGAATAGTTGTTACCCGTGAAATGATCCTTCTGATGTATAATTTTCCCTTTCTGATTATTGTATGTTCGCAACAACGGACTTATTGCAGCTTTACTTTACTGTTTTTATATGTTGATTTTTCTTTCTTGTTTCTTTATAAATACATTTATATATAAAAAACAGTAAGATCATTCTGGTGTTCATCATTTGGGCCTTTCAGCTAAGTTTCTCAGTAAACCGTATCCCAAGATAATCGTATAACTCTACAGGCTCAATGACATTGTCGTTTATCATTAGCTTCCTCTTTAGCTCCTGGGATGATCCTAATATCATGACATTAGTCTTACTGCAGTTGATGGTAAGAGCCATCTTATTGCAGTAATCAGAAAAACTTTTCATCAACCTATATAATGAGTTCTCTGTTTGGACCAGTAGGACCGCACCATCTGCAAATCGGAAGATCAGAACTTTCTGGCCAGCTATCATAGGGACATCAATAGGATTCTCTAATAGGTGGTCAACTATATCATTTACGAAAAGACTGAAAGTAGTGGTGTTAGCACACATCCCTGTTGAACGCCTTTTTCTACCTGGAATGTTTTTGTGCTTTCACCAGCTGATCCATACCTAACTTTAGACGTTTTTTCGGCATGCAGGACCACTATTGTGCATAGTATTGAACCGTCTGCTCCATGCATAAGCAATGATTCCCATTACCTTCTCTGATCAACAAGTTCGAATGCTGACTTCAGGTCAAAAAATGTTAGATACAGTGATGCTTTTTTATTTCGACGTATTTATGACAGATCATGTATAGCCGTACAGTTTGATCAATTGTTCCCATCCTAGACCTGAAGTCAGCATGAAACTCTGTTAGGAAGTTTTCTTTATCCATCCATCCATCCTTGTAGTCGGTTTAATATTACTTTACCAAGAACTTTACCTGCGCCATCTAAGAGGGAGCTGTAATAGGTAATTGTGTATAGGTACAAGAACTGCAGATCGCCATGATTAGGGGATATTGTTATTGGCTATGGCGGCATTAAACACCTTAGTGAGTAGCATAGCCCACACATGTGGATCTTCTTGAAAGAGATCTGTAGGCACCAAATCTGGGCCTGGGGGTTTATATTTTTTCATTAGTGTCTTTGGCAAATTAAATGCACTAGACATCCCATTAAAAGTCTGGTGCAATTAATTTGCCAAAAACACAAATGATAAAATACCTCCACACCATCCCTTCATTTGTAATAGTGTTTCCCTTGGGATCCTGTGGTGGTACTTGCCTTCTGCAAGTGACACCTCCATTTTCCCTGCCAATCCATCTGCCTACAACTCTTTCATGACTCCCAATTGATTTTGGGGCCCCAGTGTTTGGCATCCATCCTACTACATTGGAAGGAAAGGGTCTCATCCTCCTCCAGAGAGCTCCTCTTCTCCCTAGTGCAGACAGGCACACAAAAGAGGGGCTGCAGATCAGCTGTTGTATTCTATAAAGAGGAACCCCATGCCAATGTCTCCAGGAGATCAGGGAGGGGATTACTCTGGAAATCTGAATAGGAACAGTGCAAGAAGGCCAGGAAGAAGACTGGAGGGATAAGTCTGAAAGGAAGCTTACTGGTAAAGTCTCCAAGCTTATTCCCAAACATAAGGTGTATCACTTAGTACCTAATGGCATAGAATGCCCTAAATTTGACATTTCATTTAAAGGTAGAACCATTGAAAGCTGCTTCTACGTCACCATTATCTATGAGTAACTTTATACAAACTACTTTGGACATCTTCTTCCAGAACCACTGCTAGGGCTCATTCTCTATTACTTGGGAGAGGTTTCCTGGTCCTAGTTTGGCTATGATTATCTCTTAATCATGGATTTACATGAAGTTTACTTGGATACTTCAACAACTAATTAAACTATTTCTGTTCACTTCCCATGAAGAGAAATTAAAGTGCATTGTAGGGACCAACTCAGCCCTACTTGACATGCTCTGCAACCTGTTTCAAAATATGGATAGGCCTGACTATCAAATTACTCACTAGATGGTGCCAGATTGAAAGGAAATGTCTGAGTGCCAGAGATCGCCCGCAGGAGAACAATCCAAATGGGAGCCCTGGATGGGAATCCTTTTAGAGAGGCATCTTGATTAAGAGGTGCCTGGTTCTCCTGGAGGTCAGGCCATCATCCACCATCACATTGTCAGTCACCAATGTCACAAAGTATCCCACCACTGTTCCTGGCATCACATAGTTATTACAGGTGTATCTGCAAGCCACAGTGGCCCAACAAAGAATCTAACTTTGAGAAGAGCTGAAGTTTACTCTGAAACTGCTGAACCTTAAGGGACACCCCAATGCCACATCCTGTGGCAGTGCTCCCAGCAGTCCCATGTTTTCTCCACATGAGTTGGGAGCTGAAGAGACACTGGGTGTGAATAATATGACCACCTGGAGAGTGCCATCCCATTCACAGACAGGTTGAGGCGCTTAACAGCCACAGATGTTAAGGATGTGTAAACATCTGGAGATTTCAGAGTCGCAAGAATCACCAATAAGTCTTGCTATCCTATGCCATGCCTGTTGTAGAGAACAGAAAGAAAAATAATAAAGTAAGAATGTGCTTAGATGACCATACTTTAAACCACAGGATCATCTCAGACCGGTGCACAATCATCAACTATGTCCTTAAAAGCCTCGCAGAAAGCCACTGCTTCTAAAATGTGGAACAGAGGACAGGATACTGCCAGATACCCATGGAGAAACAGAATCAAGTGATGATGGTGTTCAGCTGTACCCTAGACTTCTAACATGTAAGACGGATGCCCTAAGACCTCTCAGGAGTCAATTAGGCTCATGAAGAACACAGAAAAATACATGAACTTTCTTCAGTTTTTTTCATACTTTGATTACATCATAATCTTTTTTAAAGAAACTGGATTAACACAAGCAATGGTTTCTGAAAGTCCCTAGTTTCAAGTTGGAGCAGAGCCTAAAGCAAGACAAGCTGTCAAGTGTAGCTGCTCTTCTGCTCCAGTGTCAAGTGTATTTTAGTCACACTGACGATGAGCAAGCAACAGAAATAGACCCAGTGAAGGTGGAGGTTATCATACCTGGCCTCGGCCCATCACAGTATCAAAGCAACTTGGGGGTCTAAAACTAATAACTGTGTTTTGTGAGCAAGCTTTTCAACAAACTCACAAAATGATATCCTCCAGCACAGAAAGCAACACTGAATGCAGATTTATCTGGGCTGCCCTATTATAAAGTGGAAAGTCCTTTTGACCTCAAAATGGATTCACAATTGTGGACAATCATTCAGACATTAACCAACAGACTTGCAACTAGTCCTGTCTTTGCCTCCACAGTCCCTCCCTACAAGCCCTAGCTGCTTAAGTCAACACCACTATTGAGGAGCTATGGGCCATGCTGCACCTGGAAGAAGAGACTGTGATGAAAGATTAGAGCATTTGTCATCTGCACACTGTGTAGGCCAGAAAGGAACACCTCTTTAATACATTAGCATAAGATGATACAGAAGTGGTGTTTCTCCATTTTGCATTGGGATTGTATTGGTACTTCTCATAAGTGGTGACATTATGCTATAGTGAATATGCATGCAGTATTGTTACCAAAAGGCGTCACTATTTCTCTATGACTGGCTTTTGCCCAGTTGTTGGGTATCTAAACCCTTCTATTTCAAGCAGGGAGAACATGCCTTTTGCCAAAAAATGCTAGCCTCGGAAAAGAAGCATGGAAACCATCCTGTGTGTACTTGGGCATCAAAGAACAGTTTGAAGAAGTTAGGAAGAAGGCTTGAGCTGCAGGGGACCTTGATGCATTGTTCAAGAAGGAGCAGCATCTGCGCCCCTTTAGCAGGAGATTGGACAATGCCAGGACAACAAGGGGGCTACAGCACGAGGCCGCAATGCTAAATAAACAGCTAAAGATGATGTGGGTGAAGACCCTGAGCTTGTGAGGCACAGAGAAACCTGAGGCTGCAGCCCACATACAATGACAACATGTAAACTCTTCAATTTGAAACTTATGTCCCTACCCCATTTATGAAGATAGGAAGCATGAGTATTCCATCTGAGGGATCCCAGATTTCACTGGTGCTCATTGAAAATAAGATGGTAAATCTATGAAATCAGAGAATAGGGCCCGCCCTGAAATCCATATCATCCTGTCAACCTAGAATAGGTCGGGGATACAGGCAGGAATTGCAAGCCTGGAATCCTTGATCACACTTGCCTTTGCTCCAAAACATCCAGCTTAGTGACAAAAACATTTTGGATTTCCTACGCCAAAACAAGTCAAAGGGAGATGCACCAATCACGCAGTGTGATGTTAATCTATATGCCCATAATTTGTTGAATATTGTTTTCTCCAACACATATTATTGCACATAACTAACTGAATTGTTTCCTTTAGTGTGCGGTCTTCTACTACATTTGTTTTCTTGATCATAGAGATATACTTAAAAAAATAATTTTATATTCCTCCTTGTTAAAAACTTCTCCATTTCTTTAGAAGTTAACTGCACCCCACTGTCAGTGAGCGTTGCATTTGTAAAAACCTTCCCTTATGAACAAGAGGTATACAAATTTCATCACTCTGCTCTTATTCACCTAAGAAAATATTTATATCTCAGGCCAACATGGAAATAGATCCATTACTGCCATCACGTAGTTTAAGATCTTTTTCTCCTTCTATGGCGCCTTGTATTTTTAAATTAACCTCTTCAAGATTGTCAGGTCTGGCGAGCCAATCCGTGGTGGGTGGGTGCACGTTAACACAGAAACTGAATACGTTTCTCCTCTATATTTATCCACAATAAATTGTTTTAAAAAAACGTGTTTCATGGACAATATTTCATTTTATTACTTCATTATTTTATTGTAATCTGTTCCTTAGTTGAAACACATGTAGTGCATTCATTTCACACATATGGTCTCCAAATGTTTAATACAACCCAATGCATTTCGGGTCTGCACTGACCCTTCATCTGGGGTCTGACCACCCTGTTGTCCTGTTAGTCTAAAACTCTTGTCTTGCCGCTCTGCCGGCACCGGCAAGACAAGAGTCCATGAAACACGTTTTTTGAAAACAATTTATTGTGGATAAATATAGAGGAGAAACGTATTCAGTTTCTGTGTTAACGTGCACCCACCCACCAGGGATTGGCTCGCCAGACCTGACAATCTTGAATTCATATTTTGCTGGCACTGAGAGACACAGTGTAACGGATGGAGTAGCACACTTTGAACAATAAGATTTAAAATTAAAAATGCAAGATTATTGAGTGCACTGAGAAACCTTCTTCAGTTCAATTAAATTAACCTCTTCCCACGGTTCAGAAGCACATTCCTTAATCCTCATAGGCGGTGTTCTAACGTTTCTTACTTCATCACTGATTTGACTCAATACAATTTCTCATAGTTCTTTCCACCATTAAATCTATTCCTGGCCACCAAATTCAGACTTAAACCTTTCCTTCACCTTACTTATCCCTCATGAGTCATTTTTACCAATTTTACTCTAATTTTGTGTGAAGGAGACAAACTAATACCCCTAAAGAGTAGTCCACCTGCAACAGTCATTTTGGGGCCTATTATGATGGAGGTCGGAAAGTCTCCAGAGGCTTTCCGACCCTCATCGTCAGTTTCAATTCCGACCAGCTGATTATATATCAATAAGGTAGCATTTCTTCCTTGACTTCCCTCTTGTTTGGTCACTCTTTATCAATACGCTCCATCACTTTCTTTAAATTTTTATCTTCTTTAATTTCAGATAACCATTCCTCTTGTGAGATGCATGCTATTTCACAAATTTGTACTTCCCACCACCAATCTGAAATCTCTTCTAAGTCCTTTACATTATCCCGTAGTCTACTCAAGCAGTCTGCTGCTACATTTTGTACACCTTGTAAGTATAAGACATCCAAGTCATATTCTTGTAGGGACACCATCCACTTCAAAATTCTAGTAGATACATTATCAAAACATTTTTTATTAACAATTTCCCTAGAGGGTTTATGATCTGTCTGTACTATGAATCTTTTCCCCCCATCAAAAAAAAAAATGTCTTAAATCTTTCCACTTCCCACATAACTACAACAGCTTCCTTTTCTGTGACAGAAAAATGTTCTTCGGTGTCTCTTAGTGCTCTTGATGCAAATACAATGGTGGAATTTCCTTTCATCAAAACTGCTCCTCAACCTTTGTTACCAGACCAGCATCTGTTTTCAATGTAAATCCTCTCCTCTGAAATATGTCCAGTACTACTTTCATGCTCATATTGGGTTAATGTAAATTTTTGCTACCACCAACAGATCATCCTGGAAAAAAACGTTACTCCCTCTTAGCCCCCCAACAGCCTGCCCACCACTCTCTAGAACACAGAAGCAGCTTTAACAAAGCCAAAAGGCATCCTTACAAATTTGAATGTGACAGAAGGCATGACAAAAGCAGTCAAATCTTTCGAATCTTGATGTATTTTATCTGATGGTACACCGATGTTAGGTCGAGTATACTAAATACCTTGCCATTTATCAACAAAGAGACCATTTCCTGTTGAGATTCCTTAGGTCTATGCACAGTTAAATTTCACTCCCAGGTTTGTTGGGCATGAGAGCAAGCTATTCAGCTGCTTCAACCTGCTCGATTATACCAGACGTAAATAATCCACCCAGTCCAATTTCACCTTCTCCGTTATACTCAAAATGTGTACTCCTTACTTTGCGGACAATTGGTCTGGCTCCTTTTTTCAATCTTATTCTTTGAGCAAATCCTTCCAAACATCCTAATTCCTCTGTAAATATTTTTTTAAATCTCTTTTAAACTCTTTTATACAGTCAATCTCCTCACATGCCACTTAATTGAGTTGTATTTGAGGACCAGTATTAGTATTGAGGGTTACTCTTAATAATGTGTCAATGTTACATTTTTAAACTTCTCAATAAAAAATGTTCATGGTAGCAATGTTAACCATGCATCTGAATCAAACATCATTTCCATTCAGTCTCACCAATCTCCACCTTATCTTTCGGTTTTCTGCATTTAACACCATCTACTTGGAGCACACATTCCTCAGACACATCCAAAACTCAATTCGCACCCTGCTCATAACGTTTCCTTTGACAAAAGTTTGGAAAGTGTCCCTTCTTTTTACATATGTGGCAAATTGCTTTAGATTAGGACAATCTTTCCAATTGGGTATATGTCCTTTCTCTCCACATCTGTAACAGGTTCCTTTAAAATTATAATTTGTCTCTGGTTTATTAGAAGCAGAACTCTGCCCTGTTTTCTCTTTCTTTGCACAAGTTGAACAAGATCCATTTACCAGGTTCACTTCTGTCTTTTCTTATCTCTTCAATGCACACCAGTGAATGTTCTATATTTTTTGCTACTACCAAAACTTCACTCAGGGAAGGATATTCTTTTAATCTTAGTTCTTCCAAAACTTTGTCACTCTTGCATTTTAATATAAAGTGGTCCTTAATTCTCTCTTCAGTTGTTGCTCCAAAGTTGCATGTTGAAGCTAGTTTTTTCAAAGCTGTTATATATTACTTAATGTCCTCGTCTCCCTTTTGTGATCTCATTCCAAAATTATGTCCTTCTAAAACAGTGCACACTTTAGGGAGATAATGTCTGTCAAGCCTCGATACACATATTTCAAATTCAATGAGTCCTATGGCTTTCTCTGGCACTAAATCTGGTATATTGTCAAATTAATCTTGGTCTTCTGGTCCTAAGCAGTGCATTAATAATGACACTTTCCTTTCTGCAGACAAATTAGGACCACACACTTTGGCGTAGCGATTAAACACTGTTTTTCCATTTGTTCCAACATACTTTTGACTATCCAGGAGATGTTTAAAAAAATGGAGGTGGTGTGGCATACTGCACTGTAACTATTATCAAGATACAGTTTTTTTAAAGGTATTTATCTTTAGGATGACCACTTGTGCTTCCGAACTAAGTAATTCCCCTTTCTTATTAGATCTATTTTAGATTGTTAAAACTTCTAGTTTAAAATTTGACCAATAAATCTGATGCACTAAAATGGTACCGAACTCTTGAATATTTGCAGTCAACAAATGTATTTGTAAAAAATACCCAAGTATTCTCCAAATAATTAAGTCCAATTGAAAGCGTTTCTAACCTGTTTACAATATCAACTCTTTGGAATTAAACGTTTTGTTACTCATCAATGGTCGCATTTATCTTCATTTTGAAAGCAAATCTACCTTCCTTAGTGTTAGAAATTGAGTTTCTGTTTGGCAGAGGTATGCACCCTGTCCAAGCAGGAACCACATCCTAGTCAAGGTAAATCAGATACACACCATAAATTAACCTTTGCTCACCCTCTGGTAGCTTGGCACAGAGCAGGCAGGCTTAACTTAAGAGGCAATGTGTAAAGTATTTGTGCAACACTTCAAACAGTAACACAGTGAAAACACCACAAAAAGACTCCACGCCAGTTTAGAAAAATTGATTATGATTTTATAAATATAACAAGACCAAAACAACAAAAATCGAATAAGTAGATGTTGAGATATGAATTTTTAAAGATTAAATGTAAAAATAGAGCTTATAAGCAATAAACGCCTATGGGGTTATCTGGTCGTGCTGGACAGGGGCAAAGTCAAAAGTTCAAAATGACGACGATGGAGTGCGGACCGGATACAGGAGCCAGGCATGGCCTGCTGAATAAAGTACCTTGAGCCTGTTCGCAACAGCAAGATGCACGATGCAGCTTAGAGGTGCAACAGTGTCGATCCTGCATTTGAGGTGATGCATCGATTTTCTCCATGTAACAATGGTGATGCGCTGGTTTCGAAGACAAAGCTGCGAAGCCGAGATGCGTTGGTTCGGAAGCCGATGTGCCAGGTTTCTCCACGCAGCCGAGGGGATGCATCAATCTTCTCGCACTGCAGAAGCGGCGATGCACCGTTTCCTATGCATCAGCTCTGGAGGTGATACGCTGGTTCCTAGTGCGATGCACCGGTTCTGCTCCCACAACATTGGCGATGCAGCGATTCTGCTTCACGCTGTAGAGGATACATCGGTTTCACTGGAGCAAGCACCTGGATCCACTTCCAATGGACCAGCTACAGGAGGTGAGACTTTGATATTCCTGAGTCTCAAACCAGGAGGCAAGCCAGCATCCCGTTGGAGATCACTCTGAGTTTAAGCAAGAGTCCAGTTCTCCTCATCAGGGGCAGAGGGTTGCAGGCAGCAGGGCAGCACACCAGAAAAGCAGTTCTTCCAGAGCCACATTCCAGCAGAGTGGCAGTCCTAGCAGCACAGCAGTCCTTCTTCATGGCAGAGTTTCTATACAGGTCCAGAAGGGTCTGATTTGGCGGGGTTAGAGACCCAGTACAGTTGTGCCTTTGAAGTGGAGGTAATTTCAAAGAGGAGCTTTGAAGTGCGCAGATATCCTTCCTTCTCAGCCCTTACTTACTATGGGTGTAATCAACTCTTTGTGTGGGGGGACAGGACACTGCCCATTCAGGCGTAAGTGTCAGCTCCTCCCGCCCATCCTGCCCAGGATGAGCTATCAGGATGCAGATGGGCACTCAGTCACTCCTACCCTTCCTTTGTGTGTGGCTGTCTAGAGGGAATTCGCAAGGTCCATCTGCCTCCCACCCAGACGTTTATTGGAGACAGGCTGAAGGCACACCGAGCTTTAAGAACAGCTAAATTCCATCTTTCTGAAAGTGACATGTCTAAAATATTAATGCTAAATCCAACTTTGCCAGCAAAAAGGATTTATCATTACCAGTCCAATGATTCAACACACAACAGAGCCACTCATTCTCACTCAGGAATTACAGCTTAAAAGTGTAATAAGGGATTCCCAATGTTAATAGGTAGTGAAAAACAAATTTAGGTGTTTTTCACTACCAGGACATGCAAAACTTAAAAGTACATGTCTTACCTATTACTTACACAGCACACTGCCCTATGGGCTACCTAGGGCTTACCTTAGGTGTGACCTATATGTAATAAAAGAGGAGGTTAAGGCTTTGCAAGGGGTTTTAAATGTTAAGTCGACATGGCAGTTAAACTGCACACACAGGCTCTGCAGCGGCAGGCCTGAGACATGTTTAAAGGACTACTTGTGTGAGTGGCACAATCAGTGCTGCAGGCCCACTAATAGCGTTTAATTTACAGGCCCTGGGCACAGGTAGTGAGTGCACTCTACTAAGGACTTACAGGTAAATTAAATATACCAATTGTGGATAAGTCAATAAACCATGTTTAGGGGAGAAGCAGGTGCACTTTAGCACTGGTCAGCAGTGGTAAAGTGCTCAGAGTCCTAGGGCCAACAAAGAGAATGCAGCAAAAAGAAGAGGTAAACAGGCAAAAGTTTCGGGGAAGACCACCCGAAGGCTGTCAGGTCTTACACTTAGCTACACAGAATGACATGCTACGATGTGTACATGTACTTACGTTGTGGTCATATCCACTGATCAGACTGAACAACACAGCAATGCCTCCAATGAGAGCACTTCTCTAATGGTGATAATAGGTTGAACGCTTGACACCAGCGTATGTGATAATAGTACAGAGGACACCTCTGACAATACACTTGGGGAAGAGCGGGAGCCACTCATGCTCTGTCAAGTCAGAGCACAAGCTCACTCTCTTTACATGCCCTCAGGGAAGGGTGTGTGCCGTTATAGTGCTAGAGCTCAACAAATATGAAGGTAAGTAACACATGTACTGCCATAGCTTGTCCTCAAACTTGCAGCATTGTCGCCTTGACTGGTGCACCAGTCACTGCGACATGAGTAGAAATTCTCACCTTTGATACTAAATCTTCTGCTTCACAGACGCTGATAATTCCTCATATTGTTAATCTTTAGTATCCACTTCCAATGTACGCTGATCCCATCCTCATCACCAATAAAGAAGATGCAGATGAAGTAAATAGAGGCTTTATTTAGTACTAGTTAAACTCTAAAAGAAGGGGAAACCTCATCCATCAGCAGCTAACTCCAACTGCCTACATTTAAGTCCCAACTCTCCAATGCCTGCCTTCCACATTCCTGGATCTAGAATTTGAAGATACCAAACATGCCTAATAGCCAGGTCCTTGGGGCTAAGTGAAGCAATCAAATCTGGAGACCACAGCACCACAAACAAATAACATCATCAGAGTCAGACTCAGAAGCAGAGGCCTGGCATTTTTTCAGTGATGAGATGCCAGTGTGGCTAGAACAGTTTGAAGGCTACTTCTAGCTCATATTATTTGTTATTATGTATATTCATACTGGTACTATAGAAGTTTTATGTCTCTCCATTATCCTCAGGGTAAGGAAGAATTTAAAAAGGGAAGAATGTGCCGATTATGCGTATCACCTTGGCAATACATGGGCATATGTATTTTCTGTATCCACAGTGATAGACACATTAGCTCCATAGGATAGGTAAAAATAGCAATACTCCTCAGCTCACCTGATTGTGTCAGTTCTGCTACCACCTGCAGGCTCATCTGGGCCACCAGCGTGCAGGGAACCTTAGCGTGCAAGCTCTAGAAATGCATCATAAGATCTTCTGGTCTCAGCCACAGGGTCATTTCATAGCTTACCTGATAGCGTTTGGTCCCGCTGCTTCCAGGCCGCTTTAGACTGGATCCCTGTCCTTTCCCGACTCCAAAGATGCCCGCACGCTCCATTGGTGGGAGCTTAAAAATAAACCTTCCTCAGGGACCTAAATGCTCCTCAGCTTATCTGAGGCAGCCAAGTGCTGCTGCTGCCACCACTACCAAGGACTGCCAAGCTCGATCCCTTACTGACTCCGCCACTCCTTGACTCTACGAGTGCATGTGTGCTCCAGGACGGAGTAGCCGCAGCCTTTTCCAGACTACCTTGTCCGAGCGCACTAGCAAAGATTGACTGAGTCAATGGTGCTATTTATTTGGGACTTTGCTGGCAGGGAGGGCTAGGACTTCCCTGACTCACTGCCCGCCTTTTATGCGTTCACTGTACTCAGTATTTCTGACCATGCATTCAACTTCCTTATTGCTTTGCTGCCTGCATGGCTTCATTATACCTCCCCAGATCCCCCCCACAGTGTTGAGAACTGATGAAACAGTCATTAGGGATTCATTTGCTTATTCACTGTGTAAATGCGCCTCTCTTTGTCTAAGTCAATTAGGAGTAGCCAGGGGCTACTTCTGCTTGCCCATGGTACCATTGGCATTGCCCGTGCTAACTATGTTCTCAGGGGTCATGAAGGCAGTGGCAGTAACAGAAACTAAACCAGGCTCATTGCCGGTTTATTTTCTGTTCTTTCCAATCTTTTCCTTCCCTCTTCCCTTGCAGCACCAAATGTGAGGCTGTTAAGGGAAACAAGGGCTCAACTTTGTGAGGTTATCCAGGGTCAAACGGCGAAGGATGCTACTTGCACTACTCATGACATTTTGGTGACTCGATGGATATTCATGCCTCACTTCCTAAAATACAGGTTGTACAGCTTGGCCGGCTGTTAGATTGTTGGCATTCTCTCGAATCCATTACAATGCCTGGCATTTTTACAGACCGGAAAAGCATGCATTTATAATGCCCCATTAAACTATCGATTTACCCAGTGAAAATTGGGATGCCAAGATGCAATGAGTCTGGGGCGGGGGCCAAGTTTCCTCAATCACAGCCTGTCAGGGCAGGATAAAAGCCTACACCAATTTGTGAAGTTTTATTTCCCAGCAATGGGACTTTGGGCGATAGACCGAGTCGTATAGGGCCAAGTGTGGGGCTGCGAGGGAACCCTTTGTGCATTTGTCCATCCACTATTGCTGATGTTTGATGGACCTCATAGAGGGCAGGGTTGACAGTTCATA
This sequence comes from Calotriton arnoldi, assembly GCA_963921515.1. Classification (NCBI taxonomy): domain Eukaryota; kingdom Metazoa; phylum Chordata; class Amphibia; order Caudata; family Salamandridae; genus Calotriton; species Calotriton arnoldi. The sequence continues at coordinate 3,535,425 of CAWUFW010000780.1, forward strand.
ACTATGTTCATGGTAAATATGTAGGGGCTTATTTACAAGCCCCTTGCACCGCCGCTTTGTCACTTATTTTTGATGCAGCGGTGGCGCAATCAGTGCACCACACTGCTCCATATCTACAAACTGACACATTGGGTCCAATGCATCAGTTGTAGAGCCCTGCGTCACATTATACCTGCGCCAAGTATAATGGATGCAGGTTAGGCGTTCCCACGCAGAAAAAGCCATGTAAAAGTTTACATTTCTCGGCGTCAATCTACAACTTAACTGCGTCAAAATCCTTTCGCCTGCTCAGACCAGGTGTAAGGATTGACCCAGGGCTGTTACGATGGGACTCGCCTATCTGTTCTGACGCACTGAGTTGTTTCAGTTTTACATCCAACTCCAGTAATGCGCCACTTTTGCGCAAACAGATGTGTCAGAATTTCTGACACATCTGTTAAATCCTTGCACCATGGAGCCCTGTATTGTAAACACAGTGCATCCATGGTGTTGCAAGGACATTTGGCACAGGCACAAGGAAACTGACGCATCGATACTGATGCGTCAGTTTCTTGTAAATGAGGCCCGAGTGTGCGAAATAAAGAGCAGGACTTTGTACTTTGAAGCATATCTAAGGGCAGAGGTAACACTGCAGTGCCATCCGCGTGGATTTCGTTCCACTATCAGTTTATTTACCACTTGTTTTTAGACTGGAACGATAGGCCATCTGTATTTCAATTCTACTGTATGGCCTTCTTATCAGTCCGTAGAAGTTGAGGAGGCGGGTTTACGAATTCCGACCTCAGACATGTAACTCTGACCAAAGATGGAACTGTGAAGAGCAAACAGAGAAACTCACAGACGAAATCAGAGATAGAACTAGGAACAAGAGACAAGGTAAACAAGCATTGGCACAGCCGAGTAGCCGGTCTGCCTTGTTTTCTTTGTAGTGAGACTTAAGACACTTTTGGGTGCAAGTAAGAAGGTGCTTTGTGCCTATTGATTCATCTGGTTATGTGCTTGAAAAGGATACTGGAGTGGTGGAGTGGTTAAATTGAAAATCTGGATTGTAATACGTGCTTCTCCTTTCCTGGTACTGTGTGATATTAGGCAGATTACTTAAACTCCTAGTCCTTCAATTAGTCCCTATCTCTGCTACAACTAGAGGTGATTGGAACTGGGTGACATTACATTTTATGAGTAACTGGACATTTGCGTTTTGAGTTTCTTGTTGCCAATCTCATATCTGAGGAGAAACGCTGAAAGGTCATGAAGTCTATAACTCCCCCCATCTTCCTGAACAGGTGCAATGCACACTGTATGGACGAAGGACAAAACTGCATTTCTGCAGGGTTGCAATACTTGTAATAAAAATCACTTGTTCGCCTTTGCAGGACTTCTATACTTTCAATGCTTTCCCTCCTATACATTAAAAGGCTTTTTTACATGCCCCTTATGCTGCCACCGCATTGTCACTTTTTTTGACACAGCGGCGGCGCAATCAGTGCGCCACACTGCTCCATATCTACAAACTGACGCATTGGGTCCAATGCGTCAGTTTGTAGAGCCCTGGGTCACATTATACCTGCGTCACGTATAATGTATGCAGGGTAGGCGTTCCCACGCAAAAAAGCCACATATGAGTGGCGCAGAGAAATTTACAATATTTCTCGGCGTCACTCTATGATTTTACTGCGCCAAAATCCTTACGCCTGCTCAGACCAGGCTTAAGGATCGACGCAGGGCTGTTAGAAAGGGACTCGCCTATGTGCTCTGACGCATTGCTGGAGTTGCGTCAGTTTTAGGACCGACTCCAGCAATGCGTCACCTTTGCACCAACGGATGTGTCAGAATTTCTGATGCATCTGCTAAATACTTGCGCCACGGAGCCCTGTATTGTAAATACAAGTGCATCCATGGTGTCGCAAGGACATATGGCGCAGGCGCAGGGAAACTGATGCATCAATGCCGATGCATCAGTTTCTTGTAAATGAGGCCCTAAAAGTGCAGCATCCTCGTCTATGCATTGAAAGTGGAGCAGGACTGCTGAACTTTCAATGCATCCCCTCCCTATGCATTAAAAGTGTAGCATTTTCGTCTGTGCATTGAAAGTGGAGCAGGACTGCTGTACTTTCAATGCTTCCTCTCCTTTACATTAAAAGCATATCAGTTAGTGCATCCATTCCTGTACATAACAAGTGTAGCAGAACTGGTGTACTGTTAAGGCATCCATTCCGGTGCATTAAAAGTGGAGCAGGACTGGTATACGTTTATTGACCATGTCAACACTTTTTGGCACTTGCTCATGGAATGGCAAGGACTAAATGTGCATAGTCTGAATGTGTGTCTCATGATGCGTATCAACTCTGATGTACATGAACATCAGTGTCAAAAGCTAGTACTGCTGTACTGGACTTCCTATCATGGTGCCATCTTTCCAGCGGCTTTTTAGGTGTTGCCTGCACAGCGCTTGCGCTGTGCTTGTGAAATCTCTTGTATTTCATATATCTTAAAAGGAGGCTCTATCAGTTCCCATTTTCGAATTACTGTGTTCATTCGCTTTTTGTGTGGGACTTTTTTTTGTTAACATCCCCTGGCTTCATGCATTTACGATACTTCTAATAAAGCTGTTTACACTTTTTAAGTCAAATTCACTGTCAAGAGAAGAGGCACACAGCTTCTAACAGTATGCTGGAATGCCTAATCTATTAAGTAATTATGATCATATTCTAAATGTTGTAAAAGACATTGCATGTTAAAAAATAAAGTTAATATACAAGAGCTATGCTATATTTTACTACTAAACAGGCAGCCACAAGTGCAGTTACCTTGCAGACAACAGGGTCATGATTTGAATGGTGCAGCAGGTGCAGTGCCACCGGGCCCAAAAGTTGTCAGATCTCCTCTAAACACATAATATTGCTATATTTGACTACTAAACAGGCAGTCACAATTGCAGTTACCGTACAGTTAAAAGGGACTTGATTTGAATAGTGCAACAGGTGCAGTGGCGCTGGCCCAAAAACTCCAGGGACCCCACTAAACTCAGATTATTGCTAAATTTTACTATTAAACGAGACAGTCACAAGTGCATTTATATAGCAGACACAAGGGTCATGATTTGAATGGTGCAGCAGGTGCAGTGGCACTGGGCCCAAAATGTGTCATAACCTCCTCGAAACACCTAATATTGCTATATTTTACTACTATAGAGGCAGACACCATTGCAGTTATCTTGCAGTAAAAAGGTACTTGATGTGAATGGTGCAGCAGGTGCAGTGGCACCGGGGCAAAAGCTCTAGGGACCCCACTAAACGCAGAATATTGCTAACCCTTACTACTAAATAGGCAGTCACAAGTGCAGTTATCTAGCAGGCAATAGGGCCATGATTTCAATGGTGCTGCAGTGGCACCAGGGCCAAAAGTAGTCAGAACTCCTCTAAACACCAAATATATTGCTATATTAAACTACTAAATAAGCAGTCACAAGTGTAGTTACCTTGCAGGCACTAGAGTCATGATTTCAATGGTGCAGCAGGGGCAGTGACACTGGGGCCCAAAGCTCTAGGAAGCCCTCTAAACACCAAATATTGCAATATTTTACTACTAAACAGGCAGTCACAAGTGCAGTTTCCTTACAGGCAATAGGGTCGTGATTTGAATGGTGCAGCAGGTGCAGTGGCACCGGGGCAAACGTTGTCATAACTCCTCTAAACAACAAATATTTCTATTACATCAATTAATTTTATTATTTACCTCTTTAATTTCATTCAAAAAATGTTGCTGTTACTTACCCACACTATACCAATAGTAACAGCAGAATATATTGCCTTTTTGTAGATAAACAAGTCATGACACATTAACAGACTTTCTGTAACTTATATTGTACAACTACTCAGCAAGCTACAACTTACAACAAAAACAGCTTATTATTAATCACATAGGTTAAACCTAGTGCATTTACCAATGCTTGTTGTTACTGCTCTCATAAGCGACAAAGTGTCTGACACTGCCCAACCGGGTCACCTATGCATTTTCCCCTCACTACGCAGCAGCCTGCTGAATTTCATTTAGAATATTCCTTTCCAGGGGAGAGTCAACAACTACTTTGGGCATCTTACATTTGACTAACACTACTATGTCCCTAATGCCTTGCTCAGAGGCGCTCCGAGGACTGCTATGCTTATATTGAAACTGTAGCAACAAGTCTCAGCAGGGGGCTCCATACATTAAATGAGCGAGTAGTGGCACTTCTCTGTAGGGCTGCTGCACCTCTAATAGGACAACAGGCTGGTTTAATTCTGGTGTCATGTTCCAGTACTCTTAAAACACAAAAAAGGGTACTAATTTATGTATCTCCCTTAGGGTTTCTGTCTTCTTCCATAGATTTGATTCCTACAATGCCCTCTGAGGGATTACTAGTTAAAAGGGTAGTTCAGGAGCGGGACACAGCTTTTGATGGTAATTTATGCTGCAACCAGTGGTTCCCTGAAGGTGACATATTGGTGGTAACTGCTACTGGCTATTCTGTTTCCAAACATTTCCACTTTATAATCCTTTAAGAAATTCAGTCGGGCCTCCTGGAGCTAGAGATGTCCTCAGCTAGACCTAACAGGAAGAGAGGCCGGCTTACAGGCAGAGAGTAGCGGGAAGAGAGGGGCAGAAGGAGAGTGGCCGACGAGCAGTGCTGTGGAAAGAGAAGGAAGATAGACTGTGACAGAAAGAGAGAGAGTGGAGGGAAGAGAATCAGATAGAAGAGAAAGAAGAGATGCGAGAGACGATAAAAGGTGATTATACAGAAAGAAAAACACGACAGAGTGTGAGAAAGGGAAAGTCGGTGAGGGTGACAATGAGAGGAAGAGAACCACAGAGAGAAGGAAATAGCGGAACAGGAGTCCACATAAGTCAGAGGGACTGGAAGAGATAAGAATAATAATAATAGTAGCATGGCTACTTCTAAAAAAGTGTCCCAGCGCTAGGATGCTGATAGTGGAAGAAGAGTTGCTCACAGACTGGGAAGTTTAAGCGAGTCTAAAAAGCAATGTTTTCAAATTTTTCTGAAAATCATTTCGGTGGGGACTAGCCGAAGTTCCGAGGTTAAAGAGTTCCAGATTTTTGGAGTCAGTTGACTAAAAGCTCAGCCACCAATTCTGGCTTTTTTAAATCTAGGAATGAAGGCCAGCTTGGAAGCAGCCAACCTAAGATTTCTAGCTGGGGCATAGGGGGTAATCATAGATTGCAAATAGGCCTGACCTTGGAATGAGATAACATTGTAGAAGTAACAGAGAACCTTAAGGGTAATTCTCTGTTACACCGGAAGCCAGGGCCAATTCTTCAATGTGGCGCTGATAGAGGTTTGTCTAGAGAGCCAAAGAAGCATCCAAGCTGCTGCGTTCTGCACCCGCTGGAGCCTGTTCAATCACGATTGTGTAGCACCCAGGTAGAGAACATTACAGTAGTCCAAGATGTGTAGCACCCAGGTAGAGAACCAGAGTCTGGACTACTGTTTTCTGGGTGAAATCAGGGAGCGGGTGAAGAATGTTTTTTAAGGATCTCAAAATCCCAAAACATTTTCCTGCAAGGGCATTGATCTGGGCATCGAAGGACAGCTACTTGTTAGAAATGGGGTTTCTGGTTGGCAAGGTAATGCACCTAAACCTGGCAGAACCCACCACTCTAGTCACCTCTAGTTACACACCTAAGATAACCCCTGCTCACCCCCTTGATAGCTCTGCACAGAGCAGTTAGGCTTATCCCAGAGGCAATGTGTAAAGTATTTGTACACACACGCACGCACGCATTCACACACGCACGCACGTACGCTCACACACACACACACAGTGAAAACACTACAAAAGGACTTCAGACCACTTTAGAAAAAATAGCCAATATTTATCTGGATAAAACAAGACCAAAATGCCAAAAATCCAACATTCACAATTCAAGATATCACTTTTTAAAGATTAAATCAAGTATGGATCGTAGGAATCAAAAATAGCTCCAACCGGGGCTATTTGGTCATGGCTGACGTTGACGACTCCAAAAAGTCAGTCCGACCCCGATGGAGTGAGAGCTGGTTACGGAGTTGGGCAGACCCCAGTACAGTACCTTGGAGGTGTCTTGAAAAACAAAGACAATGCAAACACAGAGGAGGGGAGACGTTGTGGAGGCCAGTGCGGCACCAGTTCCTCACTGTTGCAGGGAAGGTGATGCGTCAGTTGTTTTCTGCCATCCAAGGAAGGTAATGCGTCAGTTCATTACTGCTGCAGGGAAGGTAACGCTGCAGTTGCCGGTGCAATACCTTGGTATTGTGGTGCGGCATCACTGAGGTGTCGAGAGTCAAGTCACACCAGACCACAGGCGTCGGAGTCAGAGCGGTGTGCCACAGACTTCGGTGGTGCAGTGCTCGAGATTCATATAGTGGCAGTGCTTTGAAGGTGCTGCTGCGTCATCTGAGCCTGCGGTGCAACTCGTGGTCGGTGCGTTGAGTGGGACCACGGCTCCGGTACAGGCAACGGCACTGCATCAAGAGTTGCAGACAGGCGCCGGTTCCGAAGTCCCTCGGTGCCAATGCCTTGGTTTCTTCTTAGTAGCACCCCAAACTCACTTCCAAGGGCCCAGGTACTGGAATTGGCACCACTTGGCAAGTAGAGCTCCTCAGCAGAGGGGCACAGGGGTTGCAGGTCAAGTCTTTGATGGCCCTCAGACTTCCTAACAGGAGGCAAGCTCAACTCAAGCCCTTGGAGAATCTTGAAAGCAGGATGCAGAAAGCAAGGTCCAGTCCTTTCACTCCCAGTAAAGAAGCAGCAAGCAGCAGGCCAATACAGCAAAGCAAACAGCAAAGTGGCAGTCCCTCCTGACAGATATCCCGCTCTTCTTCCCGGCAGAATGTCCTCAACCCAGAAGTGTTCTGAGTATATGGTTTCGCAGGTCCAGTACTTATACCCATTTTATCCTTTGAAGTAGGCAAACTTCAAAGAACGGTCCTTGTAGTACACAAGACCCTGCCCTGGCTCCAGACGCACTATAAGGGGTGAAGACTTTTTTGTGTGAGGACAGGCACAGCCCTATTCAGGTGTCAGTGTCAACTCCTTCCACCACTCTAACTCAGAAAGATCCATCAGCCTGGGGATAGGCCATCAGGATATGCAGGCCACACCTCAGCTCCCTTTGTGTGACTGTCCAGAGTAAATGCACAACCAACCCAACTGTCATCCTAACCCCGAAGTGTATTCAGAGGCAGGCAGAGGCACAGAATGGCTAAAGTAAGAAAATGCCTTCTTTTCAGACTTGCAATTTAAAAACCACATTTACTAAAAGGTGTATTTCTAAATTGTGAGTCCAGAGACACCAAACTCCAATTTTCTATCAGCTCCCAATGGGAAGATACACTTGTAAGATGTTACAAGGCAGCTCCAATGCTAACCTATGGGAGAGATGGCCTTGCTGTAGTGAAAAAAGAAATTAGCAGTATTTCACTACCAGGATATATAGAACACAAGAGTATATGTCCTACCTTTTAAATACACCGCACCCTGCCAAGGGGGCTACCTTGGGCCTATCTTAGGGGTGCCTTACATGTAATAAAAGGGAAGGCTTGGGCCTGGCAAGTGGGTGCTCTTGCCAGGTCGAAATGGCAGTTTAAAACTGCACACCCAGACACTGCAGGGGCAGGTCTGAGACATGTTTGCAAGGCTACTCATGCGGGGGCACAATCAGTGCTGCAGGCCCACTAATAGCATTTGATTTACAGGGCCTGGGCACATGCAGAGCACTGTACTAGGGACTTAATAGTAAATCAAATATGCCAATCATGGAGAAACCAAACATACCATATTTTAGAGGAGAGAGCATATGCACTTTAGCAGTGGTAAAGTGCCCAGAGTCCTAAAGCCAACAAAAAGAGGGTCAGAAAAATACAGGAGGAAGACAAAAAGTTTGGGGAGATCCCTGCAAAAAAGTTCAGGTCGAACACTTCTCATCAAACCAGATGCCCAAGTTTTTAACCTTGGGCTCGGAAGTTATTAAAGGACCAAGACTATCTGGCTATCAAGCTTTGGACCAAATGTTGAGATACTTGCCCAATACCACCACCTCAGGCTTCCTGGCATTCAGCTTCAAACAGTTATGGTCTGGGGGGGCGTGGCCACGCTAGCGTCCAAGATGGATGCTTGTTGATGAAGCTCCGCCGGCCGATGTAACTGCGGTGGCATTACCCTACGACACCCAGCTGACCGAGCCGAGCCTGTAGCGGTGCTGGCCCCATGAAACGTTGCGGCACCCGCCGATCCCTCTTTGAGACACCACGGAGCTGCTGAGCCGGAGATCCACCGCCGGCCTGCCAATGCCCCGTCCGTCACCGGGTGGAAGGTAGGCGAGGACCGATGGTGGGCTTGGCCTGGTGGTGAACAGGCGGGCCGGAATGGTGCCCCCCCCTCCTGCAGCACCGGACCGATCCGTGGAGATGGCCCTCTGACCTGCGGCGCGGGTGTGGGCCGGGCTGCCTGGCCTAACGTGCCCGCGGGGCCGGCCCCAGCCGGGGCCTCGCACTCCTGGACCCCCCGTGCGCCATCTGCTGGGGCCTGGCGGCTGACGCACTCTGGCGACACCGCGAGGCGGCTCCGCTGCGCTCTGGCCTCCCGCTGATCGTCCTGGACCCCCCCCTCTGCAGGCGCTGCCGGCGCTGGCTGCGCCTCGCGGGCGGCCCGCTCTGCGCCGGGTGGAATTGCTTTCCCGGTGGACCTGTGGTGACGGCCCCGTGGGGCCGAGGTGCGAGAGGCCTTCGGGCCTGGGTCTGGCCCTTTGACAACATCCGAGGAGGGGGGCACGATATCTCCGGCAACGGCTGGCTACCGGGGTGATCGGACAGTGTGGGCTGACCCTGTGCTCCCCCCACGACACCGGGGGGGGGGGGCTCTGCTAAGAGAACACTGGGGCTGCCCTCGCCCTCCTTCTACGGCTAACACGAGGGCATATGCAATTGTACATCCCCATACCGGATTGAACCGGCACGCAGCCTGGGCTGCTCTGGCCTGCGTGGCGACATCTGGGTGATACACTCCAGGATCCTGCACGGTGCCTGGCGGTGGCCTGACATTTCCTCCTGAGTGCAGACACCCGCTATTCCTCAGCGATCGCGCTGCAATCCCGCGTCGCGGCATGGGCCGCAAAGATCCTAAGCAAAGGACATTACCCTTTGAAAAAGTGGCAGAGAATACCTCGGAGGACCCCCCCACCATGGCAGACAGCGCCCAGGATGCGGGGAGCGTCGCGGGGGCCTACGCACTGTCCACGTCGATTCTGCAGGAGATGAGAGCGGGATTTCGGGCTCTTGATGGCAGGTTTGACACGCTGGACAAAAACTTGGCTGACATGGGTGCCAGAGTCCAGGCGCACGACCAACGCTTGGATGTGGTGGAGTCCCGCGTTTCCGACATAGAGGACGGCTCGACGCAGTCGTTGAAGTGCCTGGAGAGGGTGGAACGAATACTAAAGGAGGTAGCCATTAAAAATGAGGATTTGGAGGCGCGAAGTCGACGCAACAATGTTCGCATACTGGGTGTACCAGAGACTGCCACGACGGGTAGGATGGATGTCTTCGTGGAACAATTGTTATCGGATTTGTTCGGAAGAGAGGCCTTCACCCCAGGGTTCGTAATAGAACGTGCGCACAGATCCCTTGGCCCAAGGCCTAACCCTGGCCTCCCACCCAGGCCAATAATAGCAAGGATCATGAACTTTAGGGATCGGGACTCGGTATTGCGCCTGGCCCGGGAGCGGGGTGATGTCACGTGGCAGGGCTCAAAACTTTCTTTCGTTCCGGACTTCACGGTCATGGTCCAGGCTCCCCGTCGCAAGTTCAACGGGGTGAAGGCAACCCTCAGGAATTTGGGACTTAAATACGGCATGCTCTACCCCGCCAGGCTTAAGGTGGAGGTGGGGGGCCGCACTCGCATATTCGACAATCCGACTGAGGCCCAGGAGTTCTGCCATACCCTCAAGAAAAACAACGGCGGGCCTGGGGCGAGGGGCGGTGCCCCCTCTCCTCCGCATAGCGGATCAGAGCCTAGTGTGGAACTCTTTTCGAACACTGGGTCTGGATGATGGGACTTTCAGCTGGCTTATCAGATTCTATGGTAATAATGGGTAATGCTTATCATGCATAATTATTGTTACAGGTTGGTTGCTCGGCCGACGTGGTGTTGCCACCCCTCAAGGTGTACGCTACAGTTTGTTTGTTGTTCCATTATTTGCGGAAGTGTTTTTTCAACCATTACCGATACAGGTGCAGGTCCAGTTGTCACTTCCAGTTCCACATTGGGTCATGGTATTGCCTTACTTGGGGTTGGGTGAGGCTGGGTGGGGGGTGGTGGGGGGGACATTGGCAATGGTTACAGGTTTGCATTACAGGCACAGAGAGCTCATTTACATCTGTTGAAGTATTCGACATGAAGCACGTCTCATGGTTCCATGTCACACACCCAGTATGGCACAGTTAGGTAACGTGGCGGGCCCATCGGGACTGTCCCTAGTGTCCTGGAATGTACGTGGGCTTAACAACACCCGAAAACGGCGACAGGTACTGAACTACTTAGCGCGACACTCAATAGATATCGCCTATCTGCAAGAAACACATTTACCCAAGACCAAGGATACCCACATGGCTTCCAGTTGGGGGGCACATAGATATTTTGCCAACTATAGCAGCTTCGCTAGAGGTGTTGCGCTCCTTATTCACAAACGGCTCCCCTTTAGTCCTGGGAAAGTGGTTAGGGACGATGAGGGCAGGTTCCTCATTGTCACAGGTATGCTCATGGGACATTCAATAGCCCTAGTGGGCGTCTATGGCCCGAACGTGGACGCACCCGATTTCTTCTCCTCCCTACACGTTCACCTCTTGAAACTAGACCCTTCCCTGATTATTATGGGTGGTGACTTCAATCTATTGCTAGATCCCAGACTGGACGGCACATCGACGTCCCCGGACGCCAAGCCACACGCTAGACGTGCGGTGCTGGAGTTAAGCCGACAACTTTCGTTAATTGATATTTGGCGGAAACACAACCCCACCCACACGTTATACACTCACTACTCTGGCTACCACAATACCTGGACCAGATTGGATTATTGGCTGATCTCCCCGGGAATAGCTGGCTGGTTTAGAGGGCTGGAGGTGCTTCCGCGGACATATTCCGATCACTCCCCGGTAATACTCCGCTTAGACATCCCCCGCCCGGAGGGCTTTGAACGGCAGTGGCGGTTTCCAAGCAGGGCGCTGCAAGATGAGGTTTTTAATATGGAGGTACGGGAAGCCATTGAAGATTACTTTCTTATAAATACTGGCTCTGTGGATACTTGGGCGGTTCTGTGGGAGGGGTTTAAAGCATGCATAAGGGGGGTTTGCATAGCTAAAAGTGCGGGAGTGCTTAAAGACTTACGCACCACACTGGCCCGAATTGAACGAGATATTTCTGTAATAGATTCCGAATTACTCACACACGCTACGACAGAGGTTGAAGCTCGGCGTTTGGCACTGATGGTAGAATTCCGGGAAGCCGCAGACAGGGAAATGTTGTATATGGGCAAATACCACTCTGCCAGAAGGTACGGAGAGGGCGAGAGACCCGGACGGGTGCTGGCACAAATGCTCCGGCCCCCATACAGTAAGGCATACATAACGGAGATCTGCACTCCCACGGATCAGCCGGCCACCTCTACAGCGGGAGTTCGAGATACTTTCATAACATATTTTAAGGAGCTCTACAGCTCTAAGGTGGGACTAGATTTTGGCGACCAAGAGCGTTACCTGTCTGAAATCGCGCTGGTGTATCTCGAGAGATACATGCAAGATTTCCTGGCTGAACCTTTCTCAGTGACGGAGGTGGTGGGAGCGATAGAGGCACTCCGGGGATCCTCGGCACCCGGACTAGACGGGTTCACTGGGGACTTTTATAAGGCCTATAAAGATATCATTGCTCCAAAGCTGATAGAGGTCTCTGCAGAGGCGCTTGAGCGACAAATACTCCCTCCTACGCTGCGGGAGGCGGTTATTATACTCCTTCCCAAGCACGGCAAAGACCCCACACTGTGATGTTCCTATAGACCCCTATCGCTATTAAACTTAGACTACAAAATATTGGCTAAAGTGTTAGCCAGCAGGCTCGCGCAACTAATGGAATATATTATATCCCCGGCACAGACTGGATTTGTCCCGCAGCGCTCCACCTCTCTGAACCTTCGGACCCTCTTTACAGTTCTCCACAGAATAGATCCCAACACACCGGCTGCGGCGGTCCTGCTGGACGCCGAAAAGGCCTTCGATTCTCTGGAATGGCCCTTTTTCCTTTCAGTGATGAGAAGAATGGGGATGCCTATGGGTTTTGTGGCCACCACTGCTTTGTTGTATACCAATCCAACGGCTAGACTCCGTATAAATGGCACGCTCTCACGTCCCTTCTCGCTGGCGCGCAGCACGAGACAGGGATGCCCTCTTTCCCCCCTCCTATTTATATTAGCAATGGACCCACAAATCAGGCACTTTCAAGAGAGGCATCTTCACCGGGGCATACAATTTAACAATGGCCCGCTATTAGTCTCCCTATACGCAGACGATACCGTTTTGTATGTACGCCACCCACAGGACAACCTTGAACCCTTAATAGGGGAAATTCTTCGGTTTGGCCGTTATTCGGGGCTAGGCATTAACTGGCATAAGTCTGTAATATTCCCATTGACTGAGAGTACTGTCCCTTGGGATTGTGGATTTCCATTAGAGTGGTGCCGTGATACGGTTAAATATCTGGGCATCCACATACACCTGGATGCTGCTAGTGTTATTAGCTTAAATTATGGCCGAGCAATACATAAGCTGGAGACACAAGTTAAACACTGGCTGCGCCTTCCATTATCTATGGCAGGTAGGATCGCTATACTTAAAATGGTCGTCCTTCCCAAATTCTTATACTTATTTAATAATATCCCTATCCCTCTGACTAAAATCTTTTTTGCACACTTACGTATGCACTTGATTAGGCTGGTTTGGGGAGGAAAGAGACCCCGTGTCCGGTGGCAGATACTTACGCTTCCATATGACAGAGGGGGCTACGGAGTACCCGACCCTTACCTGTATTACTTGATCGCACAGTACAGATACGCCTATGCATGGTATCATCCGGACGCCCGTGTCCCCTTTCTGCGACCGGAGGCCGATTTTGTATTGCCTCTGAAACTATCCTCAGTGCTGCCAGCTGGCATTCCCAGAGACCCGCGCGACATACAAACTGTCTCCACCACCAGTTGGGCCTGGGACAGGCTGCGGAGACTGCTGGGCCTTAGTATGATATATTCTCCGGCTTTGCCACTCCCGAGTCCGCGGTGGCTGCCCATCACGGACGAAATATTGGTACAGCGCACTTTAACTAGATATAACATCACAACAGTGGGGGATTTATATCCTGATGAACATATATTCTCAGTGTCGGAGGAGGCCCGTTTTCAAGACAGATCCTTTATGGACACTTTTGTATTGCAACGTATGCGTTCAGAGGGGGGGGCGCTAGGTGGCGCACGACCAAGATGGCCGCGCACCAGTGAGGCTCTGGACGCCCGGCAGCAAAATCCGATATTTATCCTCAGTTGGAGTCGCAGCACAGCTATTCTGATGGCCCAATGACATTCATGAGATAAGCGGCATTACTCCGATACCTGTGGCATCTCTGGGAACCCTCGGCAGGCGGAGTGCTGGGCTGGGAAGACGCGCCCGGGTGGACGGACGTATGCACTGGACTCTGCCGGCGGCTAGTGTACCAGGAGAGCGTCGGGGATTCCACGTGGCATCTGGGCCGCTGGTCGCGGGCCGGGATCCCGGACGGCCGACCCCTGCCGCGCTGCTGAGGGGGAACTCCGATGCGAGGTGGGCCGCGTGTATGGACACTAGCAGGTGGTGAGTGTGCGGACCCTTAATCCTGGGGAAAAACGCAGCGATAGCTCTGCCCGACCCGGCGTTGCCGGCCTGGTCTCGGGTGCCCGGGTGTTCTTGGAGGTCGGGGAGGTGCTGTTGCTGCGAGGCTGTCCTCTTCACGCTCCGTGGCTTGAGGATCCTGGGGGGCTGGGCCATTGCTGGACTTCCTTCCCCCTGATCTACCTGAGTGGTGGGGGGACCGTGCGGAACTGTGGCGGCATCCCCCCCCCTGAGACGTGGCGCAGTTGACGGAGACTACCTCGACATGCTCACGAACATGCTCCCTGCCACGGTGATGCTGTGATGACGGCGCCCTCCTGCGCGTGAGAGGGGGTTGTATTTGAAGCTCCCTTTGCTTGTTTCGCCCGTACTTTACCCTGTGACACGGAGGCTGATTGAGGCTCGACGGGTGTCTGGTACTGCCTCTGGCGCGCTACCGTCCCTCATTGTCCTTTGCGCTGGGTGCGCGCTACATGGCCGGCGAGCCTGGGGCCTAGTGAAGGGGGTGGACGGTGCTGCGGCTTCCCATCCATAGCACCTTGGAGGACTTGGTGCCTACTTGTACCTGCTGAGATTGGGATCACTGTCTGATCTAATTGGCTGACGAATACGGCTATAGCTGCCCCCCCAAACGTCGCCTTTTTTCTCACGTGAACTATCCAACGATACACTCCATCATGGGGAAACTTGATGGCAAGCAATCCAAGCTCCCCTTTGAGACGAAGAGGGCGGTCACGCGCTCGGCGGTTGAAGAGCTTGAGCAGAATCCGGATGGGCAGGCTTCGGGCCCATTGCCCTCCCCAGCTGACGAAGTAAAAACCCTCCTATTAGCCATGCAGCATAGCCTCACTGAACTCTCCACCAAAATGGACTCCATGAATGCCCGCATGGACTACATTGTCTTAACAGTTGACAAACACGGCGAACAGCTTAAGGAGGCTGAGCAACGGATTTCGGACAACGAAGACGCTACTACTGCGGTCACTCAGCAGGTGACCCAAATGGACAAGCTGTTAAAGGTGATTGCGGCGAAAAATGAGGATTTGGAGGCCCGCAGTCGCCGCAATAATCGGGACGGATGGAAGACTTTATCGAATGCCTGCTGAGCACTACATTTGGCAGAGATGCCTTCTCCTCACAATTTATAGTGGAGCGTGCGCACAGATCCCTGGGCCCTAGACCTCCCCCCGGTGCGAACCCTCGACCGATAATTGCCCGGCTCCTTAATTATAGAGACCGGGACACAGCATTGAAGCTCGCCAGGGAAAAACAACAACTGCAGTTTGATGGAGTCAATATTTCCTTATACCCTGACTTTACCATGATAGTGCAGGAGGCCCGCCGCAAGTTACTACCGGCCAAGCAAAAGCTACGTAAGCTGCAAATTGAATATGCCCTACTGTACCCGGCTCGCCTGCGCATCATACATGATGGTAAACATTACTTCTTCACGACGGAGCGACAGGTGGATGACTTTATTCGTGATCTCAAGAAGAATACTCCCTCGCAACACTCGCAAGAACGACTGTCCCAATCCCCCCAACTGGGTTGCGGCTGAGAGACTGTCTACACTATTCCAGATGACTTTACCACCTTGCGTGATAGAAATGTTATTGTGAAGGGTTTCCTAGTTGGTTACTGGGTGTTTGTCGCCCAGTCATGTTGCAGTGACCACATTTAATTGTCGAGGGCAAGGACTCTGTACCCTCATAAGGGAATGGCGGATTCTCCAACTTTGCCGCTCTGGTCAGATAAGTGCTGTCAATTCTTTTATGTAACTGTTTAGTACTACTTAAGGGCCCACGCCTCCCATTATAGTTACTAGTTGCACTCTTAACTGTTGATTAATATGCTGCCGGACACCCTCCCCTACCCCACCCCACGTCCCTGTTGATTGACTCCATAGTCATCGGGACTCTGGTTTTCCTTCTCATTCTTGTGGGGTGAGGGAGGTTCTCGTTGCCCACTAGCGCACCCCCACGCGGGTGTTCCCCCTTGTATTTCATGTCCACTTCCCGCTCTTTTGCACGGTTGCAACTGACAGCCTTAGGGATGGGTGGGATCCATAATACCGGTACGATTGGGGTGCCGATGTGGGTGGGGGTGGTACTGGGATTTTGTTTTATTGTTATGTATAAAATGTACTATACAAGGACAACTGCGGGCTCAACACTTGAAGATATCTCCTCGTCCTTACACGGCAGATCACACGATAATTGCAAATGCTACACGGCTGAATGTCCACTCACGATAGACCATTGACACTTAATCTAGTTACCTGGAATGTTAGAGGCCTTGGGGACCCCCGGAAACGTAGGCAGGTATTATCATACTTGGATCGTCATCATGTCCACATCGCAGTGTTACAAGAGACACACCTGGACCCCACCCGCGACCCCGCATTTGCCAACAGGTGGGCGGAGATTCGAGTGTTCTCCTCCTACTCCACTTACTCTAGGGGCACACTAATCCTCATAAAACGGGGGGTTCCCTTCATCCTGGGAGGTGCGCAGCAGGACGCGTCAGGCCGCAGTTGCATTCTGTGGGGGATGCTGGGTTCTCAGTCGGTGACGCTGGTGTGCTGCTACGGGCCTAATATAGATGACCCTGATTTTTATACTACGCTCTGGGGGCGCATCATCCAAGTAGGCTCTACTCACGTTATCTGGGGGGGAGATTTTAATACAGCCCTCTGCCCTTCTGTGGACAGATCCAACATGCTACCCCAACATTACACGCGGAAACGCGAGGCATTGTCGGGCATACTTGAAGCGCATGGCCTTACGGACGTATGGCGACATATGCACCCGGATGGGCGGGAAGGCACTCACTACACTGCGATACACGCCTCTTGGGCCCGACTTGACTATTGGGTGATCTCGCGCGGGGCGATCTCATGGGTCACACACGCATTACATCTGGCCCGAACTCTTTCCGACCATTCTCCAGTACTCATCTCGCTGACCCCTCCCGACACACTCGCTTCTCCTATAATGTGGCGCCTTAGGCCGGAGGCCTTGCTAGATGCCGTATTTAGGGATGAGATCGGTCCTGAAATCACTGAGTTCTTCCGTGCCAACATAGGCTCTGTCTCCACGCTGGGTACAGTCTGGGAGGCTTTTAAGGTCACCATTCGAGGCTCTTGCATGGCCAAAAGCTTCGGCGTTTTGCGCGATCTCCGTCGCACTCTTCAGTCGCTTGAAACAGAGCTTAAACAACTTGAGAGTGAGCTCTGGGGGAACAATTCCGGACAACGTCTGGCGACATTTCGAGATAAGCTATCTGAATACAATCATACTGCTGAGTCAGAGGCGAAATTCCGTGGAAAGTACCACACAGCGCGTAGATATGGTGAGGGTGGGCGCCCGGGCAGAGCTCTTGCGCAGGATATTCGCCGGCCGCGCTTCTCAAATTATGTCCTAGAACTTAAAGACTCCACTGGTGTGCGACACCGAGACAGCCGGGACATTCTCCGCACCTTCACCGCCTTTTACACTGACTTATATAGTAGCGGTCGCCGGGAGTCTCCGGACTTTACCCATTTTTTACAGGACATAACCCTTGGCTGGTTGGGCGACTCCCAAAGGGAATTTTTGGCTGCACCCTTTGAGAACGATGAATTACATACTGCCATTATGCAAATGAAGTCGGGGAAGGCCCCTGGGTCGGACGGCCTACCCATCGACTTTTACAAAACCTATATTGTTCAACTTCTACCTGTCCTCAAACAAGTTTTCAATGAAACTCAGGAATTGGGTCGTCTCCCCTCTTCTATGCGGCTGGCTTTGATCTCCTCTCTTTTGAAGCCCGGCAAGGCCGCTGATTGTTGTGACTCATACCGACCCCTCTCCCTTATAAATACGGATGCCAAACTACTAGCGAAACTTTTAGCTAACCGCCTCAGTCTCCTTATGGAGAAACTAGTCCTGCCGGACCAAGCGGGATTCATCCCTGGTCGCGCAACAACACACAACTTACGCACCCTCTTCTCCATATTACGATCGGTAGATCCAGAATTGCCCATGGCCGCCATCTTTCTCGATGCTTCCAAGGCGTTCGATTCAGTGGAATGGGACTACCTCTTCGTCATTCTTCAAAACATGGGAATGCCAGTGGGATTTTTTTCTTGGGTTCGGCTCCTATACACTGATCCTGAGGCTCAAGTCCTCATTAATGGCCACTCCTCATCTCCATTCCCCATCACTCGAGGTACGCGCCAGGGATGTCCACTCTCCCCCCTCCTTTTCGCCCTCGCGGTGGAACCGCTCGCGGCGAGACTCCGGCAACACCATAATGATAAGGCACTTCAATGTCCGATCCGTCCTATTCTCATCTCTTTATATGCGGATGATGTGACGCTTTATGTGAGAGAGCCCCAAATCAATCTTAGCCCGCTGCTCCGAGAGTTTGTCCGATTCGGGGGGCTTTCGGGAGTGAATATTAATTGGTCCAAGTCTCAGATCTTCCCTCTCACTCCATCCGTGGCCAGATTTGTTCCAGACTTCCCTATCGAGTGGTGTGAGGAGGAGGTGAGATATTTGGGGATACAGGTCACTGCTGACCGCGAGGAACTGCTGCGCCTGAATTATGGACGTACTGTGGAGAACATTCGAGAGAGTGTCACGAGATGGATAGCCCTGCCGCTGTCTATTGCAGAGCGTATCTCCCTCATAAAAATGGTCCTCCTTCCCAAACGCCTTTATCTGTTCTTAAATATACCGGTACATCCGGGGCGACATTTCTTTGCTATCCTCCGCTCTGAATTAATCCGTCTTACCTGGGGCGGCAAGCAGCCTCGGGTCCAGTGGGATACACTCACTCGGCCATATTCACAAGGGGGGTTTGACGTCCCGGACTTTGAGCTCTATTATCACTGCGCGCAGGCCCATTACGCCCATTATTGGTTCCACCCTCCCAGATACATGCCACAAATAGCGACAGAGCAGTGGTTATCTGATCCTATTCCGCTTGCCGGTGCACTCTTTGCTGTTGTCCCACCGCGCACTGACGATTCATCGCCAGTCACCAACACTATACGGGCGTGGCGGGCCATCTCTAAGCGCACCCGAACTGCCATGCTCTATTCACCTCACCTGCCATTAGTGTATCATCCGAAAATACCCCTCCTACAAGAGGGAATTTTTAAAAAACTCGGCTTAAATATGGGATCACAACGTGGGGAGACCTTTACCTTAATGGCCGTTTCCGCACATCACAGCAGCTCTTCTCTGGGACTTCGCCGTCTCCAATGGATCTTTTCTTATACGTTCGCCTTCGCCAAGGCATTAAAGAACACACACCTGATTTTCCCCAGGAACCGCAGGAGACTGTCGCGCTGCGCCTTACACTCCACGACAATGGGGCCTCACACCTTGTGTCCTCACTTTATCGCACCCTCTCCACTACTCGGACTCTTTCGCAGGACGTTGCCCGAGACAAATGGTCGGCTGAAATAGGTACTCCCTTAACTGATGAGCAGTGGCTCTACTGTTGTATGCAGACTGAAGAAAGCACTTCTAGTAGTCGCCTCCGTATATTGCATTATAGATTTCTTCGTCGCACATATTATACCCCGGTTTGGCTCTGCCGATATAAGCTCCGAGACAATGATAGCTGTGACCGGTGTGGTGCGGCTAACGCAGACTTCCTCCATTTGGCCTGGGGCTGTGCTGTTGTCCAAGAATACTGGAACCAAGTGCTTACAGCCCTGGATCATATGTCCATGATGAATATTCCACGCACCCCCCTCATTGCCCTATTAGGCTACACAAAAACAATTGCCGCACCTTACCGGAGATTCATCTCCTTTAGCCTCCTCTTGGCCAAGAGACGGGTGGCTTGCAAATGGGGGCGGGGTAGAGCGCCCAAATTTAAGGAGTGGTTGCGGGATATGGTCTTCTGGCAGGAACAAATACATACTTATGCTGAGCTACTCCCTCTTTCCTCCCGCGATTACTGGGGGCCCCTTACGGAGTACTTGCTGACACACCCTCTGGCTGACGCGTAAACTCCCACAGACTGTGTGGTGACACACGATTTCTTACGGACCTCCCCGGTCACAATTTCTCCCTCAAGGTACCAACTTGCCCAATATACATGTGCTCCCAGTCGTTCGGGCCTGACTTGTGTCATAAATGTATTACTCGGGACATCCAAGGTCCACTTATGTACCATAATCTGTTAAATCTTCAGGACGTGAGGTGGATGTTTAGATTTGTAACTGCTAAGGATGTATTGATCAGTGATATGCTAATGTGCCTGTACCTGTTTCTTTGCCCATGTATTTGAAAATGAATAAAAAAAAATAATAAAAAAAAAAAAAACGTATGCGTTCAGCATTAAAAGCAGCACTACCCACTTACCCGATTGCTCCCGCACCTATGACCCCCCTAACATTGCTTATCGAAAGCGACACGGGCGCCCACCTTATTTCAAAAATGTACAAATTATGTTCCGGTTTGCGACCAGTGACAGACGTTAAGATACGCATGGCATGGGAGCAGGACCTTGGCCATTACATCACGGACAAGCAGTGGGAGGTCTGCTGCAGGGCAGCGAGGGAAGTCTCTTTGAATAGCAGACACAGACTTATCCAATTTAGGTTCCTCCGACGCTTATATCACACACCCACCCACCCAGGCACACAGAATTGACCCTTCCAGATCCCATCATTGCCTGAAATGCTCCGCTCCGCAAGCAGACTTCGCCCACCTGACATGGACATGCCCCAGGCTACAGGACTACTGGGTACATGACACCCTAGGAGATATGATAGCGCTACCTCTTACCCCTAGACCGGAAATTGCTCTATTAGGCTACACATACCAGTTCCCCAAGAAGATCAGGAGTTTTGTAGCACTTGGGTTATTGCTGGCAAAACAAGAAATAGCATTGCTTTGGGGGCAACGTACTGCGCCCACCCTTCAGAAATGGCTTCGTAGTCTGTCCTACTGCAATGTTAATTATGATATGTATGCTTCCCTCATGCCCAGCGCATCGCGCCCGAAAGACATATGGGGGCCATATAAACTATACATTGAGCGTAGATGTCAAAGGCCGGCCTCCCCAGTGGAGAACGGTATAGTACCAGAAGGGATAGGATGATGGGAAGAATATTTAAGAAGGGCATGGATGCGTACTATCCCTGTTGGTGGACGATTGGTGATACTCACAAAGAACAGGACTTATTTAAAACTCCCTGGTTTTTGCTCCCTACCCTACACCCAGCGATTATACGAGAGGGGGGCATGGAGGCCGGACGGCCGGGGGGGTGGTAATAACGTGAGAACTAGGGGGTCCGTCTAGATTCCAATGTACTAATTTGATTGTTATAAATGTAACTGGGTTTGAACTGTTCTAATTGATAATCGATGTATGAGACGATGTTATGTGATCTGATGCTCGAGGTGCCGATATGCTACAATTGTGTATTAGAGATGTATTGAAAACTGGAAAATAAAGTTTAAAAAAAAACCCCAAAAAAACAAAACAAAACAGTTAAGGTCCATCCAAGTGGCGACATCTGACAGACACTCACGGAGAGACCATGAACTCACTGTTGTGGGACAGGGCGATGACGAGTTGTGTGTCATCGACATATGAAATAATAGTAAAACCATATTGCTCAAGACCTCAGCCTGAGGGCTGACATAAACATTAAAAAGAGCTGGACTCAATGAGGAGCCCTGTGGCACTCCTTGCTGCGAGAGTGAACCGACGATTGAAATGTTTTTTGTGAAAGGTACGTCACTGCAGAAATTAAGGCAACCAATGCGGCGCTTTACCAATGCCACTGTTCCACAGCTGCTTGACCAAAATATGGTGCGATACAGTAACAAACGCATCCCTGAGGTCGAGCATAAGCATAGCCCCGATGTTGCCCTCATTCATAATCTGCCTTGCAGACTCGGAGGCAAGCAGCAAGGCTCACTCAGTGCTGTAGGAAGGGCGGAAGCCTGATTGAGTTCTATGCAGGAGCTTATTACCCTCCAAAAAGCTGGAAAGTTGTCTATTTACGTGCTTTTCTGCTAGCTTACCAAAAAGAGGCAGCAATGAGAGATAAAACATGGCAAAGAAAGGAAGAGAGTGGAGGATTCAAAAGAAGAGTAAAGGGAGATGGGAAAATATAAAGAAATGGAGTGAGAGAGAGAAGGATGTAAGAGGGAAGAGCAAGAGGGGGAGAACATGACAAATAGGACAGGAAGAGTAGAGTCGAGACACAGCTGGATGGCACAGATTTCTATAGCGTGAGCCTCACTAGGAAACAAGAGGGCCCTGAACAATTGTCGAGAAAGGGTCACTGAGGAAGTTGGCCCAGCAAAGGCGAGAGATGCAGAGGGGAGAGCGATTGCGAGGGATGGATATTAGGAAGGAGAAAAGGGATGTAGAAGGGCACAGAGAAACCTGAGACTAGAGAGGCAGAGGGAGGAACAGCAGTCTTTAAAAGGTTTATTTGATTTTAGATATTGTTAGCAGCACAAAATGATTTACCGTTGACAATTTTGCACTCATTTTTAAATGTTTCATGGGGAAAAAGCTGTGAAATCCTCTTGTACAGGTGCCTGGGCAATTCTATCATGTGTTGACCAAGGCAACTTACTCCTGCATTGATTGATGAAAAATCTCCTAACAATAGTACCACGTACTGTAGACAAGCTGTCCAAGTTGTACAGCTGTTGAGAAATGTTGGCCTGGGGGATCTGTTTCAAGGACAGGGCAGCTGGCATGGCTTCTACTGCTCTTGTGATTAGGGACGGACATGGAGCAAATGCCCCTGACAGTGCAAAGCTCTCACTGACTACCCTTACCACGCCAGGAAGGACTTCTTTTACGATGTGGGCATCCATGTGTCTATTGTGAAAAACTCCTCTTACATTCTCTGTACTTTAAATCTGCGTTCCTTGTCAGATTTAACAAGCACTGGCAAAGTAAATAGCTCTCACCTTTGGGACCTTTTAGCTTTACCAATGGAGCATGTGCGTGCCTACAAATAGACACAAGTGTGAGCAGGAGGGGAAGACGCTCAGATGTAGAAGCAATACCGAGAGGGGGGGCTTGCGGGGGGGGGGGTAGAAGTACAGAAGGCCAGGGTTGGGGAATCAACAGAAGGGTGGTAGGGAAGCAATATGGGGTAAGTCGGAAGCAACAAGGGGGGCACTAGTGGGGGGAACCCCCACAGAGGGTGGGGGGAGGTAAGAATGCAAGGAGAGAGGAACCTGGAGCGGGGGAAAGAAAATAGATGAGACATGGCACAATGTGGAGCTGGAGGGAGAAGCAAATGGTTGAAAAAATATCACGGAGGGAGAAGTACACAGGAAGAAAAAGAGCAACACAAGCATGGTGGGAGGGAGTACATGAGGGCGACAGCTGGAAAACACATGCACCCTTGTGGCATGCTTAAATGAAAAGAAAAAAGTAATGCCTGAAAAGCCAGCAGTGGAAGAACACTAGTAACATTTCCATGCTCCAACGAAGGGACAACTGCACGAAGAAAAGGTAAAGCACACACAAACTAACGAAAAAGAAGCAAGAAAATGAGAGTGACAATGAAGCCAACCAATAGTAAGCAATGGTCGGGCTAAACAGGTAGGTTAAGTTGGCAATACATCTCATAACAGACAGAAAAATTGCTGTCTAATAGGCAAGACTTAAAAATACACCACCACTTGCCACAAATGTTTTTTGTCTCCTTCTGGTAGAATAATGTCAACAAATAAAAAATGTCATAGATATATATATTGCATCCTTGTAAATCTCATCATTCTTTTTAACATGTATTTTATATCGTTTTAGAAGAAAGATGAGTACAAAGGTATGGGGAGAGAATGGGGCCTGACGGCTAGGGCGGTCGAACTCGGAGCTGGGGAACCGGGTTTGAGTCTTGGCAGGGACGCTCAACATTCTGTGATTCTGAGCAAATCACTTAATCTCCCCGTGCCTAACAAAAATGAATGTGTCCGTCTGTAACGTAACTGGTGCTCATGTAGAGCGCTCTGATACCTCCGGGTCTAGTTTGCGCTATATAAAACTCCACAAAACAAAAAGGTTACAGCACGTAATAGTACTTGTGTGCTTAACATCTGACAAATAATAGCTACCATAGGTATTGTCGCGTTATATCTAGGTGTTACGGTACAGGAGAAATGGCACCAGTGGACACCAATTTGAAAAGAGAAATACACACATCAACAACACCTGTTAAAGCAATTACAAACAATATTCTTCATATTGACCACATTTTATTCATGTGGAACATGGAATCTCATGTTCACAAGGCATAACATTTGTTGAACACAGTTGTAAAGAGGTGCCCCAATAGGGAGGGAGGGGTAAGTGCAGCAATGTGCAGATGTGAGGGTAAGTGAAAGAAGGAGGGCAGTGAACAATATATACATCTAAATCATGAAAGAAGCCAATCCAGCCTTGTCAAAGGCTTAGTCTGTTTACAACACCATAACGTTAGAACAGATTGGAGGGACACGGTGAATCTATCACTTTAATATGAAGAATATTGTTTGTAATTGCTTTAACAGGTGTTGTTGATGTGTATATTTCTCTTTTCAACTTTGTGTCCACTGGGGCCATTTCTCCTGTACCGTCCTTTACCCAGGTCCTAGTGACGTGTCTGGGATAACCCCATTGTCTTGTATATCTAGGTGTTAGGCATAGTGAAAAAGCAGATATCACATCCATGGACTTAGTAGCATATCAACATATTGAGTAATAAAGAATGAAAGAAACATAAACATCAACAACAACAACAAAAGAAATTAGAAACCTATCCTCCCTCCCTCCCTCTCCAACCAACCCACCTGCCATTCTATGTACTATATTGTCACGTTACCATGAGTAAGAGGTGAGTGGTCCCCATGCTTGGGTTGTCGTAAGAGGTCATGTAACATATTAACGTTAGGTAAAAGGGTGAACATCAGGGGTGGTGGACCCAACCAGGTCGGACACATGTGCGTATCTTGAAATCAATCTGTGTCCTACTCTTATACATCCCATGTCATGGCTATTGGTTGTTTGCGTAGCCTGCAATATTCCTCTCTATGTAGCGCCAAGCTCTTCCCGGAGCCCCAACTCCACATCTCTTCACGCCAACCTACTTCCAGGGGTGCAGCGGGGGACTTTCATCATCTTGTTATCTGCCTCTTGGCGAGGAGAAGCCCTAGGTCCTTAATCGTGTTACTGGTTTCAAGGATTTCGGTCTGGGATAGAGACCTAGGAGACGGTGTTCCATCGTGTCCCAGTGCACACTCCCTGTAAGGGACCTAAGTGATTCCCTGACCTCCGCCCAATAGGAGAGTAGAGCAGGGCATGATCACAGCATGTGTAATAAATGTGCATCTTCGGTATGGCATCTCGGCCACGATGATGGGACCATAGGAAAGATCCTATGTAGTTTAGAGGGCATCAAGTATGCCCTATGCAGAAGCATAAACTGAATGAACTGAAAACGTGTGTTGCAGAGCATTATACTGGGGGATTCCAGAATGAAGCACCATTCGTTGTCGTGTAATGCACTGACAATGCCCATCTTCCACTGGGCCCACAGTGGACTGAGGGAAATGTGTAGGTGGGATAGTAGGCCCTTGTAGAGCCACTTGACTGAGTGTCTGCCGGTACCCATCTCGTGTATCGCTTGCACTAGTGCTTGTGTGGTAGGTTCCGTGCCCATCGGTGTCCAGTGTATCCCGACATAACATAGTGTGTTAGCGTGCTTTAAGAAATGGGCTCCTGAGAGTTCATGTAATTGCATGAAATTCTGGTGGGACTTTAGTAGGCCGTTCTCAAAGAGGTAGCCAACTATAGTAATCTCGTTCTCCCATGGTGCCAATCTTGTGGACGTGAGGGTCCCCTAAGAGGTAGGCAGACCACACAGGGGGATATTCAGGGCATAGGGTAGTGTGTTATGTGTGTAACAGAGTGCATTTTCCCAATATGCTATGGCGTTATGTAGGAGTACAGGAAGTGTGGGGAGCATGTGACTCCTGGCAATAGGAGTTCATGTAAGCCTCCAGCGCATAACATTGTTTGTGTAGAACCGATTTCCTATAAGTGTATTCCAGCCAGCAAGTGAGAGAGCCATTGTAATTGGGCAGTGAAGCAGTAAGAGCAAAAATCGGGGCTCCCAGTCCCCCTGTCTCTGTTGGTAATTGTAATTTGGGAAGACTGACTCTACGTCTGCCAGGGCCCCAGATAAGATCAAGGAGAAGGGATTCTAACTGTTTGAAGATATCGTGGGATAATTACAGGTAAATTGACAAAGAAGTATGATAATTTGGGTAGCATGACTGTTTCAGAAAGGGCCAGGCGACCTGTTATGAAGTGGGGCAGTGTAACCCAGAATTTCACCTGAGCCCGCAGTGCTGCAGTGAGCTTAAGTAAGTTCCCGTCTGTAGGAAGCTGGCTCTCTATATACTATACCAAAAATGAGGTATAGTGTGAAGAGAGTCCATTGGATCCCCAGGGCCATTACAGAGGCTAAAGTAGATAATACTAATGCTCTCTTTTGTGCTAGTGTGGGTGAGCAGTTAAGCTTATAAGAGGGCAGTGTTAAGCATTTGTTGTATACACAGTAGCAATAAATGAGATGCATACTCGGTGAATAAATCCCAGACCAATTTATAAAAATAATACTTAATTATATTTATTTTGTAGAACCACAGAACTTTGTCATAAGTAAATATGTTTTTCAATAAAAATACTTTTCAGTTTAAAAAATGGACACAGTGCAATTTTCAGACTTTGTTTTGTTAACCTATGGGAGGAAGAAATCATTCACCATACATAGGGATAACTTCGACTTACAAGACCAGTCTTCGGAAGTTAAGGTCAGTATTGGGCAAGGTTCAGTTCAGCATGAACCGTGGACCACCAGCGGCACAGGGGCAGCTGGGTGCAGGGTGCAAATTCGAGGTTGAGCGCACAATGCACATCAATGGGGATTGGGGGCAATTGGTCCGAGGCTTCTTACAGATAAGTAGCAGCGGCTTAGGGGGCTAGTCTCCAGGGGTGGAAGCAAGCACTGGATGGGGTCCAAGGCAGCACCAACCTTACACCACCAGTGCCACAGGGGCGGCCGTGTGCAGGATGCGTCGAGGGCCCAATCCAAAGTAATGGATACACCCAAAATCGGAAACAGACTGCAGGATCAGGCTAAGAGGCCGGTCGATAGAGTATACAACAACTGGGCTGGTAAGTTGCGATGCTGCGGATGTAGTGACATCTTTGGTCCTCTTCACCAAGGCCCATGGTGGACGGGTGCATGGGTGCCTTTTGGGGTAGGAAACGGCTTACCGGAGCAGGTTACGTTTGGGGGTCTCCGTGCAGAGGCTGCAGGTGACGTTGAGGAGTCCAGGAGAGGTCAGCTCACAGTCGACTCGGGCTCTGGAGTGCTGGGGAACGTTGCTGGAACCAGTGGGCCACTAGGACTGGGGCCAGAGGCGTCGGGTGCAGAGGTGGAACCGGGGGCAGACTTCACAACTTTTCAGGTCACAGAGTCTTTACTTTGAAGATGGTTGCCTGGTGAACAGGTCTGCTGTTCTCTGGAGTCTTGATCTTTGTCAAAGGTAGGCAGTCTTCCCAAGGCTTTGGAGGTCACTGGGCTGCAGGACAAGTCTGTTGGTGCAGGATAGTCGAGGTCTGCAGACAGGCTGGTAGGGCTGGGGCCAAGTCAGTTGGTGTCTGCAGTCTTTTCTTATGGTGCGACTCTGTAGTGTCCGGCTCTTCTTAGGTCATCAGGAACTGAATTTCAGGGCTCCGGGGGGTGGTGGGGGGGGGAGGGTCAACCTAAATACTACATTTAGAGGCGTTTAAAGGGAGTGCCAGTTAGTAGCCAATGGCTAATTACCTTAAGGGTGACTACACCCTCTAAATGATCACCCCACTTAGGGGATGGGAATATCCCTGATCCTGATTGGAGGAGTTCCACCATCTTCACAATGGTGGGCACTGAAAAGTGTACTTCACTTCACCTCCAGCGCCTGAGGGGTGGAGTTGGCAGAGGGGGCACACCTCCTATTCTGTCTATGTTTTTCCACCTGTCATCCCACCAAAAAGGGTGTGAGGTCAGGAAGGAGGCCTGCTCCCTTTAACAGGAGAGGCTGGAGTCGAATTACAAAGGCAGCAAGGCCTTTGAAGCTCCCCGCCATGGATGGCTTTTCCTGACCCAGGGGAGGTGTGAACACCTCCACCCAGGAAAGGCATTGTTCTCGGCCTCAGAGTGCGCAGTCAAACTCCCCATTGGGTCATAACACTGTCTGATGGTAGCAGGCTGGCTCAGGCCAGTCGGTGACCGCACTAAGGATTGGTAGGTTTCAGGGGACCTCTAAGGGGTCCTCTGTGTGCACTTTTTAATAAATCTGACACTGGAATCAGTGCAGGTTTATAAAGCTGAGATGTTTGGTACCAAACATCCCCTATTTCAGTGAAGCCATCATGGAGCTGGGGAACTCATAATGACGAGTGTCCAGCCCATGTATTTACTATGGCTTCCCTGGCCACTTACAATATCCAGGGATTGACAAGGATATTGCAGGTGCATATCTGCTCATGCAGATATGCCCTCACAGGAGATATCGTACATCCTGCCTTAGGGCTAAAGCCTGCTAGAGGGGTATCTTACCTATATCTCATGCAGTGTCTATGGGCATGGCACACAGGGATGAGTGCCATGTCGTCTCTTCAGTTTTGTCTGCACCAAGACACGCAGGCTGCAGTGGCAGTATGCATGTGCTTGGTGAGGGGTCCCTTAGGATGGCAAGCCCTTAGGGACCATCTTTAACCACAAGGCCCTTAGTACCAGGGGTACCATTTACAAGGGACGTATATTAGTGGTGGGCGGAATTTGCGTAGTCGCGTTATGCAAAGGTCCGCGAAGATGTAAAAATCTCCGCGAGCTACGCAGAATTCCGCGAGCACGGGGAATGGCTTGTTCCGCCCGTTCGCGATGCGTTTTTCCTGTTCGGTGACGCTGTTTGCGTGCTCGGGGGGAAATATCTTGCAAACTTGCCTATGCGGTCGCCAATTGGCGCGGCCATCTTGTTTCACTTGTCCCGCCCGTTCGCGATGCGTGTTTCCTGTTCGCGAACGCGGATGTTCGATGGCGCGTCTGAATGACGTGTTCGCGATCGCACACTCTTGCGGGATTGCGCGGCCGGATAGGAAAACTCGTCGGCGAACGCAGGGATCCCGGTAAGTTGCTACCGCGTGCACAAGCACACATTTTGAAAGCGCGAACAAGGAAAAAATTCTGCTACGCTGCGGATCGCGGAATTTTTGGCAATTCCGCGTTCTCCGCGGAACGTGGAATTGCCAAAATTCCGCAAATTCCACCAGCGGAGCGGATTTTACCGCCCAGGCCTAACGTATATGTGAGCTAAAGGGGTGCCAATTGTGGAAACAAAAGGTAGAGCTTTAGGGAAGAAGATCCGGCACAGGGTACCTGGTTAGCAGGCACCCTGTGCACTTCCAGTTGAAACTACATCATTTTCCAGGAAAACATTGGGGCCTAACCATGTCCAAAAGAGGCACTTTCCTACACTGTCCAATTTGTATTTGGGAGTTCTATAAACCGGAATACCTATGTTTTGAAACGTGTGGTGTGCAAATCTCATCATTTTATACCATTATTTGTTTACATGACCAAGGGAAGATTGTCACCTACACCTGTGAATACCTCTTATTAGATCTGGGTGTTGACAGCAGAGCTGTCAAGCAGATCTGTTACTAATAGTACACATGCAGTGGGCTTTGGATCCACCACTTTTAACCACTGGCTTTTGTTTACCAGCCTCTTTCAGCCATTGGCTTGAGAATTTGTTAATCCATCTTGACTAAGCCCAGTGGAGTATTCATTAATGACCTAATACTATTAGGTGCTGGAATATACCCTTCTGCCCCCAAGTGAGTGCTTGCATTGAACTACTTTAGGGACTACTTTACAACTATAGCCTCCTCTGTCCACTCCACCTGTCTCCCTCCCCCTGTGATTCACTCTAATGTGCTAAAGCTGCACAAGTTAACATGTTAAACCCACACCTATTGGCTTTGCCATCGTTGCATGTTGTTCCTGGTGACCATTGACCCCACACATTTCTACTTCTGGCTAAGGGTATGAGAATGCACACGTGAGAAAGCCTGAGAGGAGGAACATGAAAAGGAATGGGAGAGAGGCCAAGGAGCTGTACTAAATGAATACAAATTTAGCTGGGCTGGTTTTGCTTGGCTATGCTACCCTTGAGCTTTACTCTTCAGTATGTCGCCTGAGTTTCCCCGGAAAGTCGGCTGCAACTAGTTCAAAATGTTTATCTGCCTTTCAGAAGTCGACATCTGACAACTCCTCGTCCTTGAAGAGGCAGAGAGGATGCTATTGTTATCGCGGCGTTCTTTTCCCAGCACTGCCTCTCTTTGAAACAGATCATTAACACATTAAAGATAAAATCCCAGAGTAGCTTCATATATAACCTTCTGAGGAAATGGGTCGACTTTTGATTTCTATCGAGCGAGGCAATGTAACCTTCAGCGTCCTCGAAGAATGGGAAGCATTTAGGGGCAGATTTACAAGCCCCTTGCGCCACTTTTGCGTCATTTTTAACATGGGGAAAGTGACGCAAAAGTGGCGCAAGGGGCTTGTAAATCTGCCCCGTTGTATCTAAAGTCCGCCTGCGCTCGCGCGCTCCTGCATAGGCTGGCAGTGGTTGGTTCATAATGTGCTGCGCACAGAGAGTCGGTGTACTGCGGGAGTAACTCACAAAGCTGACCCCTTTCATTACCTGAAATCAAATTATTGATCCATCAATGATCACTGGTATAGAGCTTACATCTTAACAACGAGCAGCTTAGCGCTAGCCAAAATTTACCCCTTGATGACTTTTCCAAATGCAAGCACATTTCAAATATTTTTTAGGTTTATATGTATCAGGACCACTCTTTAGCCACATTAACAGCCCTAGCTGCCACCAGCAAGATGTTGAATGCACTGCAGGCACTGCAGAGGCGCTGGGTTGCGCAAAGCAAAATAAATAAATAAATAAATAAATAAACCTCTGAAGTCGAGCTTCGGCGTTTCTTTTGTTCTGATGCTTCAGTAGCAGGATGCTCCGTTCCTGCATTGCCGAGGCCGCCCTGCCTGGGTTGGTGGCCCCTCAGCACGGCGAAAGCTGTTTGGGATTAAATACGAGGGCATGACCCGCTTGCCTCATTTGGAGAAAAACAAAGGATTAACCTGGAATAAATATTGAGGGGCGAGCAAGGGATGCGAGAGAGGTATTTCACCTACTCTTGTGTACTTTGGAGGCCCGGGCTTTTTATGACTTTTACTATCCGTGGCAGTATCTGAGCGAAGGGCACCTTGGGAGTACATTCACTGGGACTGTATGCAGTGCAAAGTAAGCTATGAGCAATAAAGTACTGTACTGAATTTCAAGTTTTGCACTGCACTCCATATTGATGGCATTCAAACTCCCTTTTTGCATTCTGGGAAAGAGAGGACTTTGGGACTACAAACGAGGTAGTCTACCTTTAAATTTGACCACTTGGCACCATGATCAGCTCTCCAATGATTAAGGCTAATGAGTATGCCGAAATGCGTCTGGAATTAATTACAACCTGCTGCCTTGTGTTTAATAAAAAGCCTACTCACCTCTGAAGTCAAGCTTCAGCGTTTCTTTTGTTCTGATGCTTCAGTAGCAGGATGCTCCGTTCCTGCGTTGCAGAGGCTGCCCTGCCTGGGTTGGTGGCCCCTCAGCACGGCGAAAGCTGTTTGGGATTAAATACGGGGGCATGACCCGCTCACCTCATTTGGAGAAAAACAAAGGATTAACCTGGAATAAATATTGAGGGGCGAGCAAGGGATGCGAGAGAGGTATTTCACCTACTCTTGTGGACTTTGGAGGCCCGGGCTTCTTATGACTTTTACTATCCGTGGCAGTATCTGAGCGAAGGGCACCTTGGGAGTACATTCACTGGGACTGTATGCAGTGCAAAGTAAGCTATGAGCGATAAAGTACTGTACTGAATTTCAAGTTTTGCACTGCACTCCCTATTGATGGCATTCAAACTCCCTTTTTGCATTCTGGGAAAGAGAGGACTTTGGGACTACAAACGAGGTAGTCTACCTTTAAATTTGACCACTTGGCACCATGATCAGCACTCCAATGATTAAGACTAATGAGTATGCCGAAATGCGTCTGGAATTAATTACAACCTGATGCCTTGTGTTTAATAAAAAGCCTACTCACCTCTGAAGTCGAGCTTCGGCGTTTCTTTTGTTCTGATGCTTCTGTAGCAGGATGCTCCGTTCCTGCGTTGCCGTGGCTGCCCTGCCTGGGTTGGTGGCCCCTCAGCACGGAGAAAGCTGTTTGGGATATATATATATATATATATATATATATATATATATATATATATATATATATATATTTATATATATATATATATTACTCCACTCCGCTTGTGTAGCAGCCGCCGCGAACTCCTGACCAGAGGGTGCGTCGTCACATCGGACCACCCAAGGACCGGAGTGTTACTGGTATATATATATATATATATACTTACCCTGCCACCGGTCCCATGTCTCTGCTCCTGCTCTCCTCGTAGGACTCAAGTAACAGGAAACCTGGAAGAACAGCTAGGCTTCCTTGACCAATCACAACGCTTCAATGCAGCGTTGTGATTGGTAAGCACTCGGGCTCCCCTGACCAATCACAACACTGCAATGCAGCGTCGTGATTGGTTTTGAGCATCTTGGTTCGACGCTCAACCAGGGAATGGGGACCTGGGCATGTTCTCCACGCAGGCTGTAATGCAGCCTGCATGGAGAACAGGGAAAGTGCGCATGACAGTTTTGGGCGGCCCGATAGGGCCGACCAAACAGTCATTGCGCACTTAGGAGTGGGCAAGCCACTCCTCCCCTGCCCTGCTCCGAGAGCAGAGCAACCCACCCACCCGCTTGCAAATGAAACATAAAATGATAATAACTCAAAGTAATTATCATTTTATATTTCCTTTACTTTGCACTGCTCAAAAGCAGTGGGGCAACACTCCTCCGCCATAGCTGAGGAGCCGTCACAGCTTCGTTGTGCTTATAGAGGGTTCTCCTCAGTGGAGGTTGAAAGTGGCGGGGCCTAAATATTGGCTCTGAAATGTACTGGGCAAGTAGGCCTGATTTCCTTCTGGTGGGTTTTAGGCGTGTTCTCATCCAAGAAAATACTGTAAAAACAGCTGAATATGCACCTGAATTGTGTGAGCTGTACAGATGTCATCATTAGCGGAAAATCTACAGAGACCCTCGGAAGAGGTTCTGTTCCCCTTATGTTGTTTTCAGACAGCCCCTAGGATGCTCTTGGTCATATGTGCTTGGCAGGAGGGATAGAGAGCATAACTATGACCATGTTACATACAGTGCCCTGGGGGCACAACTGGAGTGTGCACCTGTTTTCTGCTTGCAAGGGGCACCATAGGCAGGTGTGCACCCCTTCTGTAATCCATATAGCTCTACCTCAGGCAGGCGTTCCCTAATTTGCATCGCGGTGTGGCTCCATGCAAATGAGGGAAACACTTTGTCTCTGCATCATATTATGACTGCGGGTGCAGACAGAAAAACCATGTCAGGGGCGTGCTGATTGTGCCCTCCTTCTGGTGTCCTTCTGGAAAAAAGAGTCCCATGGGCCCACCCAGAAAACCCCCTGCGGGTAGATGAAGTCACTTACTGCCCCCACCTACAGAAGGATCTCTGTCTCCCCCGCTTGAAATGCAGCGGGTGCCATCTTCACAGTTTTAGACGGGGAAGTTGCTTTTAGTAGCCTCTCTGTCTTTCACTAATGCGCTGCCCCCAGGGCAGGTGCGAGTTCATGGCTGCCCTGGGGGGAGCACATCGTTTGTAAGAGAGTGTAGGGTCCCTGTTTGCGCCCAGCGCGTTGTCCCTGTTTGCATCTGGGACATCAGTTTAAAGGTGCGCCATGACGCAAACAGGGACAGTGTGCCTGTTACATAATACAGGCCCTGGAATTTATATCAATTTTTCCTTAGTATGGATATTTTCTCAGCATTAAAACAAGTATCGTGCACTTTGTTCTGTTGTGATGTGTGTGACTAATATTTGTCTATGTACTCCGAGAGAAAATGTTTTAGAAACAGCCAGAACTGAGTCACTGGTGATGTCAACCTCAGAATGATCACAGATTTGAAGCCTGGTAAAAAAGCTCCATGAGGTAGAATCAGTTGAGAGATGAGTCGAATTTGAGAAAGAGAATCAGCTGAGAAAGAAGAAGAATGCAGGAATTGAACCTGAAGATTGGAAGGCGCTGTGAGCTGATCTTCTCTAGAAGAACCTTAAAGGAAGTAGTCCGAATGTAGAATTTGATTTAATGAAACCTCATGTTGAATCAATGAGGAAAGGAGACAGAGACCTGGTCCCATTTTCTTTCTCTCCTCATAAACTAAACCTGACACTGAACTTTTAATATATAGTGAGGATAAATGCAGACTTGCAATAATCACTCCTTTCTTACTTTTGCGATGTCCACACAAAAGAGTACTAACCTTACACAACTATGACTGGCCCTACTGAATAAAATGCAGCTTCAAACTGCTATGCCATGTTCTTCCTCTTGACGTCTCGGAACTTACAGGCATGTTTACAAGCCCCCAATGCCACCGGAGCATCACTTTATTTGATTTACAAGGCCATGCAAAGCCACCCTGCATGGATTTTCATGGCCTTGTAAATATGGCCCCTTTTCACGCATCCCTTTGCGTGCAACGTTTGTTGCTGTGGGTGTTCCACCGCTACACCCACTGCTTTTTTACGCTGCCCCAGATTTACATGGATATGTAAATCTGAGGCAGCGCAAAAAATTAACGCCATTGAAAAGCAGGCATTAGAGTGGCGCAACAAGGAGAAATACTTTTATTTCTCCACGTTTTTTGCTCTTTTGCAGCACACATAGAAGGAGCAAATCACCTTTAATGATTGTTTATGTGCAGGAAGGTCCCAACCTGCACATAAACAATCATCCATGTAACACAGACACCCACACCATGGCGTAAGAGTGTCTGCGTTGGCGCTAGGCAGCTTTTTTTAGCACAGGCGCAAGGCAAAACACAGGGTAGCGTCATATTCTTGTGAATACAGCGCATCCCTGCATTTTTTAAATGACGCAGCGCGGTGCTGCACCATTTTTTTGTAAATATGTCCCATAATATATACCTCACTGATGACTATCACAGAGACATAAATGCATCCTCTGAGGGTGCTTCTAGTCTGCGAAGAGAGGACATAGCCTTTCAGTTTGTAGTAGACAACTCTTTTTTACAGTAAGCTCAGTGCGATTTGGAAATGGTTGTTCAGCTTACAAAAGGGCAACTGAAGAATATTAAAGAGGTGACTCTTGCAAATTAATAAATGGAAGACTGCAATCATTCACACTTTTTATCAAAAATTGTTTTTGTACCTGACAAATATACATGTATGCAGGATCCGGTTCGGATGTAGAGAGAGCTACTGAATTCTGCTGGTACACTTAAATCCCTACCTGCATCCCTACCTGCATCCCTACTTGCATCCCTTCTTGCATCCCTACTCATTACCATGCACAGAGGGGAAGGAGGGCCACAGGTGACCAATCTCTCTGTTCAGATGTGCGCTAGTCAGTCACTAGCGTAGCTGATGAGCTCAGTTCAGGCCATCAGTTAAGTTGCTGGCTATCTTGCCCTGGCGGCTGCCAGGACTGCTGGTACTCCACTCACAATATCCTACTAGGCACCACTGGCCATCCTTCCTGTAATGTATTCTGGGTCATGTGGCAGCTGTCAAATATTTGAAAATGATTCTACTTTACACTCAAAGCCAATGGAGCTCCTATAGGATAGGAAAGCTTGCTTGAGACGTGTCTCGGTTAAAATTCTAGCTCAGATGTCCACCTCTCTGATGTCTTTTATGTTCTAACGTGGCCCGATAGACCCTCCGCTGGCGGAACCCCGCAAGACCAAACACTCTTGACAAGGCACCAAAACATCAGCCTAAGATGAGGCTGGTCCAATGCGAGCTCTCTTAGAATTAAGACGAACCAGGACATACTGTTTCCAGGCAGACTTCAGACTCACCACTTCCTCTGCCTGACCAAGCACACATCTGCAGCACCCGTGCCCTAACGTCCGCTCGAATGTCAGAGGGCTCATTGAAAGAGGTGGACAAGCGCCTAGAAGCCAGCACGCTTAGTGTAAGGACTTAAAAAACAGGTACGAAGAGATAACATGCACATCAGAAATATCTATGAAAACACGGACGGATTCAACTTCATGGAGAACACAAAGCATTTCTACACCCAGTTTCCTAGTGTGATAGAAAGAGAATAAATAAATATCGAATGAGCGAACTGGGATGGGTCTGATGAAGCAGAATGGCAGCAAGTACGTGACAGCCTTTGTGGCCAAGCTATCATCCTACTAACCAAAAAACTATTAATCAGGGATGGGAAGAGTTAAGACCAACTAGACTTTCAGTGAGACAAGGCTTTGATGCTGCAAGACTTAGCACAATTCGCATTGGTCCCAAGGAAGCTGTTTTGGCCAATAACAAAGGAGTTGGCTCAAAGAGAACTAAGATTTTGCTGGACATTACCAAAAGGGTATACTGTTCTAAATGAATGGGGAAAATTACAATGTCACCTCAGTGCAGGATGGGAAAGGATCTAGGACCAAGAAGACAGTCGCAAAGATGCCATGACTACACACAGAGGCAAGTCAGCAAATAACAACTGGAGAAATGGCAAAACAGCAAATGTTTGGAAGGAGAGGCCCATCCTGTGAAAGGATGACGCTTTGAAACAGATGACATTGTAGAAGTAGAATCTTAGTAGAAAGGGAAAGAAGCAACAGAGAAAAAGTGCTGTTTATAATTGAGACGATGTATGGCCTCTGGTTGAAATACTTTCTTAACAAGGCCATGAATATAACAGGTATAATCTAGTTCACAAAGATTTTAGAAAGCAGGGTTTTTGGGAGGGAAAACCTGAGAATGATGAAGACCATGGAAAGACATCTTGGAGTTCAGGCTTCGAGAGTGGAGCTAGTTTTATTTATTTTTCCATTCTTGAGTTATATTGGTAATTCTTGCTAGTTTTGCCTGATTTAGTTGGCAGAAGGCAAAGGGTGTAGAGGAGGTATAGAATCCTGTGGGATGTATCCCACTGTAGAGCGAGATGTTAGACCAAATAATGGAAGAATGCAAGAACATGCTACAGGATTCAAAGACCTCACTTTTAATGTCAGGAGGCTGAACCCTCCTGCAAAAAGAACACAGACGTACAATAAGTTGGGTGAAGCCAAAACAGAACTAATAGTCCTACAGGAAACTCACCTAAAAAGGGGAGAGTCAGGCAGGTTTAAGTCACACAACAACTCCTCTCAGGCTCATGCAAGTCCCTAACTTGAAATGTCATGTAGCGGTGCTGTTGAGGAATGCTTTGGTGGTGGTAGTAATAGAGACATCAGTGGACAAGATGGGAAGGAATGTTGGGTGGGACTGGAGGGAGTGACCATTGTTTTGACACATGCCACAAAGCAAAGGTGAGATAGATTTATTCTACTGATCCTGAAGAAGGTTGCGGGATTCGTGGTGTAAGACATTGTTATGGGGGAGACTTCAATCAAGGGATAAACTCGACTTAGTCAGAACTGGGTTACATAGACATAGTAGACAAGCGAGTCTGATATATTAGGGCACCATAGCGATACTGAAGGACTCTGGGCTAGTGACATCTGGTGCCTGCTAAAGCCTGAGATAAGGACTATATATTTTTCTCCTATGTACACCAACATAATCCAGAATATATTCAATGTTTTTGACCAAGGCATTGGAAAAATGTGTGCGTGCAGTGGAGATTGGTTTCATTTCTTTATTAAGCCATGCCCCAGTCCAAGTGGATCTTTTGGGATTGACACAGCCCATAGAGAGAAATGAGGTGAATGGGGAGACACCTATCACAGGATGCAGTGAACAGAATAGAAATATCACAAACCATAGTAGAGTACCTGAATCATACACTTTAAACTAAAATGGAGACACTATGGGACGCTCTGAAAACTATGGTATGGGGAAATTCATACCCCTGGCAGCTGCAAAGAAGAGGAATAGGTCTCAGATACAGGAGGAACTAGAGGCAGTATTAGCAGATAGAGGGAAATTAATGGAAGAAAAACCTAAAGCTACAGATACAAGAGCAGCAATAAAAATAATGACAACACTAAGAGGGCAATGCCACAATGGTGCCTGCATTGTGGTGAGGATAGTTTTTGTGCAGGAAAGTACTCCTTTGAGGCTATTTCCTCTTTGAATGAGTGCTACAGAATGCAGCACACATGCACAGAAGAAAAAACAATGAGAAATAAAGATATTGCTCCTCATTACGCCACCCTCAGGTAGGCACACCATTATGGCACAAGCCCATGTTTACTGACTTTAGTAAATATGGATTTATGTCAAAATATATGGGTGGATGCATGAACATGCCCATCCTCCACCGACCTAACGCCTCCCTGGTGCAAATTATCACAAGTCCGCACTGTGTTATGGGATAAATCCCACACAAAGCCATGCAAATCTTGATTTGTGTGGCTTGGTAAATCCCAAAATGGATTTTGCTTTTAGGCTGTACCACAAAGTGACAAAACCCTGATGCAAAATCTTAGTAAATCTGAGCCACAGTGTCTAAGTTGTGTACCTTGATCAGTGCTTGCTTATTGTCATTGTTGGTGTTATAAAGTGACATTTGTATAACCTGCAACTATTGCTAGTGTCCCACCCTATAGACCTAGTCACAAACTGCAGTAGTACTACAGTAAGACTACTTCTGTACTTCAAAATGCTGTTCACCAGTCTAAAGCTGGAGACCTCCACCTATCTTTTCTGCACAGAGATTTCCACCACAGTGGCAGACATCTCCACCTACTTATGGGAAGTTACTTGTAGTTACTTCTGACTCCTGAATCTTGTTTGAAGTGCAGTGCCCTGATTTGAGGGAGCTGATACGTGTAAGTATACACCTAGGTGTAAATGTATACTGTGTATTAGTGAATAGCAACAAAGTGAAGAGTTACACCAAGGTGTAATAGTAAATATATATTGGGCCTATTCACAAACTGCATTGTGTAGTTCGTAAAGTAGTACTACAGTAGTGCTATTCATGTTCCGCAAAATGCTTTTCACAAACCAACAACTGGATACTTCCACCTCTGCCTCTCCTTTCTTTTCTGTGCGGAGAGCTCTGTACACATAGATATAAGTCTTAGCAGTAAATTTGGGAGAAACAAGAGGGAGTGGCAGGAAAATGGGGAATACTTTCAACTAAATGGGTGAAGTTTATGGTGATTTAAGAAGGTGTTTAGAGAGAGACATGCTAATATAAACACACACTCACAAAAGACCAAAGCCAAGGGTCTGATTTATATTTGGGCAGATGGAGTAATTATCATCACCATCGCGGAGTACTTTACTCCTGCCTTAACGGGGGTACTCCGCCCACCATATTTAGAGATGTCTGCTTGCCCCTGCGGACATCTCTTGCATTTTCAGGAACCACTGTGATGGCAGTTCCTGGAAATACATTGTAAGTTTGATGGATGGTTCCGACAACATAATGGAGCCGTCAGTCAAACTTACAACTTTTTTATTTTCAAAAAGAAAATCCCAAAGCGGGATTTTCTTTTTGCAAATAAAAAAAAACAATGCTTTCCTCGCCCTGGGAGTTTCCTCCCATGGCAAGGGGGGGCATTGAGCACTCTTTAATGCACCTTACTGCAGGACAAATAGCCAAACCTCCAATGGCCCTTACTCCATCGGGCCGTCTGAGGAGTTTGACCATGGTGGAGATGGAGTAGGCTCTGCCGTCATCAAATCTATGGTCCGCCTGACTCTAAATTGGGAGGGGGTGGACCATTATGTTGGTGGGGAGAGAACTCCATCGCCGTTGTGGTGGAGTTCTCTCTCCACCAACATTTAAATCATGCCCTACGGCTATTAACAAACTATGCATAAACCTAAACTTAATTGCTAAAGGTGGTAAAACAGGTGTAAATGTACTCCTGGCCAGCTTTGGAGTAAGCCAGGCACCACATAAGGCCACTCAGAGGTACTGCAACATTAAAGCATACAAGAGTAACCCATCTGCCAGTGGGAACTCGGGTATAAGCATATGTAATAAAACAAAGGCTCATCTGGGACTTTAGCACAATATCTTTTAACAGTTGAATTAATCACTGAGCGCAATCAGTGTGAGCAAAAATATAATCTCACCTTGAACCCTCAATGTTATGTTATGTTATTTTATGTTATGTTATGCTATGTCACCGGTATTAGTAAAGCGTGCATACACCGAGCGGTTTCATGGCGCTGAGGATGAGATGGTAAAGTTGAATTGCTGATGGCTAGGTATTAGTTGTATACTTGTCTGAATAGCCAGGTTTTTAGCAGTTTCCTGAATTGTATGTAACATGAGGCCGATCTCATCTCTGGGGCGCATGAGTTCCATATATTGGGTGCAGTGACTGAGAATCTGGTGCCTCCCATTCACTTTTTCTTTAATTTAGGAACCAACAGAAATGTCATAAGGGCACAACGCATTGTGTGTTTTGAGGTGTACTGCTGGATTCGGGAAGTGATAAATGCAGGACTTTTGTTATTAAGTGTTTAAAGATGATGTAGCCAGTTTTTAAAATTGTTCTTTGTTCCTCAGGCAGTCAATGAAGGTCTTTCATCAAGGGGGTGATGTGGCACCGTTTAGGTTGTAGATATTGTTATGTTATACTGTTGTCTTGGGGGCAGCATGCCTCCGGCTGCCGGGCTTGTGGCGTGTGACATTGTTTGTGTTCCATGCCCTGTGCTCGGTGTTCTGTTCAGTGACAGTTGGAGGTTGTCGGTTTGCCTGGCCGTGCTGGTCAGGTGTCCGCACTGCCTCCGAGGAATAACCTACTTTACTTTTACACAAGAAGAGTCTCCGTTTTATTTACTACATTTTTGGCGACGATGATGGGATTTCATTGTATTATGTTGCATATTTCCTTTTTTTATGTTATTTAATCTTGACGTTAACCTTTTTCTGGAAGGAAAGGAGGTGTGTTATGTTATACTGTTGTCTTGGGGGCAGCATGTCTCCGGCTGCCGGGCTCTATTCAGTGACAGTTGGAGGCGGTCGGTTTGCCTGGCCGTGCTGGTCGGGTGTCTGCGCTGCCTCCGAAGAATAACCTACTTTACTTTTACACAAGAAGAGTCTCCGTTTCATTTACTACAGATATATTGATTGGGCTGCCTGGTTCTGGATGATTTGAAGCCTATTGGTGAGGAATTTGGGTAGTCCCACATATAGAGTGAGCGTAATCTATCCTGGAGATAACAAGGGCGATGGCAGCTCGGACAGGCTTCGGGGTAAGTAATTATGCTATTTTCCTAATTCTGCAGAGCATTAAGAATGAGGAGATCACTGCAAATTCAGCATCAGTAATCACCCCAATGCTCTTTACTGATTTTTTGTGGGTTAGGGGGGCTCCCATCTCAGGGAGCCAGAATGATGAAGACCAGTACTTAATTTTGCTTTTAGTGATCCCGATTTCGGTTTTATCAAATTCAATTTCAGATTGTTGCTGTTCATCCAGTTTCGGATGAGCAACATTGTGGTTTCAAAGTTCTCCTTAAATTCTTGAAAGTTGTCAATACTGAAGAGTAATTGCATATCGTCCGCATAATTAAAGATCGTGCAATTTCTGTTTTTGAGTGAGTGGACTAGAGTGCGGATGTATAGATTGAAGAGAAGTGGGGAAAGGGACGAGCCCTGTGGGACTTCACAATCTAGGTGGACTTTAATTGAGTTGCATGGGGCCAGGTGGACCAACTGGAAATGGTCTTTTATAAAGGAGATGATCCAGTCAAGTGCTGGGACTCGTAGCCCCGAGGCCTCGGCATGGTCCACCGGGAGATTGTGGTCCACCATGTTGAACGCCACTGACAGGTCAAGGAGGACCAGTGCCCAGGTGAAGCCTTTATCACATTCTTTACGCATGTCATCCATCACGGAGAGGAGGACTGCTTCTGTGGAGTGAGCTGGGCGGAAACCTGCCTGACATGGGTCAAAGAATTTGGACTCCTCTAAGGAGGCACATGGGTTGCGTGCCACATGTGCTTCTAGTACCTTAGCCAAAAAAGGTAACAGGAATATGGGGCGTAGTTTTTCAATGTAAGCGGGTCTTCACCTACTTTCTTCTGGAGGGGAACCACTATAGCCTTCTTGAATATACTGGGTACCTTCCCTAGGCTAATGGAGAGGTTAAGGAAAGACAGGGCTAGGCCTGGGATATTGGAGAGTAGCGTTTTTAGAATCTTATGGGGCAGGTATCATTTGGAGAACCTGATTTTACTTTAAGCAGCAGGTCCTTGTGGCCATCCTTGCTGATATCAGGGAATGAAGATAGGGTAACGGGGTTCATATCTTCCAGGGTGATCTTATTTGCGAGAGAGCTCATAGGGATGCTTTCTTTGATGATCTTGATTTTGCCAATGAAGAAAGTATTGAGTGCGTCACAGAGAATCTAAGAAGGAGCGATGGGTAGTGTGACTCTGTCGGGATTTGAGAGTTCGGAACAATTCCGAAGTTCTCCTTAGATTTATTTATGGATGAGAGAATTGTATTTGTAAAAAAGGCAAATTTGAATTGCAGGATATACATTTTGTATTCTTTGAGGTATTTTACAAGGATTTCCTTTGCCTCTGAGGAGTAGTTTTTCTACCATTTACGTTCATAACAACGTGATTCGAGCTTGGCATGTTTAAGGTCACCAGTGAACCATTTGGAGGCAATGTGTCATCTGGCTTGTTTTGATTTACATAGGGGGGCATGGATATCGTTTGCTGTTGTTAGCCAGTCAGAGATCGCTTTTCCATACAAGTCAATGTTGTTATTTGTATCAGGTATGGTAGTTGCCAGAGAGTCACAAAAGGAACTCAGGTCGACTCGTGACCAGCTCTTGGAGAAGATTCCAGGTGAGGTGGTGATTTTTGCTGGAATAGTTCAGTTAGTGAGAAATTGATTAGATTGTGGTCGGGCCACATGAATGGGGATACTGTGAGGTTGGACAGGGATAAATGTGCAGGCCAAACTTGGTGTAATGTGTGGCCTTTGATGTGCATGGGGGAGAACACGTTGTTCGAGGTTTAAGCTGCTAAGGTGGTCAGAGAAATCCATGGATTATTGTCCTCCCTTGTCATTATTTGCCCAGTAATTGCAATTGCCGACCAATAAGATTTTTGCGTGGTCGGCGCAGAAGGGGGCATTTAACTCATAGAATAGTTGTGGGAAGTGCTGCATGTAGTCTGGTGGTCCATATATGAGTAAGCATATGAGGAGAGAAGTAGGAGATTCCATCTTAATTGTAAGGCTGTGTACTGCCAGGATGTTTAATGAAGTTAGTTTGAAGAACCTGAGATGTTTCTTTATTACTGCAGCTGCACCACCTCATGTTTTGCCGGCTGGTCGATTGGTTTGAAAAATATAGTAGTTACCGTGCAGGGTGGCAAGGGTATTAGGGAATGGCTCTTCAGTGAACCTAGGAGTCTATATAGATAATAAGCTTAGTTTCAAGGATCAAGTGAACGCTGTGGTCTTTGCGACATCTTACACTTTGAGATCCTGCAAGAAGATTATGCCGTTCCTACCCAAAGACAGCCAACAAACTGTCATTACTGCCTTAGCAATGTCCAAACTGGACTATTGTAACAGTCTCTATCTCAATATCCAGGAAGGGCTCATGGGAAGACTTCAACTGCTGCAGAACGCAGCGGCCAGACTACTTACTGTCATACCTAAACATGCCTCAATCTCAGCTGAGATTAAAAAGTTACACTGGCTGCCCGTCAAAAAACGAGTTCGTTTTAAAGCCCTGTGTGTGGTCCACAAATCCCTGCAAGGTAATGGTCCCCTTCATCTTAAACTGCATTTCCAATGGTACGTTCCTGGAAGATCTTTGCGCTCTTCAGTAGCAAAACAGGTATTAGTGCCCTT
Organism: Calotriton arnoldi; assembly: GCA_963921515.1. Lineage (NCBI taxonomy): Eukaryota > Metazoa > Chordata > Amphibia > Caudata > Salamandridae > Calotriton > Calotriton arnoldi. The sequence goes on from CAWUFW010000780.1 coordinate 3,579,417, forward strand.
TGTAAAAAAGTCCAACTGGGGAGGCAGACGTTTTGTAGTGGGTGCTGCAAAGGCATGGAACGACCTCCCGCTGCATCTTAGGAGCATAACCAATCATCTGGAATTCAGGAAGGCCTTGAAGACTTGGCTTTTCTCTGTGTAACTATTTACCTTTCCCTTCCCCATGCTTAGGCCTCTGTAGGACATTTTGTTTCAGCACCAGGACACCCTTGGGTAACAGTTTGCGCTTTAGAAATATCAATAACATTAACATGTTTCAGTCAGTAATAGAATGTCTGGTGATTCATAGTCTAGTAAGTTAAAGATCCCTGTTTGGTGTTTCACCATGGGGCGGGAATTTAAATAGACGATTGTTAACTGGTCAGGATTGGGGCTGTGCATGGTGTGGCTGGTGTTAGTAGACTTATTGATGGGAGATGGGACCTTTGTTTCAGCAAAATTAAGTGTGGCGTTGTTGGTGTTTGATAGTCCTAAATTGTGGAGTTTTTGCTGGAGTAGGGGGTCTAGCTTGTTGAGTGGAGGATTTTAATTTCATTAGGAGAGTAAGTGAGGGTTTGGGCATTGTGGCTAACCCCTGGACATGGCCGGACGTGAACAGGTGCAAACAGGCTTGCCTTCGGCGCACCAGCGGCACGGCTGCTGCTTTGATCATTTGTGGCCCGGAGCTCTAGTAGCTCCGCCCACTCAGTTACAGAGCTGTTTTCTTATTGGTTCCCCCAAGGCACAAACTGCTTTCTAATTGGTTCCCCCTAAAGTGCAAATGCAGTGACCCGATTCGGTGACACCGACAATTTTAAAATCAAACACAGAATCTTAAAAGCTGCTAAAGTGCAAAGGCTATTTAAGGTGCAAAATCAGCAATTTCAATAAGACCAGCTTTCACCTAACTCATTACACTGTGCGTCCGCGCTGCTTTGATCATTCACGGCTGAGAGCTCTAGCAGGTTCGCCCACTCGGTTATAGAGCTGTTCCTGATTGTTTCCCAGCAGGGCACAAGTTGCGGTCTCATTGGTTCCCCGCAAAGTGCAAATGCGGCGATCTGATTCGATGACACAAACAATGATAACACATTTATTTTTCATAAACCACAAAAGGATTTTATTCTCACACAAAACATTTCATATGTGGCACAAAAAGTGACAAGAACAATCATAAGTGCTTTCTGCCTGCATTATTCACACACAAAAGAAAAGAGAATGTGCACAAAAAATGTGCAGGGTGCATGTAAGCAAAAAAACACACAACTTTGAACTAATATTTTGCTTGTACTTGAATATGCTTGGAGCCTGGTTAAGGAATATCAGTTTGTTAAGTTTCTGTGTAGTATTTGTTTGACGACGTTTCAACCTTGTTTGAATTGTTGAGGTCTCATCAGGACAGACAGCTTGATAGAGGATTCATACCAAACTGATATTAGACAATGGCAAAAACAAGGAATACGCTTGGCTACATCAGCATTATTAACAGGTACCCGGAGTCAGTCAAGCAAACAATTGCTCAGATCTGTGGTCCTTGAAAAAACCTAAAAGTGCCAAAAACAAAATTACTGGATTGGTCGCAAACTAAAATGTTATTTTAGCATAAGGAGTTGGTAAGGGTGACTTCAGAGCTCGCCAGAAGGATATCTGAAATTGCTGAAAAGATGTTGCACTAAGTGAGAACAATATAGAAAGAATTAAAATGTACTCTCTGGGTCTGAAACAGCGACCAGTCAGTAAAGACTATAGGGGAGATTCTCAAACATTTTGCACTGAGTTAGCATTAGAAAAGTGACACTAACCAGCACAAAATATTTTTTTTCCTGATTCACTTTCTAGTGCAAAAATTGTTTTGCACTGGAAAATACCCTAAAGTTACATGGGTGGTACATGGGTGTTCCCATGCCACCACCCATGCTTTTTGATGCAAAACCCTATCTAAAAACAATAGTAGAGAGGGATTAGTGCCAAAAGTTAACGCCATTCGAAAGGAGACATTAAAGGAGAATTTTTTTTATTTCGCCTCTCTTTCCGACTTTATATGCGTGCTGCACTCTGCAGCACACATACAAAGTAGGAAAATCCTTAAAGTGTGTCTAAGCATATTGCTTTATACTGGAAGGGTTCGCCTCCAGTACAAAACCTATGGCAGACTCAGGCACACGCCCTAGCACTATGGCGGTAAGGTGTGTGCGTGGCGCACGGCAGCTAAAATCTGCGCCGGCACTAGGGAGAGGGGAGGAGAAAGCCATATCGCAGTAGATATGGTGCTCTCCTGCTCCCTCCCTGTCACGCAGCGCAGCTCAGCGTTTTTGGCTACTGTACTGCGTTCCGTGAGTCTTTTGAGAATTTGGGCCTATGTGTTAATGTTCAGTGAATGGCTGTGTAAATAGTGTACAGATGCTATGTTGTAGAAAGTGACTTGTCCCAAGAGTGGGAAAACTATATAGAATAATCAAGATCGCACGAAGGTTCAAGATTGAGTGTCACAGGAAATGGGGAAAGTCTTTGCAATGAGAACGCAGCCCATATTTATCTAGGTGGTTTCAAAACTACTGCAGTCAGAAATGCAGAATCTCGTGTTTCTAGCACTGAGACATAAGAGCAGTAGGTGGGGTCGGGCAAGCAGTCTCCACTTGCTCCGTAAAGGGAACAAATTCAAGGGGATTGCCTGTCAGATTGGTGCGGGACTGGGTTGAAGACAATGCAGACCATCACTTTGAAAGGGGAATTAATCCTGGGTGCGCCAGGTTTTGGAGACAGCTTTCATTTTGTCCTCTATTCTGTCCCACATTTGCCTTCCTTGTCGAATGGTTGCTGTCAGGACCAGGGATTCACACAACTGTGGCTCAACCTTAGCTATCTCATCCACTGTAACTGTTAACTCATTTTCAGGGGCCTCTTCTATAGATATTTTGGTCAAAAATAAAGAAAAACGAATGAACTGGGTGTGCTACTGCTGCTGATGTGAGGTGAGAGTGGTAAATGCTTTGTGTGGTTAGAGTAGTAGCTTTTGTAGTGTGAGGTACAGGTGTGATTGATAAGCTGATATAGCAGCTTTGTCTGAAAACACATCCAACATTGCTGTATTCTGTTGTGTTTTTTGCAGGTCCAGTGGTGGCTGATGACATTTAAAAGTGGTAGGGTATAAAAGTTGGGTATAACTTTTATGTAGCTAGTGACGCAAACAAGCTTAATGTACAAACGTGGGGTCCAGGGTGGGTCCATCTCCCAAGAAAAAATTTAAAAAAGATTGGCACATGGCACATTTTAAAGCACATGAATTTAGTGATAACACAAGGATTATAAAGCAGTGGAAACTTATAGTCTTGAAATATTAAGCACATTAAAAACTTAATATGTTCAATGGTTACTGTAATATGCAAATTGTACAGTGTGACAACTTCAGCCCTTTAAAGCGTGTGCTTGCCCAATGTCTTGCACTGCATGCGCCATCATCTTTGGAAGAAAATGCTCTAACCAGGTTTCGGGAAGCACCCACAGCTGCTGGCTGCCATCAGTCATATAGAAATATGTGCAGACAGGTCTTTAAGTAGGGTGAAAAAAGTAGGGGCTCTCTAAAAAGGAACATGTAAAATACATTTCTGTGATTCCTAGAGTGTGCCGCCTGACTGGTATTTTGGTTTCTCTCTGAGATGTTATTTCATCCAGATACATAACACAACAACTGACATACACCTAAAACCTGTCAGTACGATTGGCTCTGCCAATGGTTGTTAGCTGTTTAAAATAAATGAGTTATAATAAGGATTTGTTATAAATAATCAACATTGGAAATGTTTCAATTCTGAAATTGTGAGTCTATGAATTAAATAGTATTAAGGACTTTGGAATGAGTTTTAGCCTTCTGTTATGATTGCTTTATGTTAGATATGTATACCAATTTTCCTGGATATCTCATCTATCGGCACATCTTCAACCACCTCTCTTTCCTCTTCAGCACCCTCTTTTCACTCTTCCCAGAATGCACTTCCTCACACCTCCCTCACTTCACCACTTCTAAACATACACTTCGCTCACTCACATTTAAACAATATATTTCCTTGTAAATATTTTCACTTCTGTATACCCCTTTCACACACATTTCCACAGAATTTCTATTGCAACTGGAATATATGACCATTGTTCTATGTGCTCTGAAGAGAGGCCAACCCACTGACAGGCCCTTTGCTTTGGCTTCAGCCTCAGCGTCAGAGCTCTCAATCAAAGTCCCTCATAAACAACTGGCATGGCTGAAAGTATACACTATGCCAGAGTAATAAGCTGTACAGAAACAAATACAGAAACACAGCATGATAAAATAGCTAACACTCTTGGTGAATGCAAGAATAAGTAAAACGTGAAATAAGAGAGGAACTACATCGCTGACATGCATTGCCTTAACGTTTTTAGCATTCATTGCTCATAAATCAATCCATGTTTTGGCATTAATGTTAAGGGGATGAAGATAGTGCCAGTTTTATAGCCATACAGCAGATAACTGTTTTTACTAGAAGCAAATACTTCTCCCTTTGTGCCAAAGGAGTAGCCAGCAAATTAAAATACCCCCCACTTTGATCCATACCTCGAATGCCATTGGGTGAGCGAAGCGAATAAACCCTACCGACTCTAGATGAGGTCCTTTATTAACCCTTCGGTTCATCTTTAAGCCTTTCATGTATACATCCATCTATCCATCGTTTCATACTTTCATCCATCCACCCTTTCATTATCAGTTTTCCATCCATCCATCTGTCCGCTCACACTTTCAAACATTCATACATCCTTTTACCCATCCATTCATCCATCCATATTTCTTCATCCGTCCACCAATTCACCTTCCTTTTATCAATCTAGCAATCCATCCTTCCACACCTCCATCCCGGCGACCATTCATCCATTCACCCATTCATCCAGACTTTTATCATTCCTGCCACTTTCTTTCCCTCACTCATGCAAATATTGTTTTATCCTTACATCAATCAATCCATTCGCCCTTGCATCCATCCTTTCATCCTTTTTACCCTTGCTTCTCATCACAGTTTCTCACTTACTTTCATATGCCCTTAATTTCACTCTTCCTTCCAACCCTCTCTCTCTTACTTTCCCTCTCTTTTCCTCTTCATTTCTTTGTTGTAATTAACTTTCCTTGCTTGACCTCTGTTATCAGTTTTCAGTATTTTTATAATCTGCAGACAGGAAAGGCTCATAAATAGCTGTGAGTGTGAACACCACCCCCCTTACGCTGCAAAAGCGGAGGGTTCATGATGCCACTGCTTTGCGCTTGACTTGGATATGTGGATCAACTTTGCAAGGGAACAAAAACCCTGCACGTCTTTTGGATCAATTTTGCACGGGAACAAGTACAACAGTTCTACGTCAAAAGGGGCCAGTGACCTGAAGCAAGGGCCTGGAGTGTCACAGTGGGGGAGGTTAGTGTGATGAGGGGTCTCAGCACAATATGCATAACATAAGCTTACCATTATAACACTTACCACTGCTGAGGAAAAGGTACCTAGTCACATGTGCTTGCATCCACTCCTATGTGTGATGAATGGGAAAGGGTGGGATCTATGCCTGTGAATGACGAACAGCTGCCCTCACAGGGACGGAGGCTCCGCGCCCGAAACCGTAACGCTGAAAGCGTCACTGGCCTATGGTGGATACTACAATAGACTACCATGGCAATGAAGGGCTTTAGAATGGTAAGCCCAGAGTCGTCGTGCATCACAGTTCAGAAAGTTGATTTACTGCCTGGCTTCTGTCTCCTGCTTCAGAGTGAGGCGGGGCAGGCAGCCTGAGACAGACAGTCCAGACTAAAATATATCGATTTGTTTAGAGATATAATCGTAGCTCTAATAATCTAATAATATGCTTAATATTTGTGCATGAATGTAATGGAATTTCAGTGGGGTGCAGCCCCAGAGCCCCTGCCCCACTTTGACTGCAGGGAACTCTAAATATAGCAGACAGACATTTGTTGATGGTGGACTGGGGAACCGACGGCAGAGCACTAAGTATTGACTGACAGACCCTATTACATCATGACAGACGGCAGTCTTACAGCACAGACTTTAAATATGACTAACAGTACTGTGTTAGCCTGATGGACAGATCAGTTCCTCCGTGGCTGAGGAATGACGACCCGTACTCTGAACTCTAAATTAGTTCCTGAGATGACAGTTGCCAGGCAATGGGAGAGCTTCTAAGATATCTTTCTGGAATCATGCATCCATTTTAGATATCTGTGTGTTATCTAAAGGTCACATCTTCAAATTCTGGAGATTACACTGAGCTTTTCATCCTTTTGATGCCAATAACATAAGTACATTGAGGTGGGTAGTAATTAACAACTGCTGCCATACTATGCAAATGGTTTACGTGTGCTGTATAATATAGCTCTTATTAAGTAAGTGTGTCTAGCGAAGGAAAGGCAGGTCAGATGATCTAATCCAAGACTGGAAGTGTTGCTTTCTTTTAGGTGCAATCCAGAGTACCAGAAATTATAATTTCTGTTGATTTGCGCTAGGCCAAAAAAGTGATGGAGAATGGGATATAGCAGCAGTCACCCTAAGGAAGTGGTTAAAGGTTCAAGATGGCTATTTTCCAATCGTCTACGAAATTGCAGTTAAATGAATGTCTAGGTTAATGGGTAGACCCGCTTATGTACTGATATAGCTGCACTCTTTCCAGGTTCATGAGTAGAATTTAGTAAAAATAAGCCACTTCTATCAAATTTGGTGATGAAGTTGATAAGGGTAGTAAGCATTAGCTGGTTAAACATGGTGGTTATAATTAAGTCGCAGAATGCTTTAGCTTGGTGTGTGCTGTGGATTCATGGGGTTGCTCCTATATGTTTACCAAACTAGAAATTCATCTGGTGCAAGCACTGATGCAAGTGAAGACTCACAAACTGAATATTCAAGTTGCAGGGGTTTGAGAAGACTTTCAGTGTTAGTTTTATGGGAATTAATTAGGAGCTTTCAAGTATATTCAATGCACTGCACCATTAGCTTCTCTTCTGTAGTTGCTTGATGCAAGGCCCGAGAGATTTCCACAGGAGTTTGTTCTACAAATAAAGGATAGATGTGAAGTTGGGAGTATGTGTTCCCTCTGTATTCAAAATTTTAAGTCTTGGTTCCTTAGAATAAGTATATTTGTATTGTCCATGAACCTTTGTTTAAGCACCTCTGTTACTCCATTATTTCTAATCTGCAGCAATCATGTGACTTCCTCCCACAATAATTTACAAAAAAGGTATGCAGTTCTGTGATTCAGGTCCGCTAGGCAAGATCTCTTGGCTAAGGGACCCAACTGACTAGGGATTCAGGGCAAACATTTTACAGAGAGAGATCTCCAAAACAGGAGAATAGGTTTGACAGAAATATATATATTTTTTTGAGCTTATAGAGCGCAAACAATTACCAGGAGGTGTCAAGGTGCTAGCACTGTGGAAAAGGAAAAGTGGAGAGCCTAGTGTGGTCCTTCCTTGGGGAAAAGCCAGGTTTTCAATGCTTTTCTAAACAAGAGTAGGTTATGTGTAGATCTGATGTAGGATGGTGAATTATTCCATTCCTTCGCCATGGTGTGGACAAAGCTTCTGCCTCCCTAGTTGGTGTGTTTGAACTGCTGGACTGCCAGCTGAGGTTGCTCCCTGGCTGGTACCGAATAAAGGATTTTTGCAGAAATATTTTCACTTGAGTCACTATTGGTGGGCACCAATCATACACATCTGGGGTACCCTCCTAAGTAGATTGAACTTTCCTTTACCGATCCTGAAGCATCACCATTGACCTATTTTTGGGGCCATTGAGGTAAGAAACATGTTCACTATTAGAAAGACTTTGGGACCAATATAACTGCATGAGTTTCTCCCGCTTTTAAACTTTTACAGCGGCAGCCAATCAGAATAAAGTAGCTTTAGCTGCCCTTAGTTGCTTTTAGTTCACCATTTCTTTGTACAATCTGCTACTTTGAATGCCCCCCATTGTACTAAGGGGCTTTCACTTGTGGTGTGTTCATTTTCCTACCACCATGCAGAGTAATAACTCTGGCAAGGAGCCCCCTTGCGAGGCCTGTTGGGCATTGCAGTGCCCACCCATGGAGGAGCACGACCAAATGATGAAGCCTGCTACCTCGGTGGGTGAGGGTCTGTGCAGCCTGTAAAGAATACTCCAGTTGACCTGAAGGGATTCCTTGCCCAAAAACATTTGGCCTAGCAGACCTGCATCATGGAACTGAACATGTGTTTTTGTAAAATGTAATTGAAGGGAGGACGTATGCTGGACCGAAACCCCACCCCACCCCACTACCCTCCTCTTTTTCTTTTTCTTCCTCCCACCACCACCTTGTAAATACAGGTTGGAGCACCTTGCTTCCCTTACTCTCTCACTCTTTGGCCGGTTTAAAGGGAGTCCATCGCAGGCTAAGCAAGTGCCTGATTAGTGACCGGAGTATTTCACTCACATGCATAGACAACACCATTGAGCCGCTCCTCGTGCTTCCCTACTTCTGCAGAATTTTGCATACCAGGCCTGCTTTCTATGAAATGACAAGCTGCCCACTATGCACACATGCATGTCACACTTCTGACTATCGTCCAACTCTGCCTTTTCCTCTACATGATATTTTTCCTTGTAAATGTTATGCTTCTAGAGAGCCTTTCTGTTCGTCTATCATCTTTTCCAGACATTAGTACAGAAGGTAATGCTGCCTCTAGACCTACCTCATGATCTTAATTGTCCCACTATGGTCTAGTGGGTATAGAAAAAGAATGAACATCACTTTTGAGTGAATGGTGCACTACATGTGTACTGATTATCTCATCTTTTTCATCCAGCTTTTCTGTGTTCAGCTGGTAAACAATTTGAGTTGTTATAAAAACTTCTTGTAATATGTGGTAATCTCTTACTTAAATTCACATGGTGAGGAAAACAAGAAAATGATGGGTGGATTGTTTGAATTAATCTCAGGCACTGGTAATTACCCACAGTCCAGTCCATCTTTTCTTTCCCCACAATGCCACCTCAGACAGGAACCAGTCATAAGCAAATCTGCCTTGATACTTCCTTAATAGGAACAGTATAGCCTGAACTGCCAGGCCAGATCCCCTCTGAGTGAGGCCACAAATAACCCCAGACAAGCTCTGGTCTGTGTGGGCTTTGAAAGTAGGGTGCTGCTCGAATCCTGTGGCACAGTGAGCATAGGACCCATGAATAAGCATACCTGTCAGACTTGGAGTGTCACACTGAGAAAAACAAAAAAGTGATGGATGATTGCTCAAATTAATCTCAGTCACTGGTAACTACTCTGAGCCATCATCCAGTCCATCTTTTCTGCCCATCATGCCACTGCCCATCATGCCACCTTAAACAGGAACCAGCCAGCTGACTAAAAAAAACCTGCACAAAAGAGTAATGCCAATTACGCCACTGTACAGTTCCAATGATTCAAAAGTGACAGTGCAGACAATAACTCAGCGGTAGAGTAATGACAATTACTCCCCTGTACATTTCTGATGGTTCAAAAGTCACAGTGCAAACAATATCTCAGTATTACTACTGTACACAGACACATATATATATATATTCCCATTTAATCCAAAGGTGAGGTGTGGTGAAACAGGGGATGAGATCTCACTGTCTCATTTACCTGCCTGGGGCTAAGCCACCTTGAACTATTGATATTAGATAAATTACCCTGTAATTGGGGGCATTGACGACAATCATAGGTGTGAACTACAGTTTACATTAAGGTGCCTATACAGCACATTTACATCTTTGTGAGACTTTCTCAAATGAATAGTGTTTGTCTCATTCTCCATGAGGTTTCAGTGAATGTATTCTGTGATTGAACCATCTTAATCCCAGGAGTAAGATTCCTTTAAGGCACAGTACCTTTCTTTACAAGCTCCAATGGTTAATTTGAATAGCATCCTAACGCTCGATAGAAATTACTTTCAGTCCCTCTATTCCGCACTTTTCTAAGCACCTGCAGACTCAGAATCAGCTATTTGAGAAAGCCCAGGTATATTGCATTACCTTAAGCCAGTCTACAAGAGGCAGTAGCCCACTGAAGACGGCCACGAAGAATTAGACAAGATGGAGCTAGAAGCAACAAACAATGAGGGTTCAAGTTTATCAGAGTTGGACTGTACATGATTATTATGCGTCCTAATGTGGTATTTTTGACACATCTCATGAAGGCTGATTGCCGGTAGGAAACCAGAGTAGTGTGAAGAATATGCGTAAACCTCTGCATATGGTTGGCATAACATTTTTCTTTAAACGAGTCAAACACTGATAAACAAACAGTTATTTTCTGGTATATTATAGTCCCAATTAGTAAACAAAACAAATGTCGCTTTCAACCCTGCTCAGACTAAATGAAACTAGAGATGCAATGGAGTGCACTATCATCACCCTTCCTAAACAGTCATGCATATGTAAGCATTTGAATAATCAAAGTCAAAGGACCTCCACAAAGCCTCCTCATTTAGTGGTATAGTGAACAAGCACTGGAAAGCCAATGGGTTTCGGCTCTCAAAGGCTGAGCTGCTGGTTTCGCCACTGCTTTTTAATAGCTGTATGCAAATGCATGCACCATGATGAATGTGCATGCAGTGCCAGCAATTTTGCAATGGATTTTCTATTGGAGAACACTCATTCCTAGATGGACTCCGATGCGTTGTGATGCATGTATCTTCCCGACTAATCCCATCCCATGAGTTATGATCACACTCTCAGAATTATCTTAATAGAAACCCTTGACACTCATGACTGCAAGAGGAACTTGAGGAGCTTCCTTAAAAATGCTTACAGAGCCATCAAGCCCTACATGGCTAAATGTATTAACAAAACAGGAAGGGGTGGGAGCACACTGCTTCACCTCCCAGCATAGTTCGCCCCCTAGCATTATGGTAAATGCAGTTCGTAATACATGCTTACTTGAGATTTTACTGGAGCGTTCCACCAAAGTTGGTGCAGGTTAGTGCTGTACATCTCTAGACACGTGTTTCTGGATTTCATCCGTCATCAGTAGAGATAAAAACGAATTTTATATGGGGTTGCTGAGCAAGCTGCCACAATCCTTACAGGTCTCAGTACCTCTCACAGGCGCACAGGTGCATCTCCACAAGTTCGTCAGCTCAATGGCTCAAGGGAGCCCTTTCAAAACAGGAAGGGGTGGGAGCACACTGCTTCACCTCCCAGGACAGTTCGCCCCTTAGCATTATGGTAAATGCAGTTCGTAATACATGCTTACTTGAGATTTTACTGGAGTGTTCCACCAAAGTTGGTGCAGGTTAGTGCTGTACATCTCTAGACATGTGTTTCTGGATTTCATCCGTCATCAGTAGAGATAAAAACGAATTTTTATATTGTGTTTGAAAAGGCTCCCTTGAGCCATTGAGCTGACGAGTTTGTGGAGATGCACCTGTGCGCCTGTGAGAGGTACTGAGACCTGAAAGGATTGTGGCAGCCTGCTCAGCAACCCCAGATTAAAATCGTTTTTATCTCTACTGATGATGGATGATATCCAGAAACACGTGTCTAGAGATTTACAGCACTAACCTGCACCAACTTTGGTGAAATACTCCAGTAAATATTCAAGTAAGCATGTACCATGAACTGCATTTACCATAATGCTAAGGGGCGAACTGTGCTGGGAGGTGAAGCAGTGTGCTCCCACCCCTTTGTGTTTAAATGCATTAACAAGGCCACAAGAATAGTGGCCTATATAAGATAATACACTGATATTCAAAGTTACCTATGGCTTAACCATTGATTTCTTTTCTTCCACATTTATGTATGATAACACTACCATTCATTTAGGATCAGCCAAACAGAATTTGTGGTCTCACTCTAACAGCTCCATGCTACATAAAGATTCTGATTCATCTACATTTTAATCGCTGTGTACTTTGACTTCCCCCTCTCCCTCGGTCACCTGGACCATCCAGGAAATAAATCTACCCCAACCATTCATTTCAGTGTTCATTCCAGAATATTATATCCCTCACACAGATTTAGATGCCAGCTCCTCTCTATACCTGCTCATACTCATAAACAACATGCATAACTCCCCTCAAATACTATGTCACTTTTTTGTAACTACCCAACTCCTGAAGATGGTATGGAGCACTACTGTTCTATTGTAAATCATTTCTGTTTTACATGTTATGCTGCTTAATTATTAAATTAAAGAGTGATTTTTAACTTCTACCAGGAGGCGGCCACTCAATGTGTAACCCAACAGCACTGCCATGGCTTGTTTACTGTATTGAAATGTAAAATTACCACCACATACAAAGCTCTTCTGACCACAATGCAGACACCCTTGCATTATGATGCAAGGGTGCCTGCAGTGGTGCTGGGCAGCACAAAGTGCTCCAACGCATGGAGAGAGCAGAACTGCGCCACTTGTTTGAAGATATGACATAATTCTGCTCTGTCCAGGTGATGCAATGCAGCACAACTTTACTTGCTGCGCTGCGGTGCGCCACTTGTTAGTAAATCTGGCCCTATGTGTTTACCAGGGATCTGAGTTTCTCACTCATGACAATAAAATATTGACATTTTCCCCCACTTGAATTCCTGTATTTTACTTTCCATCCAAATTTCCTTACATCCCACAATAACTACCTTTTTTCTAACAGATAACACTCCCCCTGGATCAGACATGATGAATTGGCCATTACTTACCAGCACCAGAGCTGGGCTGGCAACAACATCCAGCCCTGGCAATCTGCTCGACTGGCCCAGGTAGCGGGGGTGGAGGGTGCTAGTGAGGAGCACCGCTCCCTCTGCTCCACTCCCACTTTTGTTACATGGGGTTGATATTTCCAAAACCGGCCCACTGGGAAAACGCCTGGTGCCAACTTTGGCCAGTCTGGCCCTGATCAGCACCCAGCCACTGTTGACTGTGTGTTACATAAATATATGTAACACTTTCTCGCAATTCTTATTCGCATTGCAGGGACATACTGTATGTGCTTATGCATTATGACATAAGCATGCCATACAATGTGTTAGTAGCCAGTCGTCTGTGCTGCTTCTGTGTAGGTGTGCATCTGCATGCTCAAGAGCTTGCAGCACATTTGTATCATACACAAATGTGTGTTAATTGGCTATGACGGTGATGTGAAGATCTGTACGCCAGATGTGAATGAATGTGTATGTGTTTGCTCTGGGTAGAGATAGTCACATATAGGTGTTGCATTAGCACATAAGTCCCCGGGAAATAAGTGTTTATGGGAGACACACTGTGATGGTCCTTTGGACTCTGAGGGCAGATTACATAAATTCATAGATTTTTCACTGGTGAAAGAAATGAAACACGTCCTCTTTTGCACCATGTTCTGCTTGCATAATAGATAGATAGGCAAAGAAGATTTGCACCAGCGCATTTATGTATGTAAGCATGTGATGTTTGTATAGCACAGACCTACCTGAAAGGCTGCAGAGAGCTGTGCAGGGTGCACAATGCATTTTGTTTCAATTTTAGTTTTATGCCTGTAAAATGCTTTATGTGAATTTGGCCAAGAAATGTTGTGGGCATCAGCTTTCTCCGCACCATGAGGGTGGTGAATTGTGCACGTAAGCAAACCCGACATTAACAAACCCTCACCTTTGTCTATTGTTCATGCCTTTTTAAGAACAACACTGACAGTTCAGAAAGAGTTATGGTACTGCGCGTAAATCCGCTTTGTTTTTTCTTTCCTTTCCTTTGTTTTTGTTTTCCATTTTCAGCGCACTCAGAATGAAATGTTGGTGTTCAATCCACAAATTAATTTGTTGCATGTAAAGCATGCAACATGCTGTTTCCAAAGCAGCAGAAGAGGTTATATCTCTCTCACTTCCCCTTCTGACCAATGACTCAAATAGAAGTGGCGGAAGAGGATAGGTCCCGCTCACCTCCTCTTCTGGCCAATGACTCAAAGAGAAGCTGCGTCAGAGGCTAGGTCTTGGTTACTGTTGTAATTTACTGCATGCTTTGTTATGGGATCTGTAGAACACTTGCGTGTCTGGTGATGGAATTGGAACCCTGTTACCTCATGGAGTGTCTTGTGGCATTCTGGCTTTGGAGGTGATGCTGTTGAGACCTGTATTCTGTCGGTGGCTGCAATTGATTAAAGCCTACCTGGAAGACCAAAGACTCTGGCTTTTATTACTGGCGACGAGGAGCTCTTGATTGGGGACAAGCTTGAGCAACCACCGATTCCCCTGTGAACCCACTACAATTTTAATTTTTTTTATTTTCCTTCAGACGTGTGGAGAAAGATTTTGGACTTATAAATGATCTCCTTAACAACATCCTGGGCACTGGAAACATCGCTGGAGTACAATATCGATTTTATCGTTTTACTTGGATCGTCACGATAGGAAGAAAAGTAAGTTACAGTTAGGAGCTTACTTTTGAATTCTGCTATCGCGTGCCGCTGCGTGCCCTGCATGTTCCAGCTTCTTGCTTCCAGCTCCATTCTGCCTCGGAGTGCCTGCATTATGACGTGCTGCTGACCCTGACGTCTAACACACGCGTCAGGTCACGCAACGTGACGGCCATTTTGGATTGGGTTGCACTCAATTTGTTTTTCATAAGTCAGGTTGGATTTGAAACAGCGCGATTTTAGATAGCGCGATTCTACACGTTTTCAACAGCACGATTCGGACTAAGATGACTACGAGGGAAAGGTGATAATTTTCCTTACCACTTTTGTGATTTTCCCACAAATTTATTCACGGTGAGAATTTTTATTTTACACAATTGTTGAAACATAACTATGGCCACTTCTACCAACATGTCTCAGCCTCCAGCGTTTTTATCAGAAAAGGGGGAACCGATTCTTCCATGGAAAATATGGAGGAATTTATTTGATTCGTATATAGTGGCAATTGGGGGAGAAACATTTTCAGCCTTCAGGAAGCAAGCCATCTTGCTACATAACTTAGGTGTAGAAGGCAGAAATATTTATGACAGCATGGACCTTATAACTGTTGGCAATGGAGAGGGAGAGCCTACAGATGTTTATGAGATGTCCATGACTATGTTAGAACGTTATTTTGGACCTCGTATAAATGTGGTTTTGGAGCGTCATAGGTTTTTCACGAGGATACAAGGTACCACTGAACGTGTGGGAACCTATGTTGCTTCACTCAAAACTTTGGCACGTACATGTGAGTTCGGTGATCTTTCAGATTCTCTTGTGAGAGATCAACTGGTAAGATGCACTAACAGCTCGAGAGTGCAAGAAAAGCTTTTATCCAAAAATCCCACGTTGTCTGAGGCCATTGCGATTGTGGAAGGTGTTGAAAATACTTCCTCGTGGGTGAAGGAAATAAGGAAAAATCGTGAGGATAGTAACCAAGTTCAAGGTGATGGCACAAAGAAAAGTCAAGGTGCTGTACACACTTTGTCGGAATGTGACATGGGTGATGAGTTTTCTGACACCATTGCCAAAGTGTCTTTGGGAGCAAAGAATAAGAGTGTTTTGAAGGACACTCAACATCACATTACTCCAAATAGAGATATTCAACCACGTAATGAACGTGATCTACGCCAACAACGTTCTTTTGATCATCAGAGAAGTAGTGGTGACAATCAAAGAGTGCGGTGTTACAGATGTGGAAGTTTTTCTCACTCTTCTAGTTTTCCTAATTGTTATGCAAGGGAGTCCACATGTATTAACTGTGGGATCAAAGGACATTATGCCCGTGTTTGTAAATCCTCAAAGAAGGGTCGTGCGATGGAGAACAATTCTGACATTATCCGCACTGTGGTTATTTCAAGTATTTCTGAGGGTGGTGGGAGTATTGACTCTGAAAGAATTATTATGCCATTTTGCAGCATTTCTGTAGATGGTAATGAATTCAGTGTTATGGCGGATTCAGGTTCCCCTTTTACGTTAATAGGGAACAAAATATGGGATGAGGTTGTAGGACTTGAAAATGTGAAGCTTTTGCCTCCGGACATTTCTCCACTTAGTTATGGTGGATCCCGTGTGGATATTGTTGGGTATGTGGTAGCGAAGATTGTATTCAAAGGGAGGGAGACTGTGGGTAAAGTTTATGTGGCTGTGAGAGGAGATAATCTTCTTGGTTGGAGACATCAACGTGACTTGGGCATAATCCTTAATCCCAATGCCAAGAATCCAGATGATCAAGTTATGTTAATGGACAGTGTGTGTGAGAATCCACATAAGCAAGTTATGTCAATTGAGGTGATGGATGTTGGAAGTAAATACTTTAAAGATTTTCCTGAGGTATTTTCTGATGCCCTTGGGTGTCTCAAAGGGTTTGAGCATCGAATTATTTTAAAGAGTTCAGCCAAACCCTGTGTACATAAGGTAAGAAGAGTGCCGAATTTGATGGTTGAACCGTTGAGACTTGAACTTGAAAGGCTGCTGAAGTTGGGAGTAATCGAGGAGATTGAAGCCTCAGAATGGTTAAGTCCGGTGGTTTTAGCGTCTAAGGATGGTGGTTCTGCTCTGAGGATGTGTGTGGACTTACGTGGATTGAACGAATGGATCTGAGTAGACCGACAGCCCCTTCCAAATATCTCAGAGTCTATTAGTTTGTTGAAGGGAGCTAACATTTTTAGTGTTTTGGACCTTTCGTCCACTTATCACCAAATCATGCTTCATAAAGATTCCAGGCATTTAACGTCCTTTGTCACTCCTTTGGGGGCGTATCAATTTTTAAGAATGCCTTTCGGGTTAGCTTCAGCGGCAGCCTGCTTTCAGAGAATAATGAAAATGATTCTGGGGAGCTTACCTAATGTCCTGTTTTTTCAGGACGATATTCTAGCTTACGGTAAGGATGAGTGTGAACATGAGAAGGTTTTGAGATCTGTATTGGGTAAATTGAAGGAAAAAGGACTCACAGTCAAGAAGGATAAATGCCGTATTGGACTGAAGTCTGTCACTTATCTCGGTCACGTTATTTCTGGAGAGGGTATACAGCCTAAGCTACAACTTGCAGAGAGCATTGTCAAGGCCCCAGCACCTGAAGACAAAGAGCAAGTTAGGTCCTTTCTAGGGATGGCAGAGTTCTATTCCAAGTTTGTGAGGGGTTTTGCTAGTGTTGTTGAGCCTATCAGAGTCTTGCTTAAAAAAGGGGCACGTTTTGTCTGGACACCAGAATGTGAGGTGGCTTTTGATTTGGTCAAAAGTGAAATTGGGAAGATGCCAACTTTGGGGCACTTCGATACCAAATTGAGGACCATCCTTACAACTGATGCCAGTCTCAAGGGACTTGGGGCAGTACTCTCCCAAGTTGTAGATGGAGAAGAGAAAGTAGTAGCCTTTGCCTCCAGAGCTCTTAGAGAAGCTGAGGTCAACTACTCCTGCATTGAAAGAGAAGCGCTGAGTGTGTATTGGGCAATACAACACTTCAAGTTTTACTTATGGGGGATTCCGTTTACAGTGAAGTCTGATCATCGTCCTCTTGTTCAGATTTTCTCATGTCATCACAGTGACCACATGACTCCTAGACTTAAGAGATGGAGTGAGGGTCTGCAAGAATTTAATTTCCGTATGCAGTACATATCAGGCCTGAGCAATAAGTCTGCTGATTGCTTGTCACGCTTGCCACTGGACTCTGAACATGTAGGAGAGGAGGTTGAGTGTGTGAATTGGTTGATGGAGCATTCGTTGTTAAAAGAAGAATGGTCATCTTGCGTTGCTAGTGATAAGGTATTCTCCTCTCTTAGAGAGGTTATTTCAAAGGGGTGGCCTAGTTACATAGACCTTGACTGTGATTTGAAGCCCTTCTGGACTGTAAGGAATGATTTAACCTTTTGCCAGGGAAATCTGATGAGAGGTGATAGGATGGTTCCACCTGATGAGCTTAAGGGTAAGGTAATCAACTTGGCTCATGAGGGACATTTGGGAAGGAGTCTTACGAAAACACGGGTCAGAGAAAGATATTGGTGGCCAGGAATGGATCGAATGATAGAAAATGTTGTCAAAGACTGTCATTTGTGTGCTATTAATGATAAGTCTCATGTGACTAGTCATGCTCCTCTTTCTCCTGTTGAGGTGCCAGATGCAGTGTGGACCAAGCTGGGATTGGATATAATGGGTCCTTTTGAATTAATGCCTTCTCATGAGAAGTTTGTTGTTCTTTTAGTGGACTACACCTCAAAGTGGGTGATTTCCAAGTGCATGAGTTCAGCTAATTCGAGGTCGGTGATTGAGTTTTTAAAAGATGTCTTTGCCTCAGAAGGTGTTCCCAAATATTTAGTCACTGACAATGGGGTGCAGTTCACTTCCCATGAGATGCATGCTTTTCTTGTAGATCTAGGCATAATTCATCAGAAAACGGCTTTATATTCTCCACAGGCCAATGGCCTCACAGAAAGGATGAATAGGGTGGTCAAGAGTTGTGCTCAACGGGCACAAGATTCTGGAGTTTCCTTGGTGATGTGTTGAGAGAAACTTGGTGGGCACACCGCACCGTTCCTAATGCTATTTCTCAAAAATCACCTTTTGAAGCTTTGAGAGGGAGGATAGCGAGTTCTAAGTTGAATCCAGTATGGCTTCCTGTCGGGAAGAACAAGGTTGCGACTGAAGAGTTAAGGAAAAATAGACTGGCCGAGTACCAGCAGAAATACAAACTGCGTGTATGATGACAAGATGTCAGTGAGGGTGAAGAAATGGAATCTGGGTGATCGTGTTTTGGTAAAAAGAAACAAGCATGTTCACAAAGGTTTGTCTAATTTTCTTGGCCCTTTTGTCATCACCGCAATCAAGAAAAACGTTGTAACTTTGGACAATGGTTGTACCTGGAGTATGTCTAGACTGGTTAAAATCACTGAGACGACTCATCGTACAGCCAGTGACCACAGTTGCTTTTCTATGGATAGAGATGCAAGCAATAATAGTCCAACTAGACTCAGGCATGTACCTGTGAGATTCAAGGATTATGTTTTATATTAGAATTTAGTGTCTTCCATCTTTTTCTATGTTGTTCATTTTTATATACTGTTATGTTGGAATTTTCTCATTGTTCTTTTGTTTTTGTTCCTCATGTTGGGCCATTGCTATGAGACTTTTACTATTCTGTTATCTTTAACATTTTGTAAGGGGGATGTGTTGTAATTTACTGCATGCTTTGTTATGGGATCTGTAGAACACTTGCGTGTCTGGTGATGGAATTGGAACCCTGTTACCTCATGGAGTGTCTTGTGGCATTCTGGCTTTGGAGGTGATGCTGTTGAGACCTGTATTCTGTCGGTGGCTGCAATTGATTAAAGCCTACCTGGAAGACCAAAGACTCTGGCTTTTATTACTTACCTCCTCTTCTGGCCAATGACTCAAAGAGAAGCTGCGTCAGAGGCTAGGTCTTGGTTACCTCCTCTTCTGGCCAATGACTCAAAGATATAGTTCAACAGGCCGTTTGTGTTTAAGACAATACCCTTTTATACCAAAGGTTTTTGAATAACAAGAGCCTCAGAAGCCAAAATTCGGCATCTTTCTCTCTCTCATCACCCTCAAAAGCAGAAGAAAATGAAAAGAAATGGAACATGGGCCTGAGTCAGTCTTGGGAGCAAAAAACTTAAATCATCTCCCCATGGGCTTAATTTACATAGAGGATCATCTCATTCGGAAGAACTTAAGCGCTTTACAAATACACGTTATGTTATGTTACATTTATGTGGCCTGACTGAGGTGTGAAAAACTTCTGAATTCGCCTGATTCATAAATCCTTTTCTGTCAGTAGTTGTAGCTTACTACGGACTACTTTCCCCCATAAGTAAGAATGGTTTCGACATGGAAATTCCTAAGTAAGTCACACCCAAGTTTGGAGAAATCACAACTACTGCAACAAAAACTTAAAGAATCAGACCCAGGGTTCATTAGAACAATATTTAGCAATATGCTACTCAGCATGAACATGTAGGCATGTATATGGAAAGGTTTAGCACTAATGCCCACAAAATAACATACCATATTGAGTTTTTATGAAAATACAGGAAGGTAGTACTGGGGCCAAATCAACTGCAGAGCGAGGAATAGCCTTTCACCACTAGGAGATGCTTCCTCATAAATCAGGAAAAGGCTTCAGTTTTATTTTTCCACCCTTGTCGGACAACCCCTTCATGTAGAAATGCATCTTGTACAGCTACAGCATAGCCAGAGGTCGGAAGACAGGGTTTCTCAGGGCAGTATTGCAATTACAGCTGTTAGAGCTGCTGAATGTTTCCAGTAGAATATGGTGATTAGGAGAGATCCTGCACAATTTCGGTTGGAAAGTGGGTTATTAGTAGGGGTAAATAGGCATTTGCCACTGGCATTAAGGCCACTAACACAGTCTAAGGCTCAAAATTGGTCTCAATAAATTATCTCCATGCTCAACCTTTAGTAGCTTGACTGTGAGCAGGCAGGCTTAACTTAGGAGACAGGTATGTAAAGCATTTGAAAACACCAATTCAGTGAATAATTGAGACACAACACGCAATAAAAATCCCACACCAATTTATAAAAATAAGAAATAGTTTTATCTTGGAAATGACACCAAAATGACAAAAATCCAATGTAGGAAACCAGAGATATCAATTTGTAAAGATTTACCACTATATAGCACTTAGAAACCTATAGCGCCACCCTGTGACATCTGGTCGCACTTGACCGGGACAAAGTCAAAGTTCAGGCCTACTGTGATGGAGCCCTGGTCTTATACCCGTCATGGTAGGCCTCGGTCGAGATTTTACCTTCTCATTTTACAAATTTTTCTGTAGTTTTTATTCCGGTGTCCCTCGATGCTCTTCACCAGACCGGGTTTGGTGAGGGTTCTCTGGCTTGCTTTCCAGGGAGCTCCCGGTCAAATTCTAGAAGTCGGACCTCCGGAGCTTTTCAGTGGGACGAACCAGCAGGCCAGGCCGGCTCATGGTTGAAGGTGGGTGGCTTGGCTCTCGCTGTTGAGTAGGTCCCCTTATGAAGGTTTTTTCCAAAGTTGCTCTAAACTTCTGGAACTTCTTCCTGAAGTTGCTCTTGAGGGTCCAAAGTGTCCCAACCACACTCCAAGGGTCTGGAATTTCCATGGTGGTCCTTGAAAGGTTGGGACCACAATTCCCACAATGCACCTGGACAAAACCCTCACAAATCCACTGGATGCACTCCAGGCAGGGGATTCTCGGTGGTGATGGTCCAGGTGAGCTCTGTTAACCTGTAGCTTGCAGGGAGTAAACACTTTATTGTTCTTGAAGCAAGGTACATCCAAAGGGCTGTAGTTCCAGATAATGCAGCAGGCACAGTCAGTCAGAATGCAGGGCCTGATGGTGCAAATCAAGTTTCCAACTTGGCAGGCCTTTTTCTTCTATTAGTTTCAAGCAGCAGAACTGAGAGCCTCTGCACCTCTCACATATTTATTCAGTGTTCTCTGGGGTCAAGCAGGAGAGCACTCCTGTCCAATGAGGTGCAAGGCAGCACCCCAGAGCATGGCCACTTCCTCCAATGTGTGGCATAATGCTCTCCCAGAAAGCACTATTCCTCCAAAATTCAGTATGGCTGAAATCCCAGCAGGGCAAGAACTAGTTAAACCAATCTACAATATGGCTAATTTCCATAGCTTTCCTCCCCCCTACCATCTGCAGATTCCTGCCTTAAGCCTGCTATTGGCTGGGTCAGAGGTCTAAGGGGTAGATAGGCCTGGGATTCACTGCCTGTCCTTTTCATCCTTTAAAGCTCATGCTTTACGACCCCTCCCCCCTGCTCTGGCATTCCTGGGGGATCACTGACATAATATCGATTACCAAAATATCCCCATACACAAATATCGACACATAAATATCGATGTCAAAAATATCGACATCCTATCTTTATAATGTAAAGTATAAAAACATCGAAAAAATAATTTCGATGTAAAAAATATCGATGTACAAAGTATTGTTCTTTTTTATATATAAAAAATAATGTTAAATACATTAAATGATAAAATTAACTTGAAAAAAATATTTAGATGTAATGTACATTTTAACAAATATAATAAATACATTTAATTAAAAAATGTAAACAAACATATAAAATGTAATATATAAATGTATATTTACTTTAAAACAATTAATAAACTAATCATTTTAATTTATTTTAAAATGTTATAAATATATAAAAATGTACAAATAAATATATGTATATATACATACACCTATAACATAAAATCTAATAAAAAACATTATATTATAAATTAAAATATAAAAATATTTAATAATTTTTAAAGTTACATTTTGCACTCCATTGAGTGCAACAGTAGGGAACGTGTTGGATAGCGTAGGGGTAAAAATTACTATTCCAACTCCAGTGAGTGCAACAGTAGAGAAAGTGTTGGATAGCGGAGGAGAAAAAATGACTATTCCCACTCCAGTGAATGCAACAGTAAGGAAAGTGTTGGATAGCGGATTAGTAAAAATTACTTTTCCCACTCCAATGAGTGCAACAATAGAGAAAATGTTGGATAGCGGAGGGGTAAAAATTACTATTCCCACTCCAGTTAGTGCAACAGTAGGGAAAGTGTTGGATAGCGGAGGGGTAAAAATTACTATTCCCACTCCAATTACTTCAACAGTAGGGAAAGTGTTGGATAGAAGAGGGGTAAAAATTACTATTCCCACTCTAGTGAGTGCAACAGTAGGGAAAGTGTTGGATGGCGGAGAGGTAAAAATTACTATTCCCACTCCAGTGAGTGCAACAGTAGGTAAAGTGTTGGATAGCGGAGGGGTAAAAATTACTATTTCCACTCCAATTACTGCAACAGTAGGGAAAGTGTTGGATAGCGGAGGGGTAAAAATTACTATTCCCACTCCAGTGAGTGCAACAGTAGGGAAAGTGTTGGATAGCGGAGGGTAAAAATTATATTCCCACTCCAGTGAGTGCAACAGTAGGGAAAGTGTTGGATAGCGGAAGGGTAAAAATGACTTTTTCCACTCCAATTACTGCAACAGTAGGGAAAGTGTTGGATAGCGGAGGGGTAAAAATTACTATTCCCACTCCAGTAAGTGCAACGGTAGGGGAAGTGTTGGATAGCGGAGAGGTAAAAATTACTATTCCCACTCCAGTGAGTGCAACAGTAGGGAAAGTGTTGGATAGCGGAGGGGTAAAAATTACTATTCCCACTCCAGTGAGTGCAACAGTAGGGAAAGTGTTGGATAGCTGAGGGGTAAAAATTACTATTCCCACTCCAATTACTGCAACAGTAGGGAAAGTGTTGGATAGCGGAGGGGTGAAAATTACTATTCCCACTCCAGTGGGTGCAAAAGTAGGGAAAGTGTTGGATAGCGGAGGGGAAAAAATAACTATTCCCATTCCAGTGAGTGCAACAGTAGGGAAAGTGTTGGATAGCGGAGGGGTAAAAATTACTATTGTGATACAATAAGGAAGGGACTGCGGGCTATATTTAAACAGGTCCAGCATACAAGCCCATGTAGAGTTCAAGAAACCGAATGGTATGCTGTTCCTAAAGAATGCAGTAGGTTGATATCAAGTCAGTGATACATAGTTGTAAAATCACGACAGGCAGGAGAACATTTCCTCCTTTCGGAAAAAGACCCTCACACACCCAAGTCACAGGATGTATTGCCTCATCATCGGGTCTGCTCCTTATCGGGTCGGCGCTGCAATACCCGATCGGCGCCCGAATTGGGGCCTCTTAGCGGAGATCTTTATTCCTGATGCCGTAAGATATAGGGGTCGATTCCGATTCGGGCCGGAAATTTCTCCGACCGAGCCGGACCCGAGAGATTTCTGACCGAATCGGACCCGTGCAGTCCGACCGAACGAGTACGATGCGTCCGTATGTTATCGGACTCGAGTCGGTCGGACTCCCATTGATGTCAATGGGAGCCGGTGCGTACAACGCGTACGCGGGCTCCCATTGACTCAATGGGTGCGAGTCGGACAAGGGCGCCCCTACAGCGGGTACGCGGCGAAGCGATTCGCGCCGTACACGCACAGGTAGGGGGACCCATGGGTCCCCCTGTGTGCGACTTGCGCGGCTCACGCGTACTGGGGGTCCGACACGGACCCCAAAGTACGGCTCCGACAGCTCTTACGAGCCGGAGTGCGCGGCTCGGTCGGACTGCTCGCGGCGCGCATCGTACTTACCCGGCCGGGAAACGTCTCCATTGCGCGGTGCGAGTCGGAGTCCGAGCGAAGTCGGTCGGAGCGGTTCCGAGTCCGAGCGAGTCGGTCGGAGCTGTCGGGACGCCCGGACGAAGTCGGTCGGCGATTTCGCATCGTACTCGCTCGGCCGGACCCGCGTACGGTTCGGTCGGGAAACAGGGCTCCGAATCGGATCCGGTAAAGCCGAATCCTATTCGGAGCCCTACCGGCCGAGATCGGAATCGGCCCCATAGTGTGTGTTTGAGGGTTCTGTGGAAAGTGTAGATGTGGAAAGTGTAAAGGTGAAGTTAAAAATAAGAGGAAGCGATCCACTCAGAATTATTTTAATGAACGTGGTCGCTCTCTTAGTTAAAAAACGTGATTAGTGCACACCCCTCTTATAAAGTATTGGGGATGTGCGCTGAACAGGTCAACATGTTTCTTGCCATTGATTCAAATAGAAGGCAATTCTTCAGGACCATTTAGAATCTAACTACACTTTTTGGTGGTGGACCCCAATGGTATAATAAAGTGTCCACTCGTACAGCACCCAAAAAAAAGTTGTACCTGTTAGATTAGAGTCTCAACCTATGAAAAAATAACATAAAAGTTAATTCAACATCAATTATAATCATTACATTGCTGCTGTGGTGTTCAGTGAGTGAAACTTACTCGTGCTACTAACGCATGCATCACACAGACTTGTTTGTGACCATGCTAGTTGGCTATGATTCAAATAAAAACATTTATTGAAAATGTGTATGTAAATAGCAACCAAAATTTCCAACTTATTTTGTATAAGTAAACACTCACCCTGATAGGGTCAAGTTATTGCTTCATCGTGTACCGGCAGAGTCTAGAACACTGAATAGTACAGTGCCCTTGTCACGAATAAATGAAAAAGATATGAAAATAATTTAGTATTATTATAGTCTGCTATACAAGAGGGCTCACTCTAAGTTAGACCGCCCCCGGTGTGGGGGTATCTGCAATGATGTAATGTGGGCAGGGTCCGTCGGAGCGTCACGGTACCGAGCACAACCCAGTGAAAGACCTTGTCCGTAGAACCTGGATAGGTCAGACAGTGTGGCTGTAACTCGCCTCATGCGCCGACAAACCACCCCAAAACACCAGCAGCGTCCCACATGAGGGAACCAGAACCCGAGGTGTCGTCAGGAGCTCAGGCAAGGTTTTCTTGCCGTGCCCGTTTACCAGTAAGAGGCCATTAAACCATAGGGGTCAATCAGTCCCTCTGATCAAAAACCGGCGCTGCGAAAGAGCTCAAGCAAGGATTCCTGCCAGGACCACCTCGCAACAACCGGTGATGTAACCCCAAGGACAGGCCAGTCACACCGGTCAATTAAAGTTGAAATTGCCAGAAACCAATGCCGGAACTCCCGGGAAGCGCCCCAGTCTGTATTGCCCATGCTCAACATCCGGAGGAGCAGCTTTACTTTTTTAAAAACTATTTAGCAGTAAGACTGTTGTATCGCATTAGCGGAATACTCACAATTGTAGTACGCAGCCACTGGCGGGTCTACACCTACCCACAATCTGCCGGTCCCGGGAGGTATACAACAGTGGCGGAGGCGTTTAGTTATACTCCCTGATGACGCGTGCATTGGGTGGCGACTTCCGTGTTAGTGCGAGCTACTGCTAGTGCGTAAACCACTCTCTTCCAAAACAAGGCGCCATCTTAAGGGTGGAAAACTCGATATTATCGGTGATATCAAAGTATGTTGCTTTGGTGCCTCTCTGGATATAACGGAGGATGCCATACTGGAAAGGCAGACTAGAATCTAGACGGCAGTACAACTATGTGAGCCTATATTAATTAATCTAAGAAAATTGTTCGTAAAGTATAGAATGGTCAAAACGGGCTCATGTTAGTACGTACCCTTAGTTTCCCAGAATGGACGTCATCTGGTGAGTGGGAGACTCGAGGTTATCAGGTGGTACCTGGGGGAGCTTATAAAGTGTATTGGATCTGTGTCTCTATTGACACGAAAAGGAGCGCCATATTGGAATAGGCAATTTGAAATCAAGAAGGAAATAAAATAGTGTGAATCTACACACTTATCAAGCCTATAAAGTTATATCATTGGGTTGGAAAGTATATGCATGGCTAAATCCACCTGTGGAATGCATAACACAAGGGGAAATGAAAAAAGAAGAGAAAAAAATCAAGCTGGAAAACACGAAGGGAATGGCCAGTGGTTAACCCTCCCTGATCGATGAACAAGTTGTCAGAGTTCAACCACAGCTGGTTCCATGCAGATTAATCTCTATATGGTCCCATGCAGATTAATCTCTATATGGTCACAAGATTCATTAAGATGTTATCTGATCAGTGATGCCCATGGGATTTCTTCGTTCAATCCTACCTTGTCCGAGGATAATCTCAGTACCCATCTTTGCTCAATTCTGAAGAGGGTGTCCTTGGTCATGCCCGGATGTGTTTCAAGGACACACCATCTGATTGAGTCTGTCGGATGTTGCATCTGTTCATAGTGGCATGTCATTTTTGTGTTGGTTTTATGACAACGGATATTACTCCGGTGTTCTGTGATACGAGTTCTTATTGATCTGGTAGTCATCCCTATGTAAAGGAGATCACAGGGGCATTTTAGCATGTATATACAGTTAGTAGTGTTACAGTTCGTGTGTCGGTTGATTGTCCATTTAAATCCATTAGGGAATGTAATCTCTTTTGTCATCTTTGTAAAAGGCAAACACTACAGGAACCACATGGATAGTGTCCCTTCACTGGTGGTAGGTCCCACAGAGATCTTTGTGTGCCCATATCTTGATTTTTGGGTCTAGTATGGACTAACAAATCTTTGAGGTTATTAGTGCGTTTGAAAGCAAACCTAGGGGCTGGAAGGTTGAGATTACCTGTATTCAAAATCCCCCAGTGTTTTTTGATGACATTCTTCACTTGAGTGGAATTGGGTGTAAATGTAGTAACACACGTCAGTTGGTCACTGGGTTCCTTTTGTATGGGTTCCAGCAGACCTTCTCTGTTGTTGTTTCTTGCTCTTTTCAAAGAGCGAGATACATCCCTTTGTGGATATTGTCTCATGCATAAGTGTGTAGCAAGGACCTGTGATTCTTTTTCAAAGTCAGTAATCGTGCTACAGTTCCTTCGTATACGAAGAAACTGTCCAAACGGTAAATTCTGTTTCAAGGCTCTTGGGTGGTGACTGCTGTAAAGTAGCAGGCTATTTTTGTCTGTTGGTTTTCGGTATAGGGTCGTGGTAATACCTCCTCCTCCTAACCTAATCAATAGGTCCAAAAATGGTATTTCAGAATCCGAAATAGTACTGGAGAACCTCAAATGTGGGTTCAATGTATTGATCCACTTACAGAAATCTTCGCACTCAGTGCGATTTCCTTTCCACAGGATCAAGATGTCATCAATGAACCGCTTCCACAGGAGCACACTTGCCAGATGGGGGTTGTTGGCGCAGAGGATCTCCCTTTCCTCAAACGCCGCCATATAAAGGCACGCCAGACTTGGGGCGAATGTGCTGCCCATGGAAGTGCCCTGTGTTTGATGGTATAATTGTTTGTTATATTCAAAGAAATTTTCTGTAAGGGCTAGGAAAGCACATTCGAGTATGAAGGTTACTGGGGTTGGAGAGTTCCACTCTGTGTGACTCAGTGCATCCTCTATTACTTCCAGAGTAGCTTTTTGCGGGATGTTAGTATAGAGTGCCTCAACATCCAGAGTGACTAGTAGGTTCACCTCCTCTGGATGTTGGACCTCCTCAAGTAAGCGGAGCACGTCTGTGGTGTCTTTCACAAACGAAGGAGTATTCCTGACCAAAGGCTGGAGAAAGTGATCACAGAACTTAGAGAGCGGCTCGAGGATCGAGCCGATCCCTGATACAATGGGTCTACCAGGGACTGGAGTGATCCCTTTATGCACTTTAGGGAAGATGTAGAAATAGGGAGTTTTTGGATTATTCTGAGTTAGAAAGGTAGCTTCTTTGTTTGAGACCCAACCCTCAATTTCTGCTGTATGGGTCATAGTGGCAATTATGGTAGTGAGCCGTGGTGTAGGGTCATCTCTAATGGGTGTGTAATATTTACGATCACTCAATTGGCGCAAGCATTCCCTGTCATAGTCAGTGGTGGACATGATGACAGTTGCCCCACCCTTATCAGCCTGTTTGATGATGATTGAGGGGTCATCTGATAGTGCCTTTACAAAGATGACAAAAGAGATTACATTCCCTAATGGATTTAAATGGACAATCAACCGACACACGAACTGTAACACTACTAACTGTATATACATGCTAAAATGCCCCTGTGATCTCCTTTACATAGGGATGACTACCAGATCAATAAGAACTCGTATCACAGAACACCGGAGTAATATCCGTTGTCATAAAACCAACACAAAAATGACATGCCACTATGAACAGATGCAACATCCGACAGACTCAATCAGATGGTGTGTCCTTGAAACACATCCGGGCATGACCAAGGACACCCTCTTCAGAATTGAGCAAAGATGGGTACTGAGATTATCCTCGGACAAGGTAGGATTGAACGAAGAAATCCCATGGGCATCACTGATCAGATAACATCTTAATGAATCTTGTGACCATATAGAGATTAATCTGCATGGGACCATATAGAGATTAATCTGCATGGAACCAGCTGTGGTTGAACTCTGACAACTTGTTCATCGATCAGGGAGGGTTAACCACTGGCCATTCCCTTCGTGTTTTCCAGCTTGATTTTTTCTCTTCTTTTTCATTTCCCTTGTGTTATGCATTCCACAGGTGGATTTAGCCATGCATATACTTTCCAACCCAATGATATAACTTTATGGGCTTGATAAGTGTGTAGATTCACACTATTTTATTTCCTTCTTGATTTCAAATTGCCTATTCCAATATGGCGCTCCTTTTCGTGTCAATAGAGACACAGATCCAATACACTTTATAAGCTCCCCAGGTACCACCTGATAACCTCGAGTCTCCCACTCACCAGATGACGTCCATTCTGGGAAACTAAGGGTACGTACTAACATGAGCCCGTTTTGACCATTCTATACTTTACTGAACAATTTTCTTAGATTAATTAATATAGGCTCACATAGTTGTACTGCCGTCTAGATTCTAGTCTGCCTTTCCAGTATGGCATCCTCCGTTATATCCAGAGAGGCACCAAAGCAACATACTTTGATATCACCGATAATATCGAGTTTTCCACCCTTAAGATGGCGCCTTGTTTTGGAAGAGAGTGGTTTACGCACTAGCAGTAGCTAGCACTAACACGGAAGTCGCCACCCAATGCACGCGTCATCAGGGAGTATAACTAAACGCCTCCGCCACTGTTGTATACCTCCCGGGACCGGCAGATTGTGGGTAGGTGTAGACCCGCCAGTGGCTGCGTACTACAATTGTGAGTATTCCGCTAATGCGATACAACAGTCTTACTGCTAAATAGTTTTTAAAAAAAAGTAAAGCTGCTCCTCCGGATGTTGAGCATGGGCAATACAGACTGGGGCGCTTCCCGGGAGTTCCGGCATTGGTTTCTGGCAATTTCAACTTTAATTGACCGGTGTGACTGGCCTGTCCTTGGGGTTACATCACCGGTTGTTGCGAGGTGGTCCTGGCAGGAATCCTTGCTTGAGCTCTTTTCGCAGCGCCGGTTTTTGATCAGAGGGACTGATTGACCCCTATGGTTTAATGGCCTCTTACTGGTAAACGGGCACGGCAAGAAAACCTTGCCTGAGCTCCTGACGACACCTCGGGTTCTGGT
This sequence comes from Calotriton arnoldi, assembly GCA_963921515.1. Classification (NCBI taxonomy): domain Eukaryota; kingdom Metazoa; phylum Chordata; class Amphibia; order Caudata; family Salamandridae; genus Calotriton; species Calotriton arnoldi. Next base: position 3,609,268 of record CAWUFW010000780.1, read on the forward strand.
TCCCTCATGTGGGACGCTGCTGGTGTTTTGGGGTGGTTTGTCGGCGCATGAGGCGAGTTACAGCCACACTGTCTGACCTATCCAGGTTCTACGGACAAGGTCTTTCACTGGGTTGTGCTCGGTACCGTGACGCTCCGACTGGACCCTGCCCACATTACATCATTGCAGATACCCCCACACCGGGGCGGTCTAACTTAGAGTGAGCCCTCTTGTATAGCAGACTATAATAATACTAAATTATTTTCATATCTTTTTCATTTATTCGTGACAAGGGCACTGTACTATTCAGTGTTCTAGACTCTGCCGGTACACGATGAAGCAATAACTTGACCCTATCAGGGTGAGTGTTTACTTATACAAAATAAGTTGGAAATTTTGGTTGCTATTTACATACACATTTTCAATAAATGTTTTTATTTGAATCATAGCCAACTAGCATGGTCACAAACAAGTCTGTGTGATGCATGCGTTAGTAGCACGAGTAAGTTTCACTCACTGAACACCACAGCAGCAATGTAATGATTATAATTGATGTTGAATTAACTTTTATGTTATTTTTTCATAGGTTGAGACTCTAATCTAACAGGTACCACTTTTTTGGGTGCTGTACGAGTGGACACTTTATTATACCATTGGGGTCCACCACCAAAAAAGTGTAGTTAGATTCTAAATGGTCCTGAAGAATTGCCTTCTATTTGAATCAATGGCAAGAAACATGTTGACCTGTTCAGCGCACATCCCCAATACTTTATAAGAGGGGTGTGCACTAATCACGTTTTTAACTAAGAGAGCGACCACGTTCATTAAAATAATTCTGAGTGGATCGCTTCCTCTTATTTTTAACTTCACCTTTACACTTTCCACATCTACACTTTCCACAGAACCCTCAAACACACACTATATCTTACGGCATCAGGAATAAAGATCTCCGCTAAGAGGCCCCAATTCGGGCGCCGATCGGGTATTGCAGCGCCGACCCGATAAGGAGCAGACCCGATGATGAGGCAATACATCCTGTGACTTGGGTGTGTGAGGGTCTTTTTCCGAAAGGAGGAAATGTTCTCCTGCCTGTCGTGATTTTACAACTATGTATCACTGACTTGATATCAACCTACTGCATTCTTTAGGAACAGCATACCATTCGGTTTCCTAAAAATTACTATTCCCACTCCTGTGAGTGCAACAGTAGGGAAAGTGTTGGATAGCGGAGAGGTAAAAATTACTATTCCCACTCCAGTGAGTGCAACAATAGGGAAAGTGTTGGATAGCGGAGGGGGAAAAATTACTATTCCCACTGAAGTCAATTCAAAATTAAAAACAAACAAAATATCAACTACAATACAAAAAATGTTAAAAACTAAAAAAGAAAACATATATAAAAATAATAAAAATTACAAAAGATAGAAACATATTATAATGTTAAAAAATCTAAAAATTACCTACAAACATTTTATAAAAATTTAAAAATAATTTACAAACAAATAACTATATTTAATAGACATGAATGATATTCAAAAACATTAATTGTTACATAAAATTAATATTTTTTATTTCCTACCCTATAACACCACACAATTCACAACACACATCTAAATTTCTAAAAACGTGTACCTCCATAATTAACATAATTAATTATCAAATAAACAAATATTATTTATTAAAAAACAAATTAAAACAGATAAAAATTAATTTAGTTACCAATCATTACCCCTATGAAACCAGAATCCACACACAAAACAAAAGTAAACAATTACCATAAATATTTATCAATGAATGAATGAATAATAATGAGCAACTAATTATTGATTAATAAAACCTAAAATACTTTCCACCCTCTACCCCAATAAACACCACAACACACACCTAAAAATCATTACACAATTTCCATAACTAATTTTACATTATTAAATTATTATCAATTAACAACTTATAAATTAATTTAAAAGAATTTACTTCCCATCCATTACCACTATAAACCCCACAACTCACATCTCAAATTAATTACACAATTGCCATATTTAATTTTTAATGAATTAATTACCATTAATTAACAATTAATTATTAATTAATTATAAAAAATTACTTCCCACCCTATTCCCTTATAAACCCCACCACCCATTCCTAAAAAATGACACAAACATAATTAATTACCAATTAATTAATTAATTAACTATTATTAACAAACAATTGATAAATAATTATTAATTAATTAACACAATTAACATAATTACCAATTAATTAATTAATAAAAATTAACAGCCAATTAATAATTAATAATAAATTAATTCCACAATTAACACTATAAAATCTAAGTTAAATAAATACTAATAAATAAAAATATTAATTAATTTATTATAATTCAATTACTTCCCACCTATTCCCCTATAAACCCACAACCCGCTCCTAAAAGAAATAACACAATTAACATAATTACCAATTAATTAATTAAAATAACAACAATTAACAATCAATTAATAATAAATTAATTCCCACAATTAACACTATAAAATCTAAATTAAATAAATACTAATAAATAAAAAATATTAATAATTTATTATAATTAAATTACTTCCCACCCTATTCCCCTATAAACCCACAACCCGCTACAGAACTAAAAAACGCAAAATTTAATTAACATAAAATGAATCACTACTAAAAATGTAACACATATATTAAAAACAAAAGCAATACTTATACAAAAAATAGATCACATACTTTTAAAATACATACTAAAATACATAACACTAATTTAAAAATCGATATTTTAAACAACTATATTTTTGCAAACGATATTGCTAACTTCGATATTTTCAAAAACGATATTTCTTACCTTAAAGTCGATATTCTTGACCACGATATTCTTGCTGTCGATATTTCTGTATCACGATATTTCCAACTCGATATTTGTGTATGTCGATATTTAAAACTCGTTATTCTGTCTGTGCACCATTCCTGGGCAGCCAAGCTCTACCAGAAAGCCTCTCTCTGGGTGACCCACTTATCACTTCATCAAAGCAGCCAGGCTAATCCTGTTAACTCTGACCAGTCAGGGAAGAGGGCAGGAAGGCTGAATTTTGGCTTACAGTCAAGAAAGTCTTATAACGTCTTTTCTGTATACTTTAGGATAAATTCAACAATAGCATATTGTTGGGTTTATGAATACCATTCTCCATAGTCATTGAATGATATTTTTTTAATTCCTAGCGATTGTTATGCATTAATAAACTATTGCCATGTTATCCTATGTGACTGGGGATCTACAATCGGGAAAAAGGAAATGTGCAATTTCTTCAACACCAGGGCATATAAAACATCTTTCATAAGGACTCTGCTTATAGCTACATGAACCCCCACCACTGGGAAACCTAGGGAGACTTTAGGGGTCCTGAAAATGCAAAAATAGTGTAGATCCTCACTCAACAGTGATCTTATCACAAAAGTCGATTTTGGGAAGCACTTTACTACAATGGGGGAAGTGAAATGTGTGATTTCCCTATCTCCAGGGCAAATACAACCTATTTTATAAGGACCTTCCTTTTAAGTACATGACCCCCAACCCTGAGACACCTAGGGAAGACCCTGGGGGTACCAAGTATGCCACAATATTGTAGTACATCATTTTTAAGTGACTCTATCCTGAAGGTCGATTCTGGGCACAATTTACATTTGAAAGCAGTGCTGCAGCACAGGGCTGCTTTTGAAATGACCTCCGGCTCTCAGCAGTGCACACATGCAAGTGCAGAAAGGGCTGCTGGCCTCAAAACTGCCATGCCCTATTATATACTGAGGGCTTAAAGGTAGTTTAATCCCCTTGCCCTATTATGTACTAGGGACCTATAGGGTAGGTCATGCCAATTATAAGTGTACCCTAATATATAGTGTACCCTCATGTATGTGTGTGTTTTCACTGTGTTTTTAACAAAGCACTGGCCTGTCTTGGTTAGGCAGAGCCCAGGGGCAGTCAGAGTCAGTTACCACCAGTACCAGTCAGTAAAAAATGGGGGTGCACAGGGCACACAGGATGACTTTGCAACAGTTTCTAATAGAATTATTTCAATTAACAATTGTCTTTTTGTGAAACCAAAATGAGGGCCATATGAAGTGAACCGTGTATGTCTCAGTATCTCTCATACCCTGCCTACAGATAAGCTGTAAGCATGTAGCATTGCTAAAGCTGCTGTGTTCTCTTCCAGGTGCCTTTATCCATCCTCGTGTCCGTCTCCATGATCCTCCGTTCTTATGCATCCAATGGTCATGCAGGGAGGCGCCTGCACCCTCTTACAAGATCATGAATGGCAGACAGTAGAGCCATCACAGCTCTCCACCAGCAACTCCACGCAAAAGCTGCCTCAGGTAAGAGCGTGTGAAGCCCCAGATCTAGACAGTCAGAGAAAGACAAGATCCATCACTAGTCAGGAATTTATTCTTGCTAATAGCAATGGTCCCTGAATATGGGAAACATGCAAGTGTATTTGTACTTGAGTGCACACGATTTATAGAATGATTATCGGAATGTCGCTGTTGTGAGTGGTACTATTGCTGTAAAAGGATTTGGAGGACCCAGGTGAATTTAACAATAAATGTTTGCTTCCCCTTGAGGTGGGGGGTGGGGGCAGAGATAGGTTGTCAGGAATTATAGCTGTGATAGTTAACGTCACAGTGAAACACTAAAACGATGTATTCATGAATGTACAGTTTTTTACAACACAAGCAGAACTGTGGGACAAACAATTGAAGTAGGTGCTTCTGGGAGATGTGTTCCTTGAAGATGGACATGCTCATATTCCTCCTGAAGTTTAGAAGAGAAGATGTTTGTCAGAGCTCTGTTGGTATGGAGCGTGAGTTTGATTTTGTCATCTGGGTTTGGTTGTGCGTTTGAAGTGACCATTTTACGTATAAGAAACAATAATCCCAGACAAGGGGAACAAGGTGTGGGTCCTTAAATCCCGAGAGGTTGGACCACTATGAATTGTAAATACAAAGAAAAACCTCATATGCAAATGTTTTTTGATGATTATATCATTGAAAGGAACAAAAACAATGAGCTGATCCTTGTAATATTTCATTCAAAACAGTATTTTAGAGATTATTCATATGATCATGCATATGTTCCATACACCACAACATACGCAGAATAGGACAAATGCATCTAGCTCCTCTCTGAATGAAACTGCAAAGGTATGTTGGAGCAATCCGGGGGCATCTGCCAACCAACCAAACAACCAACACCAAGCTGACTGACATGCGAAGTGTTTAAATATGGTTACAGACTTCGAATCAAGGAAGAATCTTTTTAAGCCATTTTTGGACCAAGGAGCATAATCCCTGTGGCATCTGAGGCCCCCGAGCTGTTCCAACATAACCAAACACTTTTATTCATTGAGGAGCTATATGCTTTTGTCCACTGGCAAGGTCAGTCCAGTTCATTGCCCTGATGAGACCCTAAACACGTTGACACTTCTACCAGAGGCAATACAAGACAATAAGCAACGATTGGGGAGCGATTCTGAAAAGGCAGATGGGACACCAATGTGTACTCCAGAATTACACAGCTAATTACTCCTGATTCATCCCTTATCTTAAAGGACAAACGGACAATACCTTCAAATAATCCACCCTAGTCCCTTCCTATACATTATGTCCTGGGACTTCGATTGATCAAAAAGGATACTTTAAAGACATTCATCTAATTGTCCATTTTGACAAATTATGACAAAAGAAGGCACATATCTTTTTTTTATATACAGTTTGCTTTTTTATCACTATGTTTTTTTGCAAATGTCTCTCGTATACGTAAGCATTCTGTGTTATGTGTATTCCTATTCTATGTATGTCATGGTGTATAGAACCTAACCTATGCATGACCATATGAATAATCTCTAAAAGATGGTTTTGAATGAAATATTACAAGGATCAACTAATTGTTTTTGTTCCTTTCAATGACATAATCGTCAAAAAACATTTACACCAGAGGTTTTTTTCTTTGTCTTTACATCTTAACTATGATGCAGCAGATGTTGAAGTTGATTGAGACTGGTCGGTTAGTGCTTTGGGCGAGCAAGACATGCAATCGAGCATCATGGGGTATCAGTGGGACAGTTTCAGACCAACAAAGCTTTTATCATGAGCAAGCATGCCGTGTTCCTGAAAAATCATATCTAAGGGCCTGATCAGTGGCGTAGCTAGGGGTGGGGCGGTCCGCCCGGGCAGCAGTATTTTTCGGGCGGTGGCACTTCACGTGAGGTGAGCAATTTCGGCAAGCGCAAGGTAAGTGGTTTTCTTTTTTATTTTCCCTTGTCCTCGTCTGTCGACTCCTCCCGTACTCCGCTCTTACCTGCACCGGCTGTCACTGGGCAGCAAGCTCAGGACCACCCCGAGCGGCAAAGCTCTAGCTACGCCACTGGGGCTGATTTATATTTCTGTGGACGGGATACTTCGTCACAAACGTGACAGACATCCCACCCGCTGTATTACAAGTGGCATAGGATTTAATGCACTTGTAAAACAGGATATCAATCACGTTTGTGATTGAGTATCTCGCCCGCCGAAATATAAATCAGGCCCTTAGTCAGGAATAAGGCACAACTAGTCGCATAACAAGCACTGTACTGTAAATCTTTCTCACTATCAGTATGTAGCATTTGGGAGGAAAGCTGAAGAATAAAAATGGAAATATTCTGGCAGGTTACAAATAGCATTGCCGGGAACAAGTCTGGTTGCCAACGAGAGGTTCCAAGTGACATCGTAGGCAATGAGAGTAACGCTTGTGTTGTCAGTGGCACGCGGAACTCCTATTTGGAAGTGGCACATTATTCTTCCCTAGGGCTCCCATACTTTTGCACAATCTCCAGCACTCTAATTATATAACAGTAATTCACTGCTGTGATGTCACGTTAGTGGACCACCACATTAAAGAGAAGATGTTTAATGGGCATCTACCTGGTGTTCCCACCTCCCCTAGATCTCCAGAAACCCAAGGAAACCACTGAAATGTGGCGAATAGCATGTTGGAACAATATGCTGGTCCTTACTGTCAATCTTTTAACATCTGTTGGGTTTCCTTCTTAAAACTTATTTCCCACTATCTGATTTAAACATTTTGCAAGAAATATAGTGTCCTTTCATGTAAGAACTGCCTTCAATCCATAAAACAGGAAGTGATAATCTGTGGAGGAAACGAAGCCCAGTCACATTTACAGTACCGCAGCCACGAGGTAAAGAAAGATGTTCCAATTTCCTCTATACTCCATCAATCCATCTTGCTTCAATCATAAACATTGTGATATAATGAATATTACATTGATTATATAGCACTTTTATCAATAGAACATATTTATGATACAATGATTATTACCAAATCAAAAGGGATTCGTTCTACTGAGCTCAGAAGAATGAATCCCAAGGCAACTTTGCCAGGATTGGAACCTGTGTCCTTGAGATCACACCCAGATTTCAAGCATGATCACTCAACTTGCTGAGCTATTTTGCCAGCTTGTAAAGTCTGTTGCTCACACTGGATAGGTTACTGTTCCTGTCAATACTAGCCCTTCCAACCCACTCTGTGCCTTGTAAACCATACAAATCGCATACAAACACGTGGTAATCCTGGTCCCAACACGGTAAGCGTGCTCCTAGTGAGCATGTTACCATGCTCGATCTCTGCTATTGCTACTAGTATTATAACCTATCTGGTTACTACCAATATATTACAGTTATGAATACCTTTACTATTAGGGCTACCACTGCTAATACTGCTGTCACTAAGGCTATCAGTATTTCAAGTTATACTACTGCTTGCCCTACTAGTACTACTGTTATCACTGACAGTACTAATACTTTTATTACTACCACAACTTACTACTTGTGGCTGTACTGTGAAATACTGGCACTACTGCTATTTGGGCTACTATTAGACACAGTAGTAATAGTGCTCCTACCAGTAATAATAAACTGCCACAAAAAGTTTGGCGGAGGAAGTAGCAGTCTTTGTGTTATTACCGTTACCACTGTTAGTAATAATAGTTTCAGTTGTAGGTAACAGAGTTAGTAGTATTTCCGCTAATTGGGGTGTTTGTATTGCTAAAAGTAGTAGTATTAACATTAATATCAGCAATACTGGTAGCAGTAGTTGTACAATTACTAACAGCACCACAGGGAGCATTATCTACTCGCACTGCTATACCTAATAGCAGAGGTAGCACTTATAATAGTAGTGTAATAGTACCATAATAGTAATATAATAGTAACAGAAGCAGTATAATTAGTACCAGTAGTAGCAACAGAAGTAAGAACCATAGTATTATTACCAGCCATAGTAGCAGTATTAGTAATTGGTATAGTCCTAAACACGCGCACACACGCACACGAACGCACAGACACAGACACACACATATATACATTTTTTCATTGAAAAACAAAGGTTAAAGTGGCATTATAGTTAGGGCATAATGTCAGTTAAAATGTAACGTTTTAAACTAAAAATAACACTGAAATTCACCTGTTATAGTTAGCTGAAGTAACTATAACCCATGCTAACTATAACTGTTGAATGCCAGTGTTTTTTTAGTTTAAAATGTTAAATTTTAACTGACATTATGACCTAACTATAATGTCACTTTAAGCTTTATTGTATTCAGTGAATTTCGGAGGTTTCTTTTAATGTAAAGTAAGGTATTATTACCAGACATAACTACAACAGCACTTTAACCTTTGTTTTTTCAGTGAATTTCTAAGTTTTTTTTAACGTGAAGTAACAATATAAAGGTATGTGACACGCTGTGGAATGTTTGTACTTATTTCTTCCCTTTTTGACACAAAGACTTTCTTTTGTTATACTATGGCTGAGTATTTGTGGTATTTGAACATGGTTTTCTTTGCTTTCATTTATGGCACTATCTCTATACCCTTAGGGATTTCGGCTGGTTGGATTTTGGACACTGCCGCTATGTCTTTTCCTACACTTTGTGACCTCTCCACTTTTTATTGTACCTAGGTCATGTGCTTTGATGCTGGTTGGGATATGTTATGGCTAGATGGTGTACTATACCTCATAGGGTTGCTGACGCTTAGTACTTTCTCCCTGAAGCATTAGGGATTATGGACTATACTTCTTAGCATAGCTGTGTACATGTTTGGCTCCTTTCTTGATGCATTTAGCCTTCCCGTGCACAGCATTGGTGTTATCTACCCGGTGTGTTCGGACTCATTTTATCATAGCTTTCACACGCAACACCATGATTTTTCCAGCTTGAAGAGGTTTGCACGGTTTTTACCTGGGAAATCCGATTTTTCTTTCATAGGTAATTTATGTCCATTTGCAGGGCATTGGTCACCCTTTTGTTGTCTTTACATTGCATTAACACATGCTCCTTGATGGGACAAGGTGAGTAGTATAACAATATCTTTCACCTGAAGTTTGTTTATTTTCCCTATTTGTTCTATATTTCTTTGGTATTCTGACAGTTCCTATATCTTCTTCCAGGTAGCTACTAGTTTGTCCTTAGGACGAGCCTATTAAATGTCTATAAGGGGTCAAAACGTTGAATTTTCAGTCTAACCACTTTTGCATCAATTAGCGGACTTTGTGAAAACTTTTAATTTACTTACTAAGAGGTTCTATTTTGTAATTGTTGATGCAGTGGTTAAGACCCCTTTGTAATTATGCGCACTATGTTTGTTTGATTTTTCACATTGCTCACTCAGTGTGCACTCTCATTGCACCATCACCTGTAGCATCTTTTCACACACTGTAATTGTCATTCTATTCATGATAGTTCTGAGTAGCTAAAAATATTCATTATGACAGCAAGGTCATTGTATATGATTCCTGCAAATGTACTAAATACTGAATGTGACTAAATACTCTTGAGTGAGTTCTTTAGGGACCAGCGGCGGCTCCTGCGCAATGGTAGAGGAGCGTTGTCCCAATGCCTGGCTCAGAGCCAGCAAATGTAAATAAAACAATGCTCTTGCATTGTTTTATTTTACATTTGCTGGCTCTGAGCCAGCGATATTGGGTGGGGCGGGGCTTAGGCATGGGAGGGAGGAGGAGGAGTGCCACGTGCATTGAGCAGCCGGGCTGGAGAAACCCCACAGACTGTCTCGTCTTTCCTGCCTGCTTAGACCAATCCCCGCACGACTCTGCAGCGCGGAGATTGGACAGGGAGTCTGTCCCAGGGGCTGCTGGGACCAGCAGGCAGGATGAGGAGAGGCAGCGCGAAGAGATGAAACTCTGGAGCGGCCGGCGGCAAAAGGTACGTTTAAAAAAAAAAGAAAATATTGTGCCCCCCTGTGCAACGCCACTTGCCACACCACCCTTTGTTTATGGCGGCTGCCGCAGTTTGGGACATTGTTGTACTTATGGACTTCGTTACCCTAGTTCCTTGGGAGTTCAGGGTGCCCCTTTATTCTTTCTGATTTTAAGTAAGGCAGACCTATGACTTTGTCAAAGAGTCAGCTCATCAAAATATAAAAGGTTGTCCTATTGGCTTTACCAAGAAATCAGCATATGAACCTATATAAAGCAGAACTATTGGCTTTGTCAAAATAGCAGCCCGATAATTGATCAATAAACATATTCAAAATAATCCTTATAAAACACACATGGCCATGCTTAGTACTTATTGTCCCCCAAATAATTAAAATATAGCATTTTATCCAAACAAATCTAAATATGTGTTTGAGTCTTTCACTATACACTCTTCAAGCCACAAAATGCAGCCATAGAACCAACCACAAGAGGCGCTCGTTCTCCAGCTATAGCGCATATAGAGCATATTACTCCAGCTCAGAGTGCTCAAAAATAACGGTAAGCTCTCATGCATTCAATGATCAAGGAGACTTAGGGCCTATTTACGATGTTGGTCGGAAAGGCTCTGAACGGAATTGATTCTCCTAACCCTTGTCGGAACCCATGTTTCCGACCAGCTCTGAAACATTTCCAACTGACCGATTACATTAGAAGGTAACCGTTCAGTCTTTCCGACTCGGTTCCGACCGGCATTTGGAGACTCCCAGTCAGTCGGAGCCGAATCGTACAGGTCTATGGACCGCGGTTTCCGACCGACGTATTACGATGTTCGATTCGGACAGTCTTTCCGATTCGGTCTGTCCGACACAAAAAGGCTGCTAGAAACTGACTTTGGGGTCCCGTAGCAGGCCCCGCTTCACCAGGAACAAAAAACAGTGGTTCCTGTGGACACTAAATGATTGATATTACAATATATATATCAGCGCAGTCGCAGTAAAATGGGGGTACATGAATGTCAGAGAAATAAGGACATGTAACACAGAGGGGCCGATTCCGATCTCGGTCGGAGGCGCACCCAATACCATTCGGTCGGGAAAAAAGCCATGCGAAAGCCAGTTTCCCGACCGATCCGTACAGCACACCGAACGAGCAAGTACGATGCGCACAACAGCAAAAATTCCGGCCGAGCCGTACTCACCCAAACCAGGTCCTGTTCTCCGACCGAGGCGAATCCGGAAACGCCGAATCGAGTCGCACGGAAGGGAAAATGCAGCCCCGTCCGGCCGGACAAGTACGATGCGCTCCCGTACGCGCCGAACCCGTCGCTATGCACGGCACGTCAAAGCATCCGGGAGAGGCGCACATAAGCTCCAAATCGCGCCACAACACGATCCACGGCTACGAGACGAACACAGCACCGACGAGGACGACGCGAAGCGACGAGGACGAAGCGAAGCGACGAGGACGACGCGAAGCAACGAGAAGGACGAACGACACGAACCAACCATGAATCCCTTCGTCCCGATCATACCAATATTCTACATCTACTACCGGAACAGGCACGGACGCGTACGGCGCAGAAGGTAAGTCAGACACCAACCACAAAACACATACAACACGTACACGACACATCACACACATACACGGGGAATCTGAATATACTTACACCAGCAACAGCAGCACCATAGGGGCGGGATGCCCATCACCAATGCCACATATGCCCACAGGGGCCTGAATGCGCGCCACCACCCCAACCCAGAGGGGCTGGATGCCTACCACTACTACCACCCTTAGCCAGGGGGCAGGATGCCTACCACTACTACCACCCTTAGCCAGGGGGCAGGATGCCCACCACTACTACCACCCTCACCCACGGGGGCAGGATGCCTACCACTACTACCACCCTCACCCAGGGGGGCAGGATGCCTACCACTACTACCACCCTTAGCCAGGGGGGCAGGATGCCCACCACTACTACCACCCTCACCCACGGGGGGCAGGATGCCTACCACTACTACCACCCTTAGCCAGGGGGCAGGATGCCCACCACTACTACCACCCTTAGCCAGGGGGCAGGATGCCCACCACTACTACCACCCTTAGCCAGGGGGCAGGATGCCCACCACTACTACCACCCTCACCCACGGGGGCAGGATGCCTACCACTACTACCACCCTCACCCAGGGGGGCAGGATGCCTACCACTACTACCACCCTTAGCCAGGGGGCAGGATGCCCACCACTACTACCACCCTTAGCCAGGGGGCAGGATGCCCACCACTACTACCACCCTTAGCCAGGGGGCAGGATGCCCACCACTACTACCACCCTCACCCACGGGGGGCAGGATGCCCACCACTACTACCACCCTCACCCACGGGGGGCAGGATGCCTACCACTACTACCACCCTCACCCAGGGGGCAGGATGCCTACCACTACTACCACCCTTAGCCAGGGGGCAGGATGCCCACCACTACTACCACCCTTAGCCAGGGGGGCTGGATGCCCACCACTACTACCACCCTCACCCACGGGGGGCAGGATGCCTACCACTACTACCACCCTTAGCCAGGGGGCTGGATGCCTACCACTACTACCACCCCCACTCATAGGATGGACAATGCATGACACAACAAGCACACCACAACCTAGGGAATGCAAGATTAAGACATCCCCCACCACCATGACAAGCGTGTGTAGGCTGTGTCAAATGCCTACAACACCGAACATGACTTTCAACATACAATGTGACCCCCTAGCACATGTGCCACACATATATGTGTGTGGCACCCACAATGCAAGCAGCCCATGACCATTGTGGCAATGGGGCCTAAACCCCCATCATCACAGTGACCAAAAGGTAAGTGTGGGGTCCATAGCTGAAGCACATTTTGACCATTGTGGCAATGGGGTCTAAACCCCCATCATCACAGTGACCAAAAGGCAAGTGTGGGGTCCATAGCTGAAGCACATTTTGACCATTGTGGCAATGGGGTCTAAACCCCCATCATCACAGTGACCAAAAGGCAAGTGTGGGGTCCATAGCTGAAGCACATTTTGACCATTGTGGCAATGGGGTCTACACCCTCATCATCACAGTGACCAAAAGGTAATTGTTGACAAAGAAAGAGCTGCAACTGCCAAACTGCATGGATCATTCCTGGTCACAGAACCAAAAACTCATCCGTGGCAAAGTAGTGTATGTGTCCCATTGCAACATAAATTGGGGGAGCCAAATACTGCAGTGCAAATGAAACATTCCTTTGGCCATGTGCAGACAAACAACACCCATGGGGGCTGAGACCGTCAACAGTCATCAATGACACAATGACAGAAGTGACCATCAGAATGCAGAACCACATATTTGCACCAATGGGCACACAAATGCAGATACCCTGTGGAGACAGCAGATGTGAGGTGAACAGATACCATACCATGGCAGCAATGGGACACACAAACCATGATCACTGTGCTGACCGATGACCTAGGAGTCCCAGGGACAGCAGGGGAAACACACCAAACAACATACAGCCAATGGCACACCCAAGATATGCCAATGCAGTGGTGCAGATGCACAAACACAAACAGGCAGACCAACACTGTCATCATACACAGCAGGTGAGGGGTGGGGGTGCCAGTGTCCCCAGGCAACCACACAACACATGAGGAGAGCTGAATACCAATCATACAGATGTGCATACACTGCCACACTAAGGTAACTCATGGATCCAAATCCCCTATGTGGGCAAGCAGGCATTGTCAGGTGAGAGGGAGCACAAAACACACATGTCACACAGGCACGTAGGAACAACAACTGACACAGCAAGTCACAGACACACCACAGCACCACCCCCAGGGCCCCCACAATGTGGTGACCCTGGGCTGAATAAAAATACCACTGTGATGACAAAGCTAAATGTCGTTCACACTGTGAACCACAGTCAGGTGTCCTGAGCAACAAACTACCATCACACCTACACAAGCACAAATCAATCAGCATGGCCAGTAAGCCAAGGCCAACATGGAGGCAGGGGCCTAGCCGGGCAACAACTCTCATCTGCACACACTCAACACCACACCCCTCGACCTCCAACAATGTGCAGCAGTGAAGTACACATGCACTGGTGACATTGCACATGCACCCATGACTATTCCAGGGTGGTGGGTGGGAACCAAGGTGTAGAAACACATCACACATGGACACTCAACAAGACTCCTGAATGTCTGACACACTGCACACTACGCTGTACATGGACATGACGGCAATACCACACCGACCAATGGGATCCCAGCCACAGTCACACACCAATGAAGAAGCCAAGGTCACCCACAAAGAACACACATAGACAACAACCAACATTGCAGCCCGGACCCTGAGGAGTGCCAGCAGTCACACACACAACGTGTCACAATCACTGAAAGATAACACAAACTGGAAATCACATGACAGGGGCAAACAACAAGTGCCAAGGGGAAACCTGACTGTGACCCATCTGCGTCTGCACACAAACTCAGCCCTGACAGCAAACACACCTATGGGTGACACCCTGATGACCAGTAATGTGCCATGCACCCACATCACAGAGAACACAGGGAGAAGAATTTGGGGGAACATAGCTCAAGTCAGCAAGCATCACAAACAGGTACAACACTAGGGATCACAGCATGCGCAGATGAATGAAAGTGAACACACAGACATGCACATACAACACACACCTTGGGCGCAGGCAATGTCACACGTGTACACACTGCCATGAGGGGACTCCACTCCTGTGTGAGGAAAGCTGTGCCATATGTTGCCTCAGTAGGGCCCCATCATGTCAGCTGAGCACTTGGTCACACAATCAACAATTAGCACCAAATGAGGGCTCCCATCACATCAGCCTGGTCATGGATGTGCCAACGGAATCATCAGCACAGATCCAACACACTTGTATAGCAATGTTGCACTGACTACACGGATGAGTCCCTCCCCATTGATGCCCAAACCTGCATGTCCACTGGAGATGGCAACACGGTCAGGGAAGTAGACAAATGCAACGATGGCAGGCACAACAGATGTGCAGGGGTGGAAGCCACAGATATGAAATTGCCAATGTAAGTAGGAAACCCATTGCCAAATACTGAACACATGACACCCTCAGATGCTGCTATTGATGACATGGATACACCACATGATAGGACACATTCCCCCTGGACCACATGGGTTCCTGCACAGTAACACTTCATAATCATGATACCAGATATCACCATCACTGCAGCAAGGGCATGGTTAGCTGCACCAACAACATGTACATCTGAAACATGAGCACTAGAGAAAAGAAAGTTGCTTTATTCAGCATATGTGTTGTTTGATAACGACGTCCAGAAGAAATTAGAGCAAAGGCCAATGGCCAGTCCATTGTCAAAGTTCAAACAGGGTGACACTGGCAGATGTCACCCTACGCATGCCTGCACAAAACCAGGGACAATCCACTAGGAGGGGCAACCGGGGGGCAGGCCAGGCACCGCAGGGACAGGATCAGGGCTCACCAGGGGGAGTCAGGGAAGGGGTGGTGGGTGCTGGAGAGCCACTGACAACTGCAGTGGAGGTGTCTGACATGGTGTGTGCCGGCACAACTGGGGGGCATGACTCAGATGTCGTGGGTGCCGGCACAACTGCAGTGGACCCTGCAGATGGGGTGGACAGGTCCGCCACTGCAGTGCCCAAGTCAGACAGGGCGGTAGTGGACTCCACTGCAGTGCCTACCTCCAGGGGAGGAGAATGGGGAACAGGCAAGGTGGGTTGGACAGAGGGGGAGGACACCCTCACCACATCAGTGGCACAGACAAGCGCAGCGGGGGTGTGGTGCTGGGAGAGCAAGTGGCAGGGGGAGAAGGCCGGAGCATCTTGGGGATGGTATATCTGTGGGTGGGGGAACCTGGGGCAGGGTGTGGTGGGGGCACCTGTGCAGTGGGGGCCTGAGGGATGGAGGACGGAGACCTTGTGCCTGAGCTGCAGGGCGGTGGCGGGGTCTTGCTCTTACCACTCCGGGGGACTTGCGGGTGGGGGCCTCAGTCCGTCTGCGCCTGGGGGAGGGTGTCCGGGGGCGAGGGGCACTCTGCTCCGTGTGGGTGGGCTTCCTCTTCCCCCGGGATGCTGGAGCAGCTTCATCGGTGGGGAAGAGGCCGAGGTCACAGAGGAAGAGCTGCTGTGACTTTGGGGTTGCATGTGAGGCAAGGGAGGGTGCTTTGGAGGGAGAGGGAACTGAGGACTGCGCAGTGCATGTGGATGCGTGTGTGTGTTCCAGGGCCCCATCCCCTGTGAGTCTGGCTTCAGTCCCCTGAATGTGCGTGCGTGTGCGTTTTGTCATTGGCGTGTGTGTCAGTGTGCTGGATGTGTGTGTGCTGGTGTGTGCCTGTGCCGGTGTGTGTGTGCTTGGGACGGGTAAGGTGCTGGGGAGTGTGGATGGAGCAGAGGCAGGAGGGGTGAGGGACCGTTTGAGGAGGGACACTGCTGCCGTCAGGGAGGAGTCCATGGACCTATTGCCCCTCTGTAGGTCAGACATGCCCGATGAGATGCCCTCCATGAACGACACCAGCTGAGTCAACAGCGCGGTGTGCGCATGGAGGACACTCAGCATGGCTGTCTGCCCTACATGGAGCTGGCGAAGGAGGTACACAGACTCCTCACTCAGGGCAGCAGGGGACACAGGGGCAGGGGGTGCGGTGCCTGGCCCAAAGGAAACACGCTCCCGGACATGGGAGCCTCCACGGACCTGGGGAATGGGAGCCGATGGGAGGGCGGTGGTGGTGCTGGTGGTGGCGGGGACAGCAACACTAGCTGGGGTGTGGTGGCTGCTGACACCCGCCTCCACAAGGGAGTCATCCTCCGAGTTGCTCTGGTCCTCAGCTGAGGTGGATGCTGCTGAGGACTCCTCGGTGTGGCTCCCCTCGCCCTCCGTGCCACTGGGTCCCTCCGACCACTCCTCGGCTGCTGACCCAGTCTGGCTCTCCGGCTCCTCCTGGTCCGTGGAGCTGTCCCCTTCCGTGGCCGTGGATGTATCTGCAAACAATGGGGATACAGACAGACATCAGTCACCTGCACATAACGCACACACCACTGTGAGCACAGCACATCACAGAGCAAGCCCTGGCATCATCAGTTGTACATTGCTAAAAGTGCCCTAACTGAACAGGAGAAGTCAATTGTCAGTCTGATGCCAAGCATGGCACTCACATCCCACATGGCCTTGCACCCATCTGTCTGGTGTCTGTTGGATTGCAACACCCCAGTGTTGACACATGCACCAAGTACACAGTAGTTGGACAGTGCAGAGGACACGGTGTGGACACATCACAGCTCTTGCCACTGAGTCAGTACAGGTTTCCGGATGAAAGGGATGCCCAGAGTCAAATAGGAAATGCATGTGATGCATACCAGCGACAGACACCATGATGCACCCATGTCCTGATAGCCAGCGCCACTATGGTGTGCATGTAGCACATGTCACTCCCCTGCAGGCTCACCAATCAGTAGACACATGCCATGGCGGAGGCATGCCTGCAAAGTCATACATCACTGTCTCAGTGATGTATGGCTTGCAGCCAGACAACAACACTCTGCACTGTGTCACAATAGTAGGTCATGGGGAATGCAAGTCCAGGAGCTGCACAAGTGCACATGTACATCCCCCACAACACATCCTCTTAACCCTCATCTGTCCAGGTCATACCTATTGGACATATGGGAGACCTGTGACACTACCCTCTGAACCTGAGCCCCTCACACTCTGCTATGCATGGGGAACAGCTGCCTGAACTTCACATTTACATGCCCCAGTCTGCATGGGCAGCTGATCAGACACCTATGTGTCACACAAGTATCGTCTCCTATGGTCACATCTCCAGTGGCATGCTGAGCCCCTACCAAGAAACTCCACAGCAGTCCTGGCGACTAATCTACAGCACACTGACACAGAGGCAGACACCTGAGGGGTCAAATCACTGTGCACAATGTGTCCGCTGATACACGGGAGTGGGAGTACAGAGTGTATTGTATGGCCTGGAGTAGGCATGACTGTCCAGCCCCACATGAATGAGGGATGAGCCCTGGACTGTAGGCAGCTGGCTAAGTATGTGTGACACACGTCATATACATACTCCTGGGGCCCAAACATTGTTCCCACCCGCAGCATGGGTGTGTGCCAGATACCCCAGCCACATGTGGTGGATCAGCTCAGCAATTGGACCACAGATCAAAGTAACACGCTGAATACATGTCAGAATACAGGCATTGTGTAAGCAATGGACCCACCCATGATGCCCACCACAGAGTCAGGGAAACAGATGCTGTCTCCCACCTTGAGTCAAGCAAACTGCAAGGACACAGTCCTAAGTGACAGAATTCCCTGCATGTAAGGGCCACACCTGGGTATCAGATGAGGAGTGGGCAGTGCACAATAGAGGGACATGGCTCCTGGACAACATGACTGCTGTACTGTGGCAGTTTAACCAGGCCCGAGGAGGGCACATAGCATGTTAGACAGAGTACACAGTGCAGTCTTTGACTCACCCCTCCTTGCTGCTCTCTGGCCTTCAGCTGCCCATCCAGGTCTGGAAAGACCACCGCCAGGATCCTGAGCATGTGGGGGGTCAGGGTCCGTGTTCCGCCCCTCCTGCGAGGAGGCGACAGCTTCAGCTGGACCCGTGCAATCCTCCGGGTCCAGCCCCGAAGGTCCTGCCACCTCTTTTGGCAGTTGCGGATCCGGCGCTTGTAGACCCCCACGGACCGGACAGCCCGGACGATGTCCTTCCATATCTCATGCTTCCGATGGGCAGAAGCCTGTCAGGATGACAAAGTGATAAGGCCATTACTACACATGCAACATATCCGTGCATGACACAGTTGCATATACATGTCGCAATCACAGGGGCACATGGTGTACACAGGCAGTGCACGGCTGCCCATGGACAGTTTTCCAGAAGTCACTACATGGTATCATTGCATGGGGAGTAAAACCCTGTTCAGAAGCACTGTCACTGCACCATACCTGTCCAGTGCAAGTCACCACACACTATGGGGGGTGACAACTACTCAGTGAGCCTGCTAGCCAGTGGCGTGCTGACTCTCAGCCTTGCTAGTCAGACAAAATGCACATTCAGAAAGGCAGTGCACAGAACACTCACCTGCTCCCCTGGTGTCCCATACAGCTTGCTGTACTGTGGAAGTAGGCTGTCCAGCAGGGCCTGGTTCTCCTCAAGGCTGAAGGCTGGGGCTCTCTCCACAGTACGTGCCATTGCAGGGTCCAGAGGGGCAGAGACAGCAGCAGTGCAGTGGCAGATGTCGTCCTGGAGCATGTAGTGCAGGCAAGTGGGCTCTCAGGGGAACAGGCAGCAATATATATGTGCTGGAGAGGCAGATACTGTCCCTTGTGTCCAAAGTGATAGGTCCAAGTCGTTTGCATCTTCTGAATCTGGCCAATCCATGGAATAGCAGCACCAAAACACGCCCACAGCATCCTTCAAAACTTCAACTTCATGACATACATGATTTTGCAACATTGTTGTGGGTGACCAACTGATTTTCCAGCAACCGACTCGTTCGAAATTCGAAACGCGTCCGTTGCCAGGCAAGCCCATTGTCAATGGGTGCGCACCGATCGGTCCATTGCGGTACAACGCGCACAGGGGTACAACGCGTACCCGCACACATTGAATGCAATGGGCCGGCCGGAGGCACCGATCGGTCCATTGCAGTTCAACGCGCACAGGGGTACAACGCGTACCCGCACACATTGAAAGCAATGGGCCGGCCGGAGGCACCGATCGGTCCATTGCAGTTCAACGCGCACAGGGGTACAACGCGTACCCGCACACATTGAAAGCAATGGGCCGGCCGGAGGCACCGATCGGTCCATTGCGGTTCAACGCATCACTGTATATGTGACTGGCATAGGTCAGCATGCCTGTCTCAGATGGACATATGCCAGCCACAGATAGCTCCCAGGGAGTGAGGGGCACACCTACATCACGACAGCCTGTCCAAACCTTATCATAAGGCATGTAAGGCTGCATTTCCTATTGTGTGTATGTTGGTGTACATGTTGTCCTGTGGGTGTCACCTGTGGGCAGCCACCCCCAGGCTGTGCACGTGTTCATGGGGACAGGATCCTGGGTGTTACGTGTACGTGACCACTGTGATGTGCAACTGTTCATATCTGTGCATGTGTCATGGTCACATTTCACAGTGGTGTTTGTGTATGTCATGTCACATACCCCGTGAGTCCCATGTGGGACGGTATGTTTGAGCCAGGGTGTCCCAGTGGCACAATAGTGATGGCCCTCCACAGTCTTTGTGCATGTAGTGTTTACAATGTCTCTGATTTCATGTGCACAATGGGAGACAGTCTCCACATCCACGTTGTGTGTGCATGGACTCTGATGTTGTGCGTGTGTGTCACAGACGTCCATGGCTGTCCTGCCATGGCAAGTGTGGCCACTACCTGTGGGGGTCATGTTTGTTTTGCTGTGGTGTACACATGATACTCCAGGTGATGCCAGTGTCCATGTGGCATTACAGGGTCCCTGGGAATGTGCCTGTCGTTGAGCTGTGGTGCCTGGGGCACATCTGTCCTCACATGTCACTGTGGGGGTGACTGTGACACAGCATCATGATATCCAATGGGCCAACCTGGGACAAATTGATGCCACCTGTAGGACCGTGTTGACAGATGTTGGCCATGTATGTACCATACATGTCGTTCCGGTACTGCACACTTCATGTAGTTGTGCCTCATGATGATGTATGTTGGGATCTTGAGTGTGTTCAATGCCGCATATGTGGGGTGACTGACGATCTTGCTTACTTCTCCTCTGCACTGCAGGGCTCCTGCTGTCCATCGGCCATTCCCAGACCTGGCAACGATGGTGGAACGGGACAGCATCCGACGGTACCGCTTCACCAGGCAGCTGATTGAGGATTTGGCAGTGCAGTTGTCCCCACATTTGCAGCCTGGCCGGCCGTATCCTACAGCGCTGACCCCCAAGGTGAAGGTGATGGCAGCCCTACACTTCTTTGCCACCGGTACCTTCCAACATACTGTGGCGTCTGCTGGTGGGATGTCACAGACCATGTTCAGCCGTGTGCTCCGCGATGTTTTGGCGGCAATGTTGCTCTTCCTGAACCGGTACATCTATTTCCCTAGACTGCGACGACTCACTGACGTGAAGAGTGACTTTTATGCCCTGGGGAGGATGCCGCATGTCATTGGCTCCATTGATGGGACACATGTGGCTTTGGTACCACCACAGGCCCAGGAGCAGGCCTACAGGAACCGCAAGCACTACCACTCGGTCAATGCACTGGTGGTGTGTCTTGCAGACATGACCATCACACACGTGTGTGCCCGTTTCCCTGGTTCAGCACACGATGCCTTTGTGATGAGGAGTAGTCGCATCCCCAGGTTGATGGCACAGATGCAGAACCAGCGTGCCTGGCTTGTCGGTGTGTACTGACTTTGTGCCATTGTGTGTGATCTGATCTGTAGTATTCCGCCCACTTTTCCAAGTCAGCTGATGTGCACTTGTCTGTCCGTAGGTGACTCGGGATACCCCAACATGCCGTGGTTGCTGACACCCCTCAGGAACCCTGTGACACCTGCCCAGATGCGCTACAATGAGGCACATGGTCGGACCAGGAGAGTGATTGAGCGGACCTTTGGTCTCCTGAAGAGCCGCTTCCGCTGCCTGGACAAGACCGGAGGGTCCCTCCCATATGCCCCTGCGAAAGTGTGCAAGATTATCATCGTCTGCTGCATGCTACACAACCTGGCAGTGCGGAAGGAGTTGCCTCTCATCCAGGATGACGATGACCAACATCCGCCACCTGTGGAGGATCCTGGCCTGGACCA